>JAWWMP010000001.1:101562398-101582166 GCA_035047865.1 Dendrocincla tyrannina
CGGGGCCGCGGGGGTGCCGCGCCCGCCCGGGGGAGCGGCGGGACCGGGTAGTGTGCGGCGCGGGGGGCGGCGGGATGGCCCTGCTCGCCTGAGCACCGTCCGGCCCCGCCGCAGGGGCGGGAGGGCCCGGCCCGGTGCCCAGGCCTGTGCAAGGCCGTGCTCCGGTGTCGTTCGGCTCGGGGGAAGGCGGGCGAACCCCAGCCCTGGAGCGGCTGGGAAGGTGCTGCTTCTGTGCTGGCCCGGGAGCGAAGGGAGCTGCTGTCTCCCTTCCTTGGGCTTCAAGAGTGCCTGGGAAAGCCTGAGAACTGGGGAGGAGGTTCTTGCTTTCAGCCCCAGGCAGCTGCTGAGGGATGCGATCGTTTCAGGCAGAGACATGGGGTCTTCAGGCTGGCCAGGTCAGAGTTCCCCGCATGGGGACAGTGCTCTGTGAGGGCAGCGCTGCTGCTGGGACAGACACTGTGTTGGTCACCCTGGCACACGCAGCTGTGGAGATGGGGACCGTGTGAGTAGCCCTGAACAGAAGGGTTGGAGATGCTGGTGATGTTCTCGATGTCTCAGTTATACTTGTGGAATCTTTTAAAATTGCACCCTCCAAACTGGGAAGGTTTTGATCTCCTGTCATTATTTGGTGTGGTGCAATTACAAGAGTTGGAGATTGCCCCTCCCTCCTATTTTTCCATTATGAACTGGCTAGGAAGATGGAGCTAGAATGAAAATTGACAGAAAAGGGGTGGGTGTGAAAAGGCTTTTAGATACTTAGAGGGGTTTTAACCCTAGTGAAAACATGGTGCTGGTTGGAGGCAGTCATGCAGAGCTGTCAGACAAGCAAGGGAAAGTCTGGCCAAGTTTCTGTAGCAGAAGAGCAGAGCTGAGCATTGTCCATGTGTGTGGAATGTGTTTTGTTATCTGTGCATTGAGGCTGCTGCCACTGGAGAGTATCCAAGTATGCCAAGGGAGAAAAGACTTAAAATTTCATTAAAAAGGCTAGAATGTGCTGACAGGTGTGCCAGAATTGTAGGGTGGGAGATGCCCAAGTTTTTCTTTCTGATCTAGTGACCAAGTTTCAGGAACTGAGGGAGATTTCATGGAGCTGGTGATAATGTCAAGTATTGCAGACCTCAAGGAGGGTGAGACCCCCGTGTGTGGTGTCTTGTTGCCACGCATGTGAAATTCTAACATCACAGCACAGATTTACAGATTTCATTGTCATGTCAGGTGCCACTGCAGTTACTGTTTCATATGAGTGGCTGTTAATTTTGCATTTTGTGGGATTTTGTTCTGCTGAAGGAAATTAATTGCATGTATGACAGTAAAAATTACTTGTTTGGCTGTTTTCTCATCTCCATGTTCCTCATCTTCAGCCATCAAAAGTACAGAGCTATTCTGAAGAAAGAGAAGAGGAAAAAAAAGCGGCAGGCACTTGCCAAACTAAGGGACTCAGGTAACTGTGAAGTGTTTGGTGCTGTCGGTGGAACTAGAAGTGAATGAGTTTTTTTCTTTTTTTTTTAAGGGTGTAATTTTGTGTACCTTTGCTGGTCATAGCATCTGGTTATGTTGTTGCATTGTTTTGTGTTTTTTTCTCAGAATCTACAGAAAAAGATGAATCTATGTCTGAGGAGGAAGAGGAGGAAGTGGAGGAAGAGGAGGAAGAAGAAGAAAAAAAACTTGAGGCAGAAAGGTGAAAAATCTCAGAAAGGACATTTATGCAAAAGACACTTTAGTAGTCAATTCTGTTTTGATACTTTGAAAAGTTTGAATATATTCTGTAAAACAGAATATTTTTTTAATATTTCAGGCTATGCAGTTCTTTTCGCTAATGCCTCAATGATTCCTATGGAATTTTCTCTTGAAAGAAGATTAGATAAGCTGCACTTATTGCTGGAGCAATAAATTTGAGTTGTGTGCATGACAATCACATCAGTTATGGGTAGTCATTAAGTGGGTGGTCTAAACAGTGTCTGGTTTCCTTGGTAGACAAAAACTACATGAGCAGTGGTTGCTGAGAGAAGAAAAGGCCCAAGAAGAGTTCAAGCTAAAGAAAGAAAAAGAAGAAGCTGCAAGAAAACGGCAAGAAGAAGAAGAGGTGATGTATAAACTAACTTGCAGTTGTGTCTGGAAATAAGGTAGACTTAGCGTAACACTTCCTGTTCTGTCATCACCTATTTTTTCTTTATGCTGGTGTGTTTGAAAGTGTAGGCTGTCTTTTGTTTAGAAGAGCAAATCTGAGAAGGAAAACAACAGATTCAGTTGCTTGTTCCAGCATGGAAATTTAATGGTCAAGGAATTGTTTGAGTCAGACAAGATAGTTGAGTCAAAACAAGACAGTTTTGACTTGGGTTATAAAGCATTGTTTCCTTAAATAATTAGGTTTTTTGGTTTTTTTTTTTTATATCATAAAGAGGAAGATCAAAGAAGAATGGGAAGAGCAGCAAAGAAAAGAGAGAGAAGTGGCACAGCAGAAGCAACAGGAGAAGAAAGAAAGAGAGGTGATTCCTGGTGGTGGGAGGATAAACACGTTACATATTCTGTTACATGATGAGATGGAACAGTTGTGCATGTTAAAGAGGGATTTTGTTATAATTATCAAGTGTATAAATGTGTTAGTTACTCCATTCTAAGATCCTAAAACTGTTATTCACTGTTAAAGAGCATCTAGTAGATCTATATAGAAGGGTAACTTGTTTTAACACTTCTGGTTGTTCACAGTACATAATTGTTTACATTAGTTAAATATGAAGGCAACTGCCAATGTAGGTTCTGATATGTGCACTTTCTGCATCATGTGTTAAAGATGGTCCTTCCTTAATGTCCCAGTTGAACACAGTCAGTGCTGAAGAAAATGCCCAAAGAGGATATGGAATATGGAATTACATTGCTGCTGTTCCTTAACACAGTTCATAATCAAAAGATGTGTTACAGCTCTTCTTTACCTGACGCATCCAACAGGACGTATCTTTTTTTCAGAGCTCCTTGGGTGGAATAAAAAATGATACTGAAGATACAAGTCATTAATAGCATTTCTATTAATGATACATTCTTAAGTTTTCAAAGTTCAGTGACCTGGATGTAAGATGTGTTGTAGAGAAATCCAGTGTGAAGACTGGCCTGTCATTGCCAGTGAGGGGTGACAGCAGCATTCTAGGATTTGCTTATTTTAGATTCTCGGCAATCACAAAAGTTTCCAGTCATGTGACTGGGAGATGTCTTGCTACTATGTCTGGTAACCACAGCAGGAGAAGAGCCATGAGCAGACAGTCCTGTCTCCTGCAGTTAATAGTTGGTTGTGCCACTAGTTATGTAACACTTGCATGGGGAATGCCAGAGAACAGCAGTTGTTGTATTTCCTGTCTTACTTCCTCTGGTGTTAAGTGTCCATTTCTCTCTTTGGAAAGCAGGGAGAGAAAGTGATGCTTCTTTAAGATTGAGATACAGTTCAAAGGGAGTTGAACCTTGATAACAGCAGGATTTTGTTCCTCCCCTCTCTCCTTGTGTGTGGGTTTGCCCAAGCGCTCAGTGGGATAATTTTGTTCCCTAAATTAGATGGAATCTGCTTTCCTTTTTTCTTGCTTGTTGGTCTGTTTGCTCTGTGTTTTTCTGGGTTACTATTTTACTGTGTTACTGAGTTAAATTGGCTCATAGAGAGCATTGACAGGCACCCAGAGGGAAACTGATTACCCAGCTAGGAATGGAGCCACCCATTTCAGCAGCAGAAAGTTGTTTAATTGATTTTGCCTGTGTCTTGAAACAGCAGTTTATTCAAATTCTAGCAGAGATTTAAAAAAACAAAACTAATTTCCCCCCTAAGATGAAAAAGTAGATTTTCTGTTTTGGTGGGTGGTGGTAGTTTGGGGGGCTTTTTTGTGGTTTTGTTTTTGGCTTGTTTTTTTTTGTTTGTGTGGTTTGTATTTTTGTTTGTTTGTTCTGTTTTGTTTTTCTTTAATAGGGTGGGTAATATCTGACATTCTTGGTGATTAGTACCAGATGTTGTCTGAGGTTCTGCTGTTGGCTTGCATTTCTTTAATTTTTATTTGCTCTTTTTTAATTTAATTAATTCTCTTCCAAATTAGAACAGGACTAGCATATTTTCTTTTATTGATTATGTTTAAGTGTCTTTTTTTCTTGCAACTTCGTGGAATAATTTGTTAGAATTAATTTCCAGCCTGTTTTGGAGAGTGCTACAGTTTTGCTCAGCTTCCGTAGAAGAAGGAAGGGAAAGAATATCCTCATTGTTTTCTAGAGTCTAGATACAGTTAACTTGTGATGTTTAAGTTTCTCACCAGTCACATCTTTTGCTTTAACAGAGGCTTGCTGAGCATTGTGTTTTTCTGTGTGTTACATGGAACACTCAAAAAGTTTAATGTAACTAAATGATTATGGACTTAACTGTAACCATGCCATGTGCTAAAGCATGAGAAATATTTAAATATTCAATAGTTCAATGATAGTTTTAAAAAAAATTAAACTTCCATGTTGTCCATCGTTTGGTTTAGAAAATCATCTACATGAGGGTCTTGTCTGATGTATCCTTTAACAGCTTTGTAGTAGGTGAACTGCTACAGAGCCAAAGTAAATCTCCTGTGTTTAAAGCAAACCCCATCAAACTTTCATTACGCATAATCATTGAGTATTGTAAATTAGGTTCTTAACTAAAGAAACCAGATGTTTTGCGTGTCCTCAGGGTTTTCACTAGTCCTGTGTTTGCACCATTTATAGGCAGCTGTGCAGAGGATGCTGGATCAAGCTGAAAGCCAGGTATGCTCAGAGACTTTTTAGAAAAGAAGCAGAAAAGTAATTTAATTTCCATCCGGTGTTTGCCTTCTAGCATGCTGTCCATCTGCTCTCGAGAACCTAATGGCCTGAATAAATTCAATATATAGTGGCTTGCATGAGCTGTAAACAATTATTTACTGGGTGGAACATAATTAAGCATATTTCTGGCTGGTTGGTGGCAGTGCAGCTGTGCATGCTGATGACTGTTCAGGAGATCTGAGTCAAAATGAACCTAGAAATACTGCTGTGTGCTGTTAAAAAACACTCTGCGTGATGGTTTATTTGTGAATTGTTATTCTAAATAAATCTGTCGGTCCTGGATGGCAAGACAAACTTGGCTGTTTAAGCAGATGGCAGACTCTAAATAAGAGGATTCAGTGATAGAGGAGGGCACAACTTCTTAAGGAAAAAAAAAAACAACAGGGTAGGAGAGGGAGAAGCTGACTGTTCAGATGCCTGGAAGAGCATGCATCTCAAGCTGGCAGTGTGTAGCAAAGAAGACTGCAGTCTTCATTTGCATCTTAGAGATTGCCTTAAAGATTAATTTGACTTTTTATGTCTGTCATAAAGTTAAACTTGTGAAGATTCTTGCTGTGTTTATACCACTGCATGAATCTGAAAAATAAGTTTTAACCTAGTTAGTCCATTGTGTGTTGATCACCATAGCTACATTCGGTTCCAAATCATGTTTAAACAGTTTTTTAGGTAGGGTATCTAGCTCTGTTTCATAGTATGGGTAGTAAAATACTCTGAACTCAAATGCCCAGAGCTCAAGATGTATTAGCAGCCATGTCTGCAAAAGCATAGGCAGAAATGTGGTACATTAGAGTGTGCATTATGGTATCACTTCAGCGTCCAGTTACTGCTGAAGTAACAGTATTGCTCTGGTGAGAGAAAATTATGGCTGCAAGTCATGAACAGAACTAGTAGCAGGGTCAAATGCTGCTTGTAAATAGAGTTTTCAGTTGATTTAAAATGAGAGCTTAGGCCACTGAGCTTTACAGATTGTTTGGTTAGAATGCAAATTGCCTTTTTTTGTCTTGCTTATAGTCGATCAAGGCTTGCTTGATAAGCCCACTTTGAATTATAGAAATCTTAATGACCCAAGATGATCAGTACAGACACTTTTACTTCCAGTGCTAACTATGAATTTAATTGTTTTAAATTCTGGCCTTTAGCAGGCTACCTTTCTTTTAGTCATTTCTAGATGCACAGAACAGTAATGCTAAGCTTTCTGAGCTTT
Organism: Dendrocincla tyrannina; assembly: GCA_035047865.1. Taxonomy (NCBI): domain Eukaryota; kingdom Metazoa; phylum Chordata; class Aves; order Passeriformes; family Dendrocolaptidae; genus Dendrocincla; species Dendrocincla tyrannina. Next base: position 101,568,412 of record JAWWMP010000001.1, read on the forward strand.
GAGCTATTGCTTAAAAACAAGTAAATAGTCCCATCACTCTCTCTTCCAGTTGTACTGGTTTTGACTGGTTAATGTTCTTCATGGTGGCCAGTTGATAATGTAGAGATGTTTTGGTTACTGCTGAGCTGGGCTTACACAGAGCCAAGGCCTTTCATGCTTTTCATGCTGCCACACTGGCAAGGAAATTGGGGTTGCCTAAGGAGGTTGGGAAGAGACACAGCCAGGACAGGTGACCCAAACTGACCACATGACATCATGCTCAGTATATAAAGCTGGGGGAAGGAGGAGGAAGGGAAGGACATTTCGAGTGTTGGCGTTTGTTTTCCCAAGTCACCATTGTGTGCAGTGGGGCCCTGTGCCCCTGGAAATGGCTGCCTGCCCATGGGAAGCAGTGAATTAATTCCTTGGTTTTGCTTTGCTTGTGTGTGTGGCTTTTGCTTTCCCTATTAAATTGTCTTTATTTCAACCCATGAGTTTTCCAGCTTTCACCCATCTTATTCTCTCCCTGATCCTGCTGGCGGGGCAGTGAGCAAGCGGCTGTGGGGGCTTGGTTGCTGGCTGGGGCTAAGTGGTGACACAGATGTATAAAGTGAGACTCAAGGCACTGGGCAGCTTTGAAAACAATGCTTTAAATAGGTTCAGCTTGCCTTGTAGCAACACAGTGCTCATAATTGCATGTGGGTTCAGCTGTTAATTTTATTTTTGACATTCTCTTTTTTTATTCTTTTTTAACTTCTGCGTATTTTAATGTTCTTTTCACAGCTGGAGAATGGTGCGAGTTGGCATAACCCAGAGCCTCCAGAGAATCTGGGAACAGAGAAGGATAGAGCAAATTGCCCCTTCTATATTAAAACAGGTTCCTGCCGGTTTGGAGACAGGTAATCAATTGAATATTTACCAGCATAGAATTGTTTTGGGGAGATGAAAGGGAGGGAACTTCATTAGGTCATAAGCAAACTGAAGAAAAATTGCTGTATAAATTACTTGCACGTATTTGGATGTGGAATTGTTGAATTCCGTAATAAAAATGTGCAGCTATTTCACTGCAGACAGCATTTCAGCTTTTCAAATGTCTAGGTCTTTGTAATCTTTGCAGTATTTTTGTTTCAGGGGTCTTTAATGGAGGTAACCTCCATGGATTATTTATGGATTGCACAGAATTCAGTTTTGCTTTGAACTATGAATAACCCTTGGAAAACAAATACTGAGAAACATCATATTCTGCCCTTCTTTTACCCATAGTTGTTGATCTCAGCTACCTCTCCTTCATCTTCCTTCTTTTTCTTCACATACCTGTTTCCTTCATATTCTGGTCATTTTAACCTCTGGTGCTGTCTCAAAGTAGAAGGACAGGAAAGATGGGTTGGAAGCAGCTGTGAGAAACTAAGAGCCAGTGTTACCAATAAATAATTGTTGAATCTTGTCAAAGCTCACTGTATCTTGAAGAAGTTAAAACTGGCTGAGTTCACTATAATCAGTTTCCTCAGTAATTCAAACCCTAATATTTTGCAGTAATGCTGGATTTTTGGGTCATTAATTTTCCTTGGGGTTCCTTTTGTTCCGTCATGTGCTCTATTCATTTTGTGTACAGACAACATCGGTTTGGTTTAATATTTTCAGTCCTGTTATTCAAATTGAACAGCAAAATGGAGTAGCTTCTAAAATGGAAAAAAAATAAATTAATTGCCTCCTGTTTTAGTTTTGGGTTTGGAGACTGGATGTTTTTGTTGTTTGGCATTTGATGTCTAAGGTGTCAACTAGAAGGTGAGAGTAATTTCTGACTAACTGGGTGCAGAAAGAAAATTCCTACCTGAAGTCTAGGTTCTAATTGTCCGTTTTGAGAGCTGACCTCCCTGCAGTTTCTCTGTGCTGTGCCAGTGGTAGACAAAGAGCATAGACTAGTCCGAATGTCTTTCTGATCATGTCATGAAAAGGAGAAATATTTTGGAGAGTGCATGACACAGTTGCTTGGGGAAGTATGAAATGGAAATCATAAAGTACAGTGAAATAAACACTTAGGCCAACATCTGTGTTTTTACTGGGTCTAAAGTGTCTGGGGGAGAGCTGTATTTCAGCACGTGAGGGAGGTAGCCTGAATATGCTGGATGGTGAGGGAGGCAGATTAAGATAAGACTGATTTAGAAGAATCGTTTGGTTTTTTTCAGAAGTGGAAAAATAACCAGTCTTGTACTCATCCAACCACAGGTCTAAACGTGCTGTCCATCCCTCATTCTCTCTTTCCACCCCCATCTGAAAAGAGCAACTTCAGTAAAAGTTGTTCAGTTTGCAAAAAGAACAGGGACTTAGTGTAAAATGAATTTATAGAAAGACTGCTGGCAGTCATTTAAGCCCTTCAGATATTGGGAGCACATTTAACCCTAGTAGACTAAAAGAAGTTACTTCAGCTCTCATTGTGACACTGGTATCTATAGCTTTTGTAGATGTGCTTTCTTAAGCAAGAATGTATTTGTGCATGGCAGGAAGCATTAAGACGATGTGCGAACTCACTCCAAAAGATTTCTAATTGAAATATGTTGATCTTACACTAATGGATTTTCTTTTACAATAACTGTAACTGAAAATGGCAAGTGTTTGAAGCTTCAACAAGTGCATTTTCCGCTGCAAGTGCCAATCTTTCCACTTTTTTTTCTTCACTACAACTGTTCAGGTGTTCTCGCAAACATAACTACCCAACATCCAGCAAGACACTCCTTGTCCGAGGGATGTTCATTACCTTTGGCATGGAGCAGTGCCGGAGGGATGACTATGACACAGATGCGAGTCTCGAGTACAGTGATGAGGAGACCTACCAGCAGTTCCTGGAGTTCTATGAGGACGTGCTCCCAGAATTTCAGAATGTGGGGAAGGTTGTTCAGTTCAAGGTATGCATCTTAAGTGCGGTTTACAAGCCTTAAGAGAAATTCTGTTCAGCACGCCCCAGCTAAATCTTATGTGCATTAGGGAACTGTAGTGTCCTTACAACAAGCTGTGCATCTCTCATGTCACCTCTAAACTTGCCACTGCTATTACAGAGCATTGTCTTACTCTGGGTGAATCTTCTCTCCCATTCCTATGAACTGTTATAAAAGCTTGTGCTTTTATATTGCAAGTTATTCACACTGCTCAACAGTCCACTCACCTCACAGTCCTTCCTTTTCTTATCCTGTGCTAAGCCCCAGAGGGACCACTAAGATGGTTAGACAGTATAAATACGTCTGAGCTACTGTATTTGTGCCTAAGGAATGAAATAGTGGGGATATGAAATGTATTTGGAGTGTACACCCAAACAATGTCATTTTAGGACTGACTGGATAAAATAAAATCAGATTACAGTGAACTGAAAAACTAGTAGATATTCCAGTAAGAAGAATTATAAAAGGTAAGTTATGTAAATGGTGTTGAGATTTCTCATCCATCCTTAATTTTTGCATTTGGTTTGCTGAATGTTTTATACTGAATTTTTCCCACTTAAATTTTGATTTCTTATGAGGGAGAAGAGTGATCTGTAAATGGAGACCTCAGAGATGAATGATGTGTGTTAACAGTCCCATGTTGCCCCAAAATATGCAGCTTGGATGGTGAAATCTCCTTGTATCAGAATCTATTGCAGCATCCCCTTCTGCTTGCCATTCCTGAGTGTTTTCTTGAAGTCACCAGGAGGCAGGCACATGGTGCCTTTTCTCCTTTTGTTTCCATCTACTTTTGTTTTTGCCTCAGGAATGAGATGGTATTAGCATTTCAAACAAAAGGAGATTAGAAAGAGTGAATTTTCAATAATAGTATAATGAGCTTTATATGTAAGAAACCTTCACTTGTTTGGAGAGCGTCGCCTCCATATTTTGACTCATGGGCTATCAGCAAGCTGTGCTCTGTGATAGAAGATGGGATGTAGATTGCTATGGAGGTGGGTTGAAATGTCGTACCAGCGAAGTCAGGTCCTTGGTTTTGTTATTGTCATTCTGAGCAGCTGTGCTATGGTGCACCTGCTTGGATCCCTGTGACTGTTAGTGTGGCATTGCTTAGCTTCCCAGGCAATTGGACAATCACAGGGTGATTCTCATGGACACTTCCATTACGTTAGAGATGCTTCAGAATGACATGTGTGCTGCAGGAATCTTGACTGTGAGTGAGCTGAGTCTCTGCAACCATTTTGAATCAGATTATATACACCCCTCTTTCATTGACTTCCTTTTCCAGTGTAGCCCAAGGTTTTATTCCTGCTGATCTTGCTGGGAAGCTGCTCCAGAATCTGAAAGATCCTGATAAAACGCTCTTTTTTTCCTACCCAAAAAATGTGTATGCCAAAATGATTCTCACTTGTATTGACATTATCTCAAATAATTTGACTCCTTATCCTGTAATATTTAATTATACCACTGCTTGTTGTCATGACTGAAGGCCTTTCCTTATCCAGTGCACAAAGAGGTATTTCCTGAAGGTCAGTCAGGATTCAGGGATGAAAGGAGTTGCTAACCTCATTTGTATGGATATTGGAAGAGGCCTGGGGGCAGTAGAGGCTGGGATCACAGTTCTGCCCTGGGGAACTGTGTTCCACCTGCTTGGGCCTGCCCACCAGAATCATTTGTAACTAGCAGCAAGCTTTTTGGAGGGTAATTTATGTATTTTGAGAGCTTTAGATATACTTTGAATGCTGAATCATTACTAAAAAGGGTTTTTTAGAACATGTACAGTGAAAGCTGGGACTTCAGCTTTTCTAACCCATCTCACGGGGATGCAGTGAAGGTAAATTGCTCTAAAGAATCTCTTGCTGTAATGAATCCTGCATTTCCACATGAGGATACTACTAGTTGTTTTCAGAGCAGATTTGGTTGTTGCACAGTAGGGTGTGCCCAGACAAGTGCAAGACAATGGAGTACAAGCTGTCTTGTGGACTAAGTGAAGCCGGGGTCCCAGAGTTAATCAAAGCATCATGCTGGAAACAACCAAACATAAGCCAGAAAGGCTTTTTTCTTTTGCTTGGTTAAGGCTAAGTGTTCAGGAAAAAAAATCATAGAAGTATCATAAATTAATTGCCCATCTCAGAATGCATGAGCTGCTATACAGCATAAACCTTCAGCTGCGCTAACTTTGTGCTTCCATCCCCTTAGGTCAGCTGCAACTATGAGCCTCACCTGCGAGGGAATGTGTATGTCCAGTACCAGTCGTAAGTACTCGCAGTCGTACTGAGTGTTAGAACTAAAATCCAAAGCTGAGTAATGACTGAGAAGTGTTTGTATAACCATGCGATTCATTCTCATACTGTAATGGGAACCCAAAATCGATAAGTGACATAGGAAGTGATTGTGGGATGGTAACGCCGTGTGTCATTTTTACTTTTTTAAAGGGAAAAGGACTGTCAGGCGGCTCTGGCCCTGTTCAGTGGACGATGGTATGCAGGCAGACAGCTTCATTGTGAATTCTGTCCTGTGACGAGGTGGAAAACTGCTATTTGTGGTGAGTCATGTAAACACTTCGAAAAGAGAATGAGTGTTATTGAAAGAGTACTTATGGAAGGGAAAAAGAAGGATTAGTCTGTAGCTTTCAAATATGCCTAATGTTGTAGTTAATTTCCATTTGGAAGGCAAATGTGCTAACTTGCTTGTGTAGATCTAGGAAAGAAAGGGAATATTATACCATGGCACGTGAGTGCCTGAATTTTTCTAGTGGATTTACCTTGGACTGGAAAAGAAGGTTTGGATTCTAGCTTTGGAAATAACAATTTTAAGGTGAAACAGTACAGAAAGTACTACTTTATCTCTCAAAAAGCAACAGCAGTTTCTGAACTACCAACAGTTCTTAGCAGTAACTATCACATTTAACTTAATCTAGATTTACGTTTTTAGATTAAAGGTAAATGAAATTTAATGAAATTAAATGAAAAATGAAATTTGTTTTAAGCTAAAACCAAACCTTCATAGCTGTTAAAAAGTTTATTCCAAGAAAAGTACACAGAGAGAATTAACCTTGTGTGAATTAAATTGATAGATGGTCAGATGCATATTTTTCTGTTTGGAGAAGCAAAATTCAGTTTATTAAGTTTCTTCCCAGTATGTACACAATGAAAAAAGAGATTTAGTTGGCCTGGCTTATAAAAAAGCAAACCCTCATCTGTTGCAGGCTTATTTGAAAGGCAGAAGTGTCCAAGAGGGAAACACTGCAACTTTCTTCACGTATTCAAAAACCCAAACAATGAGTTTTGGGAGGCCAATAGAGACATACGTGCTTCTCCTGAACGGACTAATCAGTCATCTAAAAACTCTGAAAGGAGAAACAGATCAGGCCATCGTGATGACTATTACAGCCGGTCAAGGAGAAGGGGCAGCCCGAGCCCAGATCATTCTTACCGGAGAAATGGAGAATCCGAGAGAAAAAAGAACCGCCGCAAAAGCAAGAGGCGGCGCCGATCGGGGCGGTCGAGGAGTCGAGAGAGGAGGAGGTCTCACAGCAGGGGCAGGAAGAGGAGAGGCCGCAGCCGCAGCAGGAGTCACAGTCGAACTCGAAGCAGGAGCAGAAGCCGGAGTTCCTCTCGATCCAGGAGCAGGGGTAAAAAGAGATCGAGCAGCAGAGGAAAAAATAGTGAAACTCCCAAAACAAAGTGAAAATTACTTTTAGAAATCAGTAATTGATCAAAAATAGAGCTGACAAAGAAATCTTTACAATAGGGCACCAGGTATATTTGACTTTCAAATAAAGTGTTCTTGCACATTAAAATGTTTCTTCCTAATAAAGGAACCTAGTTTACTGTGTGCTAAGCTTCAGAAAATTGAAAGTTTTAAGTCCTGTAGAAGGTGTGAAAGTCAAGTACTCTAGCTACTCTGTCCCTCTGAACTGCTGCAACACCTGGATACACACTGAGTACAAATAGAGAAGTAAAGCCTCTTTGGTATATGCTTATTTCTGTTATATGTGTGTTAAGTGTTTCCTGTCCCTGTAGGGAGTTAGTACAGAAAAGCCAGTGTGCAGTAAATTCACACCCCAGCACACTGCAGACTGAGGTCTGTGTAGACAACTGCTGTTTGTATTTTTCATCTGTTTATGGGAAATCTCTTTCTAGACAAAGTAAATATAATCGTTTTATGAGTTTAAGAAAAGGGATCTCAAAGACATCACTGTTTGATTGTACAATACTTGCCCAGTAGGAGCTTTGTGGTCATGAGTGTTGGATTTTTCTCTCCCCTGACTGAGCTGCTGAGCTAATTGCCTGGAGGGATTGCAGTAGACTAAAACCAAGTAGGGAAGTACACAGAGAAACAATCAATTTATTCAGTACCTTAATCCCCAAGTAAGAGTGGAGACCGTGCAACTGTGATCCTTGAGGGAGGATAGAAAATCTTTGGCATACCTCTTGGTTGCACACCATTTGTAGGTGAAAACAACTTGCCTAACCTGTGCTGGAGGGGTGAAAAGTCTCCCGTGTGGGAACCAAAGATGCAGATGTGATTGTGAAGGCTCAGTCAAGATAGTTACAGAGTTGCTGAAGAAACGGAAGGTTTTATACCTGAAAGAATACTTTATGTTTTTGGAAGAGGAGGACTTGAGTTTTTAGGGGTTTTAGGTTTGTTTTACAAACAGTTTTAGGCACCCTACTGCCTCACTTTCCTACGGCCAAGGTGAAGTGTAGGGTACATAAAAATTAAATTATCAGGACAAAACCTTTTTGAAATGACAGCTATATTAGCAAAGTACCTGCAGTTAGATAAATCCGTACAAATATTTTTTCACTTTTAAATGAAATATTTGTGCTGTTAGATGGACTGTACTTCATATGGCTTAACTTCAGATATTTTACTTGGGCACCTCGGTGTCCTCATGCTTGGAGAGAGCAGTTTCTGGCACTGAAGATGCAGGTGCCCTGAACAGTCTGCAGGGGTACCTCCCTCTCTTTAGCCTCTCCAAAGAACTTGAGCTCCTGCCTTTAGAGTACAGATCAGACCCTGTGAGTTAGAAGCCTGAAGTAGGTGTGAAGTGCTCCCAAATAGGAATTCATTAAGATTCCAGTGATGTAAGGTGAACTGCCTTAGAAAATCTGGATTATCCAAACTTTACCAATAGCATTCCTCACAGCAAAAAAGTTTTTCCCCTCAGGATAGTCAAGAATGAGTGAACATTGCTTCTGGATATAATATATGTATTTTTGCTTTTCTAAATGCATACTGCACCTAGCATGCTGATTATACATTTTTCCTTCTTTCTTCATGTGTAACTGTTGTCCAATATGGAGTAATACAGAAAAGTGCTATATGTTGATGTTCAGTTCAAACCCGACATTCACTATATATTGTCATAACTGTAGGCAGAGCCGTAGCTTAGTTAATTTGATTAAATGTTTTAGTTATTAACAGATGTAGGAATTGTAATTTAATATCATAACTTTTGAAATAATAACTTTGTTTGAAAGGCATATTTCAAAAGATAGGCAGCACTAATTTTAAATTCCATTTGAGAAATTCACGACTGCCAGTTTCTCACAAGGTACTTTTTTCTGGCTAGACCTTACAGACAGATTTTCCCTGAGGTTTTGGTTTTTTTTGTAGATGCTCATTTGTCTCAGTGGTCACTTGTGTAGCACGTGGCAAACTCTGGTTCAGTTGCCTGACATTTCCTGTGTGCAGAGATGCCACCAGCAGGCCAGTAACACCTTCCTTTCCCTGGGGCTGCCTTGCTTCCCACTGACTCGTGCCCTTAGCAGACGCTTTGTATCCCATGTATCCGGCTGTCGCGGAGCATCATCCCAGCAATATTAAGTGTCAAGAAGTGGTGGAGTGGGAGCTGGGAACTCATGACTCATTGGGTGAAATAAGCAAACCAGGCCTCTGTGGGATTAGAAACTAAGTACCAACTACCACCCATGTGAGCATTCCACAGGTAATTAGGCGCCTTGTCCCCACAGATTTATAATGGCGTCTGGGAAGCTGAGTGGCTGTATTTTTCTTTTTTTTAAAAAAAAAGGTTCTTGTAATTAAAAAAAAAAGAGACTTGCTCAGAGTTGCATGGAAAATTTTAAATATATTTTAGTTCTGCTGCTACAATGGCTGAAGCTTCAGCTTTTTTTCTTGAGGTCTGGGCCCAACCATGCTGGCTGTACCTGTGCAGGGTAGGAGTGGTAGCTGTGATTACCATTCTCTTTCAGCCACAGTGTGTGCATTACACAGAATTTGAGTGCTATAGATCTGACATTTAGCTTGCATTTGTTAGCGTGAAACCTGGGATTCAACCAGTTTTCTAACTTCATAGTTCATATTTTTCAATATTGTTTCTCTGCTTCATAACTTTAAGTAGTGTTATATGCATGGTTTTGTGTTTCCTTATTATTAGCTGAGTGAGCTATTTATTCTGGAGAGACAAACAGACTGGAAGTTTTTTTAATGTTAAGCTTATTTCTTTTCTTTCCCAAAGGGGAGAAGCCCTAGAAAAACACAGAAAGGATTTAAATTTGCAAGGAATAGCCTGTTCCCATTGCATGTTATTCTGCATATTCCACAGAAAAGGACCTTATAAAGTGAATTAATATTGGCCAAATTTTGTTTTTTAATGATTGTTCAAAAGCAGCAGTTTTCAAAATACTTTTCTTCAGTTGTGAATTCTTCAGGGATCAGAAGTGCTTTGGAGTGATTCCGAGGGCAGGTTTTTACACAGAGGCTCAGGGTGGCAGTGCCAGGGCCTGCCAGACAGCCCGTTTCAGTCAGGATGGGGAGCAGGCGCTGCTCCTGCCTGTTTGTGGGAAAAGGAACAGCCCCACGGGGCAGCACAGCTGCCTCGTTCCAGCAGCACAAGGTTAGTTAATATTCCAGCAGCGTGGTGGGAATTCCTGTAGGCACAGGCATTGTTGCTGCCCAGTAGAATTAAGGCATTGGGTAACTGGGCTTGCCCCCTTGCACCAGTGTCTTCCCTTCAGCTGTAACTGTGGCCACCTCTGTGGGATTTCATTCCCTGTCTGCCCGGCCAGAGTAGCAAACCCCCCTCACAGGGTGAGGAGGGGTGGCACATGTTTGCGTGTTGAATGCATGGCATTGCTTACGGAAGGGGAACAGACATACCTGAAAAGACCTTCCCTCTCTGGCCCCTTTCTTTGTGTATAGGGCACATCATCCAAAATACATCCCAAGCAACTCTTTTCCAGCTTTATGCCCTGTGATGGCAGTGTGGCTGTCTTGGATATGGTTTTGTGTTAGCACATTCAGTGTATCAGAAACTGCCCTCAAGTGTAATAGTGACATTCCTGTGTGCTAAATAACTTGAGGTTTTTCTCTGAAGACATGCAAGAGCCTGCTAAAAGATGCTGTTGCTTCCTGTCTTGGATCAGCACTTCTTACAAAACATGAAAGCCTATGCTAGTTCATAACCTAGAGGCCTAAATTACTTTCTTACATCATCTAAAGAGTGCAGCTCATTTTGCTTTCACTGTAAGCTTGTCATTAAAGCCCAGTGTATCAGCTGAATTCAGTATCCATGGTTAAAAACCAAGAATGATGTAACATGGACAGGTATCGCTTTGTCAAGCCATGGGACAGACTGCAAAGCAAGCTGTACAAGCGTAACCGATGCCATGTGGTAACTTCAGAGGCAGCCACAGTGTGACCATCATTGTGGCTGTAACCCAGAAGGAACTGCAGATGTTTAGGAAGGCCTCTTCCAGTTACAGACTTATGTTGGTGAAGTTGAAGACACTCAAGCCAACAATCAACTTGCCTAAACTATCCAGAAATTCTAATTGATTCTTTAGCTCCCCACCCTCACAAGACAGGAAATTCAAGAAATTTTATTTCAAATTAATTTCAGAAAAGTCCAAAGATGGTAAGTTTTCTCTATGCTTTCACTGAAAACATCGAGTTCAGTTCTTTAGAAAGGCGGAGAGTAGATTCATTTGAGAAATCTTTGATTGAGACCACAGTTGTGGACGCTGCACTGATTTGATCAGAATTCCATGAAAGGAACTGAATATTCAGTCTGTATTATCCAGAACTCTCTCTGGACATGTGGTTTCTTTTAATTTTCAAATGAAGTGGTACTCCCCCATCAATTCAACATCTACTTTAATAAATTCCATGTTTAATGTGGTAAGCCTTCCAAAAACTTGCTAATTTATTGCTTTCTGTACAATTTAAATGGATGTAAATAACTAATCTTGGACACAGTATACTCAACATTTTTTAATGAAGTGCTCAAGAACAGGTTAAGCACTGTAATAAAATTTCTTTTTTTTTTTTTTTAAGCCAGCACTGAGTAGCCTCTTCTTTCCTCTGTGAACACCAGTACTAATTACATATAAACACACAGGAATGGTGTAAAAATGGACATTTATTACAACTAAACCAATGTGACAGACAGAGATCAAACAGTTTGTCACAATCACAACAAAGCTTAATCCAGCCAAGCACATACAAGTGACAGTGTAAACTTTAAAAACATGTTTAATACGTATAAAATTGCTTCCATTTTGACTTAATTTAAGGTAATCTTACCACTTCAATCTCACACACAGGGTCATTCCACTATGACTTTACCTTCATCTATTCCTGCCTGCTCTATGCTGGGGAAATACCCTGGGACAAAAACAGCCTCCAGCCATCTGGAGTCTCTATGTGTAAATGCTAGAGTGGACATAGGTAGACAAATTCTAATGCCTTGAATTCACGGGCACCACCCTGGCAGTGCCACGGGAGTAGCACACACAGCCCTGCCCCTGCTCTTGTCACAAGCATTTATGCTGGGATCCAGATCAGGGGCCTTGGAAGCGACAACACTGCACTTTCCTTGTTGGGTGCCACTCAGCCATGATCCCATCAAGCCCACAGACCAGCCCTCCAGCTGGCCACAAAAGTGCTGCTGCCATCAGCATTGCCAGAGCCAAGCTTTGTGAAAACATGGCACTGCTCTGGTGAACAACTAGGGTGACGTTCCTGGGGAGGGAGGGGACAAGCCCACCTGCACGGCGACCATGCAGACACAGAGCAGAACCTAGGAACTCCCAAGTGCAGCACTACCTCCTCAAAACCACACGTGAATCAAATTTCCTCAAGTGAAGCAGGTTTAGTGTATAATTCCTGAACATCCGCTCAAAGTGTCAAAATATTACTGGATATCAGTTACAGGATTTGCAATGAATAACACTTTATAAATCTAATATTTAAGAGCTCTCACTGCAGATTAGTTGGTTCAACTATACATCATGCAGGAGTTTCCTCAAGAGGTGTGTCACATGTTTAAGGGTGTAAAATAAGAAAAGCAGTTAAATGATATTGACACTTGGTGTGGCCTTTTTTATTCCCTACAGGTACCTATACACCCACTGAAGCATAACTATAAAACACCAATAAATACAAATTAATTGGTAAACTTGGAAAGAAAATAATAAAAAGTCTCTTTTGTAAAGTTCCTTCTTTCCCATCTTTGAAAGTATCCAAATTTCATCATGCATCCCCCTATTCAGTCAGAAAGCTGACCTCCTTTCCTGTGTTCATGGTCAGAGCAAGCTAATATCAGACCTAAAAACAGTAACCTTATTTGGTTTGGATTTTTTCCTTTTTTTTCCTCTACGCATTCCCTTTTGAGTTGTAGCTTGCAGTTTTGCTCAAGGTAGCTACACTAAAATACACCTTCACGTCTACGTCTAGTGAGATAATCAGTTTGCAGTTTTCTTGAAAAAAGCAGTTACCACCTTAACAGTTTTTACCAGTTTGATATGCAGATTCTGGCAGGATTCTTTGGTATAATGACAAATTCAGTAGTAAACAGGTATTCCCATTCTTTATGCAACAACTGAAATAAGCAGAATTATCACAAGTGGTGACTAAAATGTAGATGAACAAATTCTTTGGTTGCATAAACACAATTTCTACACCATAACATTTCATATTTGGAGTTGCCTTTGTAGTTTCTTTTAACTTAGATATGCTATGTCATAATAATACATTTATTTCCTGAAGTCAAGTTTCCTTATAAAAAACAATACACTTACTGAAGTCAAATTTTCCTATAAATGCAGTGAAGGGAGACAATGAGTCAATTTAAAACTAATTCCCTTTCATTTATAAATCTTGAACTTAGGTTTCTTGTTCCCTTTTCAAAAAGAAATATTTTTCTTGTAGGCCTGAATGAAGCAGCTTAGCAAAACAGTAATACTGACAAACAGCATCTAACACCATTAGCTAAACATTACAATGAAGGCAGTGAACATTTACAGTATGAAACACTGAGATGGCATCAGCTGAAGTGAAGATTTATGTCAATCCGATTTCTTCAAGTACACTACGTGGGGTCTCTGCTTCCTATGGAGGGAAAATTTGAGACAGCAGTAAATGAACCCTGTGTTTCTACTGAGCAGCACTGAACACAGGTTAGTATGGAAGATGCTGAATTAAAAAGGAAAAGCTGAAAGACATGAAAACATACAAGTACTGCAGTTTGCAAACACGGTATTAGCTGCACTTTTCACAGAGCTGTTAATTAGATTGTCACAGTTCACAGAAATAGCTGGTAGATTTCATTGCCCTTAAGCACAATAAAAATAAAACAATTCAGATGTACCAGCAGGGAACAAATCACAACCAAGTAACAGAGACAGGAACTGGGGAGGTACGGGGAAGCATCTTGCAATAGAGTCAGTGATTTTTGTGGTGAGTAGTTTCAAAAATCTGTTAGGGTATAATGAATAAATGGATGAATGAAACTACTGATGCAACTAAGATACAGTATCCCTTAAGCTCTTTATAAAAGTCTTTTTTTTTTTTTTTTTTTTTTTTTTTACAGTGACCC
>JAWWMP010000001.1:101582266-101597535 GCA_035047865.1 Dendrocincla tyrannina
GTTTTTTGGAAAGTTTTTTTTTTTTTTTTTTTTTTTTTTTTTACAGTGATCCCATGCTTAATTCATAAAACCAGATCAAGGTACCTTGGTATGCCTAGTGTCAAATTCACCCTTTTCAAAAGCAGAGGAATTTTTAAGACAGGAATTTTATTGTTCCACACCAGGCATAAAGTTTTAGGTTAATACTAATCTTAAAAAGCTCTCTTCAGATTCAGAGCAAGTTGTTTAATATCAAACACAAAAGGGTTTTCATCAGTTTTGTATTCATTATTTCCATAGCATCTGAATAGAAATACTTTAAACTAGAAACATTAGGCTGAACTTTTCCATAATTATCAACAATGTCATATTAAATAAAAGGGGATACTGTGTCTGTATGAAAACATAAACAACTTTAATAACCAGAGTATGAATAAACTTACTTTAGCATCCTAAAACAAGACATGTCATGTAGCAGAAAAAAAAAGGCAGATAACAGTTAAGGCAGCCAACAAATTCAACTCTTTGTAAATATTTATTAGAAAAAAAAGTTGTCAGTAAAATATATAATTCAACACCTCAAATCTTGCAAGTAACATTAGGACACTGTCTCTATCATCTTTGACTATGCAGCACCAAATGATCAAGTTTACTGTCCTTATTCAGTTCATGTATAAGGTGATTCAGTAGTGAAAGAACAAGCTCTGATACTGTAAAGGCAAGTTCATTTAAAAGTCAATCAGAGCTTGGAACAGGCTTCCTCTGAGCACTTTTAGATGGCTTCCAAAATCCAGCAGCAAGCAAGAAATTGCAAGAAAAAGGCAAGTTAAATCTGAAAACAAGATACTTGGTGTATTAAAGATGTAGTGGTGGCTTGGTTCCCTCCCCCCAACCCCAATGCAATATTTACATATTCTTAGAATTGCAGTGACCTTGATAAAGCCAGATAGGATGGCAGGATTAAAGATTTACATGTGCATTTTAACACAAATCCCCTAAAAGGAGACACTGATTGAAGAAATGGCTATGGAGCATTTTTAATATAACCTGTTATATTATATTCCCAGATTACTTTGTTGCGTTCATTTTAGAAGACACACATCTCCCTTATTCACCAACCTAAGGCTTTTCCTCATGAAATCCTACATTGTTAACTAACTATAGCAACAGAACTCAGAGTATTCTAACTTCTCAAGCATTTCAGGGCCTTGAAAATATTTGTAATAGATCCACTTTTCAGTTTTAACTTGATCAGACTGCAGTGGACACTTAGAGTCACTCGGTGGTGAAACAGCATATTTACAAAGTTACCTGACAACAAAATTCTCAATAGCAATGAAGAAATATAGAGTACTGCTGTCTCCACTGCCAATTCAAAGTCATAGGTGATTTTCAGCAGGTATATACTTACACAAAGACTAAATTTCTTCAAGTAAATCAAAGTCATTGGCTAACAATTTAAAGCAACCTATTTCAAGGACAGTGGCTACTTGTCCACAGATACCTCTCCGGTAAAACTCAGTAATATTTTATTTGTTTTTAACACTACAGCAGTAACTTTGAGGCAGACATGCCTTCTTATGCACTCATCAATATAATCTCGAGGAACTTCTAAAGGGTAATGTGTTTTGCTAGAGGAATAATTTCATCAATGATGACTTTTAAGAAACAAAGAGAATTAATTATATTATGTTTTGTTCCCATTATTTGTTTTAGTAAGTGTCAAACATTTTATCCAATTCTTACGGAAAATGTTCTGCAGTATTATACACTACCTGCAGCTCAGAATCACCCAAGGCAAACAATGCAAATTTGAAATATCAGAACACAGATGAGGAAAAAAGTCATTCACATGAGACAAAAGTGCATGCAATACTTTATTTCAAACATGCCAGAAAAGCTAATTCATTACCTAGTCATTTAGAAGCAAGCAGCTGTATACAGATAACAAGAAAAACAGCATCTCATTACAGCTCAATGCACAGCATTTTAAGCCAACAGGCATGAAATAATGCAGGCTAAAGCAGCATTAACCAGACATCCAAACACATTGTTAATGGCTTACAGAAAAAAAGGCAAACTTGGAAATGGAAAACCACTCCTATGATCTTGTTTTCTAAGATTTCAGAATGCTGCAAATCCAATCCAAATCTTTTATCTAATCCCCTAAATCTCCCCTTTTTATGTCAGTTTAACATTTGGAAGGTAGTGCATTACCACATATAGAACTAGCTGTTCATGGTTAATCTCAGTGGCCACTCTCTTGTTAATTACACTAAGACAATTTTCAAAACCAGCATTGGTTTCAGGTTACAAAGAGAGGCTGCAAGACTTGCCCTCTCACTCTGTCCACTTTTCAGTTGAATGCACTTATGTTCACCCTTGTGGCAGTTCTCAGATACACAAGGCAGCCTGCACTTAAACTCAGAAGTCAATTTAAGAAGATATGTTTCAAGTATACTGTTAATGGACGTAGATATTTCCAACCCTAACCATTAATGGTTGGACTCAATGATCTTAGAAGTCTTTTCTAATGTTGATGATTCTGTGATTTTATTATTCATTTGTAAAGCAATAATCTTGTTCTCACCTTCATTGGCAGCAATCGTTCAACTACTCACGAGAGTGTTTTGAGCATTTAAATACAAATAATCTAACTTCAGATTCACCTAAGTCATTCTGTTCGACCTAATAAATTTTGCCTTCCTTCTCTTTGTAAAGTCAGTCACACTATTGTGCCAGTTTTCAGAAAAGAATATGGGTATTTGCACCTTTAATTAAGATGCACAATCTGTGTAGAATTGTGTGTAACATAATTTAATACTTGTGTGTATACACATTTCACATGATACTACTCCTTCACTAATTTCTCTGTAAATATGAACTTCATCTACAGATTTTAAGTGTATGTTTAAATACCACTACAACCTATTTGAAAGATAAACACCAGTTGAGTAATGTTACAGTACAGGTGTTACAGTATATAGATGTTTAGCTTGGAATATGCTACAGAACTTTTAAGCATAAGACTTCAAGCTTACAGACAATAAAAAAGTTAAGCCATATGCCAACAAGCACAAGTTTTGTTGAAATGAGACATGTGCAGAGACAACACTGTAAAACAGAGGGGAAGAGGAAAGTACAACAGCAGAGAATGGTTGTGGCATTCTAATAGATTCGAGATGACTGGATTCAGCAAGCTGATGATAATGTTCTGTCATGAGTAAGTCACAGGTCTATCTCCTCTGAAACTCTGCATGCATGATGAATGAAGCCATTTAGTACACTGGCACATTAAAGTATTCATGACGTGGCTACAAAAGAAATGTACACATTCTTATACATAATAAAAAGGTGGACAAATATGCAAGAAAACAAAAATATTATCTCATTATTGTATCTCTGACATTAAAAGAACATTTGATACAGAAATACAATATTGGTTTTTTGGCTACTCTAAATTTCCAGGGGGGAGAAACATCATTTTACTCCCCCATACTTGCATGCTCGGTCCAACAACATAGAGAGCAAGTGCACACCATAATCCCTGTATTACATAAGCTCGGAGTTTCTTCTCAGCCAAAAAATGGTGGAAGCAGAGAGACTGCTCCAGAGATGGGGACTGCTCCACTCTATCTATTATTTGCACCACTCTTGTCTCTATGACAAGGCGTCCACTGTTGGCTTCTGTCAGAGACAGGCACTGGGCTGACATCTGACATCAGCCATCACAGCTGCTCTAATAAACACACCTTCAGAGGTACCAGGCCTCTCAAACATGGCTGTGAGCAGCACCATGCCAGGATAGTACGGCTGTGGCATTACTGGTGACAAAAATTACATTTTACAGAAAGGGTGTCTGTTTAAAAAAAAGGGAGGTGTCTGATAACACCTCTCACAGCAGGCAAAGTTTGCTTGTGAATTATTCTGCCAAAATCAATACACTCTTGCATGATTAGCGTGGATGTTAGTGTACAATTTGCTGAAAGATGCACTAGAAAGCAAGCAACACTCAGTCTTCTGTATTAAAATCAGTGCCCTGAAGACAGATGAGGACATTTTTAATGCAGTGATTGCAATTTAGGAGTATCAGCCCCACATATGCCCATTATGCATTTTCTGGGATGATAATAAAATACAGTAAACTCAACTCTCTGCATATCAGTTACCATCTTTCATCATGTACCAATTACAGTCTTCAATTTATTTTAATATTCCACTCCCCAGAATTACAGAAGTCTTACAACAGGACTGAGAAAGTTTCCATGACTTCTAAATCTCCTCTGTGCCATCACGGTTCATTCACATGTTCAAGCTTGTATATTTGTAAATTCTAATCTCCAATAACAAAAGAGCACAACAAAAATATCCTAGAAGTTTTACGATACTTATACTGCTTTTCAGTATTAGTAATCTGAAGATTATCCCACAGTAGTTAGAATTATTCTGATGAAGCTAATTATAAATCCAGTAGTTCACAAAATAAGAACACCTATGTAACTCAGTGATAGTTGTAAATCAGTTCTAATAGTCTGCTCTGGTTTTTGGTAGAATTCAAAAGAATCTGGTATATAATACAGAATTACAAATGTGAATGTTAACTCTTAAAACCTCTCACACTGTGTAAGTGAGAAGTATCAGCCTACATTAAAAACAAAATGCTGAGATATATTCCTAACTGGAAAAGGAATTGCATAATAGTAGTGTACAGTACTAGCCCCAAGGAGTAGCAGTTTTTACTAAAAAGAAGGAAGTACTAACTTTAGAACACCTGGAGTCTGCACAGACAAAAGACTCCCAGAGAGATCCTTACAGAAAACTCCTGCTTTACTTGCACTGCTGGCATGGTATAGGTTCATGAAGAAAACTGAAAAACATGCATATTGTAAAGACCTAAAATGCCCAACTTTTACCTGGCAAACATATACACATATGTGACTCCCCTCCTCCTTGAAAAAAACCCACTTATGTTTTCCAGTGTTTCACCCTCAGAAACCTGGAGCCATTGGTGTCTTCACTGAAATGCCTATAAAATCTCAGAACAGATTTCTGCTTAATTTTACATCAGTTCTCTGGATAGAAAGAAGAATGAGAGCAGATCATTTCCTAGCAGTCTTATGATGTTGATTATAACCCACTGTTGTGTTCAAAGATTATCCCAGGCTGCACACATTCTTCAGCACACTCTTTGTTTGGCCCAGAAACACTGACCATGACTCCTTTTACATAACTGGTATCAACTAATGATGGATGTGTTAATTTCATGTTTATCCACTTGTCAGCTTTTCAGTAGTTTCCAGAATTCCACCCTCCCACACAGCGCTGTGGTATTTCCCAAGCTGTTTGTATTTTCAGTGATCTATAACTTGAGGAATTCACTGTCTTTGAAGTGAAAAACATGGTACACAAAATTATATGATTGACTCACTATTATGGAATTAGTGCCTCATCTTGGCAGAAACTTTTCTACTGATAAAGCAAAATAGATTGTCAGATAACAGGAAGAAAGTGGCTATCTCGTTCCTGGCAGCTTTTTAGCTTGCAGGCCATGTAAACACCACCTGCAACTATGCTAGCAATAAACCAACTTTGCAGAGGTGAAACTAAAGGATTAAACCGAAGGCAACAAGTAACAGATATGAAGGAAAACACAGTGAGAGGGAAAACAACACTGCAGTTTTAGTGAGACCTATGTACCCCACCAAGGACATCTGGGACCATCCCACACAGCGGGCCTGGCACTGTGGGCAGCCTGACAAACAATGAAAACAAAAATAAAGTTTAGACAAATTGTTTGCCATCACAGAACTACAGTATCTCACAAGTTTCAGCTATGATTTTTTTTTCTTTTGTGTTCCCTGTGACATTGTCTCCAGAGCAGTTGGCCTGCTGGTCTCAATGCCAGAAAAGATAACTTGGGGAAGGGCCAGGTATCAAATTCCACAATCAGTATCTATACTACCTTGCCTTCCTTTGGTAGGACTGCAGATCTCAAGGATATGCTTCACAGGCTCAGATGTTGTCTAAGATAACAATCTAGAACTAATGAGTTGATAAATGGGTTGATCTACCAGCCAAGGAAGAAGCAGTGGTATCCTTACAGCACAATACAACAGCATACTAACATGAAATTTTACCTCTGAAAATCACTTATTTAAAACTTTGGATGTAAACTGTTTATCTGACTTTAACACATAGGTATTTGCCAAAGTAATAGCTCTACAATACAAGCTGCACATTACAATTCCTCAATGTTTTAAAGTTACTAGAATTCATCTTTTTCAAACTGACATCTGTGTTTACAACTCATTTTAAAAAGCTAATAATACTCTCTGAAACTGTCAGCCTGAGTCATTAGAGATTTTTAAATTAGAAAAATGGTAGAGTTGATTTGAGTAAACAGAACTATTTAGCCAGCCCAACACAATTGGTATTTTCTCAGCCAACTTTGTCATGACCCAGTCTAATTAAAAATCATAACCAAAATCAAATTAAAAGGGACTTCATTTAATCCAGTCCTCCAACCAGCATACCTATAAACTTTCCTAAGAAATTATTTGATCTGTTAAAGGCATCCTTTCTAATGTGCCACAAGCAATTACTTAAATGTTACGTTATCATCACCACTGCAAAATTTGCCTAACATCTACTTTGAAATTATTTTCTTGCTGCCATTTAAGGTATTTTATGTCTGTAGTGGACAAGCAAACACTTATTTCCTCAGGCAAGAGAGATATAAGAAATTATTTATGCCTGCACCAAACTGTCTTCAAGTTCAGTGTTTTGCAGTGCTGCCATTTTCCTGACAACATCTCATGGCAGTGACAGACTTCATGAATACTTGGCACAACTTCTTTTTCAGGGAATGTTTCCTTAGGTTATTGTTTTAACTTCTTTCCCATTAAACCCAGCACAAAGCCTGTGAAGGCAAGCCAGGTTAAACTGCAGGCAAAAATTGTAACTGCTACCTTTTGATAAAGACTTGGCTTCACCCCTCTCCCCAGCACCTAAAAAACCCCTAGTGAGAACAAAAAGATGCAGAACCATGGAACATACAGAAGTTTTGGAAGAATTCTACAGAAACAGGCTATGGAAAATCAAGGTGGGATGAGGGCTTCTATTTAGAAACATGAAGTTCTTACAGCAGGAAGGAATTAACATTTAACAAGCACTTCTTCAGCAATGCTTCAGAAGCAATTACTTTTACACCCTACTTCTGAATCTTTACCAGGAAATATTTCTAATGAAGGGCTGCTTTAGGAAATTGCTGCTGTTTCCTTGCCCTTTCAAGGATTTCAAAACAGGAGAGTATCTGTTTCCTAATATTTGGTTAGCTAACTATTCAAAAACTGCAATTAGACAGAAGGGTTTAGGTTGGAAGGGATCTTTTAGATCTAGTTACAACCCTACTGCTATGGGCAGGGACACCTTTCACTAGACCAGGTTGTTTAGTACCCCATCTAGCCTGGCCTTGAATACTTCCAAGAATGGGGTATGTTTACTGGGAAAGTTCTATTTTACTTTTAAATAAGTGTTTTATCAGAGAACAAACATCTTCAAAGACAAGTATTAACTATGGTGCCCTGCAAAAATTGCAAAACCCAAACCCAATCCTACACCAATAACTCCAAGTCAAGATCTTGTCTGCAGCTTCCTACACAGAGACAAAAAGCAAAATCCGCAAAGTTGGTGTAAACTGGTCAACACAATTCTTAACTACAGTCTGAAATAGCAACAGCCATCATGCAAGCTTTATTCAGCAAAACATCCTAGCACATGCACACATTTTGGCTCTAAAACACCACCTCAACAGACCAGAACAGAAGGGTATGACATAAGATCAGCAGTGGCCTTCCTGGCTCCCTCCCAAAAGCAGAAGTAAAAATACCAGTGGAAAACTTCTTGTACTGTAACCGGATAATAGTGGATTCTTCCTGCTTCTTAGCTGCTATTCTGATCTGCTGGATCAGAGGCGATAATCACCCGGGGAGGCAGTGCTCCGTATGTGCCAATCAGCTGCTACACAGTGAACTATGAAGAATCAACAGCCTAACCTTTAAGGGTAGGGATAGTTCTCAGAATCCACCAGAGGCTCCACTTTACCATCATAAAAACACAAACGCTCTAAGCACATACTACAGCTAAATACTTTGTATGGTGAGGTTAGAGCCAAAATTATTAAAGATCACAGAGTTCTTCATGAGATAATCCCACAGTGCCTGTATGTTTGGCAAACTGCCAAACCATGCACATAAGGATTCATTAACGTTTTCTTCCAGCACTGCAGACACAGGTTTGCATTACTTAGTCTCCTTTGCTTAAGAAAGCATTTCTTAAACTGCAGGCCCGAATCTTTGAAGGGATGACCAGGATATATTGCTGCAACAAGCCATGTCACATCCAATATCATTCAGCTTCCAGGGCAATGGCATTTAAGCATTTCCCTTTCTTCCTGGTCCTGCAGCACTTTGCCTTCTTATAATTGTTTGGACAAATGTTTGCAGGCACAAGTTGTAAACATGGAAAAGAAAAGCTGATGACTACATGCTTTTAGAAATGAGCCATTTAAATTGGATTAGTTTAAATGGATCTGAAATCCAGTTCTAGAATGGTCATATAGTTTTTCTGGAAGGAAAGAGGGAGAGAACGGGATGACTGAAAACTCCGTAAGTCAATCCTGCTGCTGAAGCCCCTTGCTATGCTCCTGTGACTCAGAGCAACAACAGGGGTGCAGCGTAAAACAGGTCAATTACAATTTACCTATGCTAGCTGACTTGGGAGTTCGCAGCAGACACTGAGTCAGGACAAGAGATGTCTGGAACACTGGCTTTTTAAAACACTTGGATACTGGGAAATTTTAAAAATACGATGTAATTGAAGTTACGCTACCAGCTTTATCAAAAGTCCTGAATTGTCAAAAACAGCTGCCTTTTACTTCCCTTTTCAATGCCACTGCTTTCTTCCTCCTGGTACTTCCATCATGCTGCCCTGCATGTGTTCAAATTTTAGCTAGCAAGCTGGGAGCAACATAACCACAGGGCGAGTAGATCAATATGACACAAAGGTGGCAGTTGGAATGGATTTGGCCTTCTCAACAAGAGTCAGTCACCCTGGTCCTGGGTGATGAGAAAACTGCAGCCTAACTCAAGACCATGATTTTACCACCTGTAAACTCTTCTCAATAGAAACCAAAATTCTACACATTAGAATTTGAATGTGCAATATAAAGATTTCACCCAGTCTACTTAGGTTTTTCATTATACAAGGTTTACCTTAAATTTCACCAGATTCTGTATGGAGCCAATTACTTCTAATATATGGCCTATTACAATTGCCACACAGCACATGTAGAACTCATCACCCCAGTTAACCAGCAAATCTCTCTGAAACAGTCCTCAAAACCCTCACATTCTACTCATTCAGTGTTTGTTTATGCCTCAAAGAGTAACAAGGATTAAGTAATCTGAAGATGTATAACCTATTAGTTAAATATCAGGTTAATCCAGGCACCAAAGCTGTGAGTCAAACTCCTCCCCTCATCCAAAGACAGCCTACTTTACCTCAGAAGATCTTTCTTTAAGACAGATGATCTTCATTCCTCTATACAAGCCGTAGTTCCTTACTGCAGGCAAACTAGTCCCCACCTCTTATTATGTGTAACATCCATCTGTCTTCTCCCCTGACCCCAGCAGATGCCATCTCCATTTCTCCATATGTCATAGCAACCTTGTCAATTAAGCTCTGAACACAGCAACTATTCCTTCACTCCTTCCAGGGAACAGTACAGGCCAGGAGGCAACATCTCATGACCATCAGATAATGCCACTGTACTTAACCTAGTGGGGACAAAGCACATTTCTTCCATACTCAACCAATACATAGAATTCATCAGGAACATACTCTAGGCAAGTAAACTGCAGTCACACAGAATTCTCCAAGCCTGAGCTTGTATGTGCCAGAATTGGTCTTTGTAGCCAACTAAGACAACAACAAGAGAAAGATTAAGACTCATAAGTAAAAGCTCTGTTCTTAGAACAACATAGGTAACTTTTTAAAGTTTTAATCACAAGTAAAGTTTTACAGTTGCAGTATTAATACTAAGCTCACCTTGAGAATCACACTCTTTGTAAATGAACTTACCATGAAGGGGAGAGAAAAAGCAATAAACATGGGGGGAAAAAATGGGGAAAGTATCAA
Source organism: Dendrocincla tyrannina (assembly GCA_035047865.1). NCBI lineage: Eukaryota > Metazoa > Chordata > Aves > Passeriformes > Dendrocolaptidae > Dendrocincla > Dendrocincla tyrannina. The sequence continues at coordinate 101,592,443 of JAWWMP010000001.1, forward strand.
GCTTGAGCATTTCAGTTTTTCTTACAGTTGTTTTAGAATATGTCCAAGCTCAACAAATTACTTGTTGGCTGCCCTAACTCTACAGTTATAATTAAAGCAGGTTACTGGCTGTTTCCCACTTCCAAACACAGATCAGTGACTGTATCTTATACTAGGAAACTCTTAAATGGTATAAATACCCATACACCAACAGTGAATTTGATTTTGAACATGTTACTAATATTTTTGTCTACTATAATTTTCTTTTAACTAGAAACTAAATCCTGGTATTTATAAAGCTGCATATGAAATTAGATCTACAGAAATTAGATCTATTACCGCAGTTCCATATTACAAAAACCAATTTGTTTACTCAACTACTTGTTTATCATTATATCAAATAAGCAGCAGACTAATTAAGTTTTCTCCAGCAAATCATTTTCATGTGTGTTTTAAACTTGCCTTATGCAAAATAAAATCTTACCTTTATTGGTAGGACTGCCACAATGTATTCCATTTACGCTTTGGACAAAAATATGTTGCAATGCACTATATATGCAAATAAGCTTTGTTCTGTCATGCAGCATCCGGCACTTGATATACAGTCAATTGCAGCAGCACCCAGTCTTTTTAGGGCCCATTTTCTTTGCATAGCAGATGTAAACAGCTCATTTTCCAATAAATACATGTTTATATGGGCTGATTGTAAGTAACCAAAGCCAAACATCTGTTTAGTTATTAGTTTTGGTATCCATTTCTCTAACTTGCATTATCCCACTTATTTATCAACACCAAAGAAAGCCAGTAGAAATCAGACACTTCAAGTTGATGCGGTTAGTACACAAAAGGAAAATAAAAGGAAACACTCAAGGCACTCTCCAAAGACCATCATGCAAGTGTTGCAGAAAGTTAAGCCCATCACCCATTTTCTGTTTACCCTTGCAAGGACTTAATTACACGTGCAGCAGTCTTTGCATAGCACCCATTTAATCCATGCCACCAAAACGGTAAACTTGGTAGTTACCAATTATTTAGATGGGGGTCAAAAGGGCTAATGCCTTAGATTGCTCTTAATCATAAGATATCCTCAGACAAACCTCCCCAGTCTTCATTCTGGCTCTACAAACACAAAATCAAGCAGCAGTGAAAATGTAATACCAACTACTAAATTAAAAAAAAACAAACTAAAACAAACCCCCAACATCCATACAATCATGAACAGCTTATTTCCATTTACAGTAAGACTTAGAAATAGTCTAAACTGCATACAAAATTAAATTCCATTATGACACTCAAATCTGTTTCATCTATTGTTATTCTTAATATAGTTTTAATAGGTCTTCTTAAGTGTCCACTGCTAAGAAAGCAAACAAATGCATCAGTAGAAAACATCTGTTCAAAGACTCCAAGCAGATGCATTAAAAAAACTCTTAAGTTTATTTTCCATTTCTCAACCAGATAATGGATACTGGTACCTTAAAAGAATAAGTTGTACAGAGTTGTCTAGAAAGCTTCACTTGTGCTTGAAGGAATATTAATTCAAAGATGGGGTTTTTTTTAGAGAACTTAAGATCGGTTGGTCATTATGATAACAGATTGAGAACATAATAGAATAGGATGCTACCAAATTTACATATACTTAATTCAGTGATTAACTGTCACACAGTATTATTACTAACGTTGATATTAAAATACTTGTTCCATGAAAAAAAGTTTCGTTCAACCTATCTACCTACTGTCCTTGATGTAATTTAAACAATTCAAGAGCTACAAAGTCATATTTATTAAGTCACTGTTGTTACTTGCTGACCAGTAATTTTCATGCAGTAATGCTTAGAGCAAAAAGCTGAACATCTTCATTTTCATCAATCCATCTGTTAATCAAAGATTCCTCAAAGACCTGGGAACAACAGGTCTTCTCAGACATTTTTTTTTTTTGCCTTTTAATATCAAATTTTCAGAATAAAATTTAATATATGCACTTTTATTGTATCTTGATACTCATCACCAGAACTACTACTGTTGCTAGTCAGCTTGGCAACAAAATATATCTTCTCCCTTAAAAATAACAAATAAAAGCCCCAAAACACATACCAGCAATGTGCCCGACATCTGTACAACACACAGATAAGACCACAAAGAAATGAGAATCTAAAACCAAACACAACAGGATGCCTCCTGGGGGCATTCATATTCTTTTCACCTAATATTCTCTGGCACTCTACAACCATTTTCATAGGTAGTGAAAATTCTAGGAAAGGGTAGTAGCACTGCAACATGACACATCATCTCAGACACGAGGGCAAAAATGGAATTTTCCCCTCACAATCTCAAGATCCAAACATCAACACTGCTCTTTTCAGCATTCTGCCACATCCAATGAACTCGTTCTATTAAAATGCAGATTAATGTGTGCATTCAGAAAGCACCTAATTTTGAAGATAAGATACTCCTTACTGTCACAAGCAGCCTTCCACAATTGTTTATTGAATTTACTATGTTTATTGATGAGAAGCACGTGACTAAACTCCTGAACACAGCTATAGCATATGCAGCAGTGCTAAAATTTTCATTGTATCACCCTGACACAATGCTTCTACTGCCAACGACAGAAGAACATCTCTGGAGAGGAATCTATCAATTCAGTGTACAGATAATAAATACAACCTAAGTAAAATTATAATCTACAAAGAGTTTGGTGTGCTATTAATATACTCTCAACAGTTCTACAAGAATCACTTATATCAATGAATGATCAAATTCACAGGTAGGTTTGTGAATTGATCAGTATTGGAATTCACATCAGAGAGGGTACTGCACAGTTATGAGACAGCAAGGACTTAATTTATGCTAACTTGCCTTACTTTTAATTAAAACTTTCTAATGTTTCAATTTGCAAAGCTCAAGGAATGCATATTTGACATTTATATGAAAGACTCCTTCCCCAACTTGTTGAGTCTTGACAACTTCTAATTTTGATTTTTGGATTTCTTTAATATAATAGAATTAATCACATCTTACATGCATACACACAAACAAAACAGTCTGGAAAAATGAGAACATTATGGAGACAGATTTAGTAAAATAGTATTTTTAAAGGTCTGAAGAAAAGCTGCTGAGCTGAAAAGTGGACTGCCTTCTATAATTTTTAATTCATAAAGACAAAGTTAGATTATGGTTTGACAACGTGTTTCTGCAAAGACAACTGCATTTCTAAAGCACTTAGAAATCACAGCCTGCAAATCTGTGGTAAGTCCTAGACACCATGACACATCCAGAAAAGCAAGAAACTTCACAAAGAACATTAAGATACTGAACTGCATTTCTCCAAAAAGAATCAAAAAACTCACATACAAACCAGCAAAATTTTCAAGTTACCAGGAATAAAAAAAAAAAGAACAAAAAGCAGACAGAGAATGGGAAGGGGTTGAAGCATGATACAGGAACTTCCTGGATACTCAATGCCACTTTTTCTTTCAAGAAAACATTTAAATCTGGAAAAATTAGCTTCCCCTTCCCCCATTACTATTTGGGAGAAAAGTGCAGGTTCTACTATTCATTTTCTGGAATAATTCCTATTGCTTTAAACATAAGAGTATGATTTGGTAAGTATTTGCAGGAAAGCCTATTCCACAGTGCAAGGAAGACCGTTTAAAAGAATCTATTAAAAATACGGAAACACTTCTGATATCAAGGTTTAGGGTTAGAGTTGTCTGCTACTATAAAATTTACAGCTAGTTGCCATAGAGGTTTGCTGCTCAGAGCCGGATGCAGCACTCCAGGTGGGGTTCCATGAGAGCAGAGCAGAGGGGCAGAATCACCTGTCATGACCTGCTGGGCATGCTGCCTTGGATGGACTCAGTTGGCCTTCTGGGCTGTGAGTGCATATTGCTGGCTCACGTCCAGACTCTCACGCACCAGTACCCCCAGTCCTCCTTAGCTGCTCTTGATCTGTTCAACCCTCTCCCTGTATTGATATAATGGGTTGCCTTAAACCAGGTACAGCACCAGCACTTGGTCATGTTGAACTTCATGAGGTTCCCATGGGTCTACTTCTCAAGCTTGCTCAGGTCCCTCGGGATGGTATCCAGTCCTTCAGGTGTGTCTGCCACACCACTTAGCTTGGTGTCAACTACAAACTTATTGAAGGTGCACTCAATCCCTCTATGTCAGTAATGAAGATATGAAAAAACACTGGTCCCATTATGGACCCCCGAGGAACCACACTTGTCACTGATGCTCATCAGGACACCAAGCCATTGACCATGATCCTCTGGATGTAACTGCCCAACCACTTCCTTATCCACCAAACTGTCCACCCATCAAATTCATCTCTCAGATTTAGAGAGAATGATGTTACAGGGAACAGTGTTCAGACTGATGACATCTGTAGCTCTTCCCTGGCCCACTGATGGGAGTCACTCCATTGAAGAAGGGCCCTGGGTTGGTCAGACAGGACATGCCTATGGTGAAGCTGTGGTGGCTGTCCCAAATGACCTCCCTGTTCTCCACATGCTTTACAATAGCTTCTAGGAAGATCTGTTCCATGATTTTCCCAGGCACAGAGGTGAGGCTGACAGGTCAGTAGCTCCCAGAGTCCTCCTTTCTACCCTTTTTAAAGACAGCTACGCACCTAAGACCTGAGTCATTTGACTGCCATGACTTTTCAAGTATCATGGAGAGTGGCAAACAATCTAACTCCACTATAATCTCTTCCTTGCTATATATACAACAACCTTCAGAGACTGAACTCTGAAACAAAAAGCGCCAGCTACCGAAACACTAACAACTTGCTCTTCTACGAGCTGGGAGGGATTCCAGATCCACAAAGGTCATAGCTATTTCCTAATCCTTAAATAATGAACTAACAACATATCCTTTTCTTGTTCATGGTTAACTCTCATAGGTTCCTATAAATATTTTCAAAATGTTACTGCAGATCATTATCTGTGCTTAAAATCAAGCACACACAAGTCTTAAGAACTGCACTGACAAACTGACTAACCACGCTGACTGCCTGACACTGAGCCAGAAGTCACACGTGAAGAGCAGACAGCAATCAAGGCAGTCAGATCTTCATTAAAATAAAGATTTCACTATTCATTCTTGTTTCA
>JAWWMP010000001.1:101597635-101611598 GCA_035047865.1 Dendrocincla tyrannina
ATACGGAGAGGGACACAGGTATGGCCACGGCAAATAATGCCACTGCCAACTTAGGCAGTCTATTTAAGAGATTACATTAAGTGAAGACTAAATTAATTGCATTGATTATGAAAAGTTTCTCAGGCAACTAGTAAAAAACAAGTGCTTACAAAGGCAGTTTCCTAAAGCAGACAAAATCCTTTATATTCCCACCCACTGCAGGCTTAAGTATCAGAGATTTTCCTTTGTCACTGCTAATATCAACATTCCTTTATTTTATCATACCTCAAGGACAACCTAATACCTACTATTATGCATACCTTCAAACATATAGTTTCCAATCAGCACCATTTCATCTCCAAGAAGAAAATTTTCACAGCATGTGCAGGAAATTCACCAAATTTTCATTTCCAAATATGTTCATTCTAAAACCAAAAGCTTAAATCTACACAGCAACCCCAAGCATCTAGTGCAAGTCAGCCAACATGAACACTTTAAGCACCCTTCTGGATACAGGATGAGGCAAGGGCTTGAAATCGCAAAGAAAATAAGACTGATAGCCTATCTTTCATTCCTTATTTAGAAGGACCAGTAAATAGTGCCTGAGGCCAAAACACAAGAGCCTAAGAAAAAAAACATTCACATAGCTTTCAGATATTTGATCATTAGCAAAATAGTTATGGAAACAAGTGTGATTTTTTGACACACACATTGGCCCTTTTTTCATGATACCTCTAAAAGTATATGTATATTTAAGTATTTAGATGTTCTACAATCAACTACTGAAAAAATACATAAACACCCTACAAAAGAATACTGGTGGACAAAGATGGCAATAATTTCCAAAACACTTTTATAAAATTTACACAGGATAACCAACAAAAAGAATTTTTATTTGAAGCAAATGTTTAGAAATGTTTTCCTACTTCAAATGAGGATAACTTACTGTGTATAGACTTATTTTAAAATATATACATGACTGCTTGTTGTAGATATGAGAATTATTAACTCCTTGATTTTAGTGTTTTATACTTTTGAGAGAAATAAATCAAGTCCCCTCTTTTGCATAAAACATCTATCGTTGGTAGTTTTGCGCCTTAAAAATTTATCAAAAAATCATCTACAGGATTATCTTTTAGCTGTTCCACACACACGTGTGTGTATATATTTATATACATACACACACACCTCATGCAACATACTCTATCTGCCAATTTTCTTTTCTCAGTGTAATTGAATTGTTCACACAAGAAAAAAATCACCTTTTCAGCAGGGGTTGCCTTTGTCATCACTAGTTAAATATTTAAAATTTCTGTAGCAAACAAGATATAAAATTATCAAGGACATGTAGCAGTATTATTTTGAACAGAAGGATTTCTAGAAACAGAGTTACAAGGAAGTATGGAACCACTGGAATAATTAGTTCTTACTACCATTCACTGATGACTGCTTATAAATTATCAGGTGGTAGAAGATATGGGGGAAGAAGTAGAGAATGAATATTTGAACTGCACATTATTGAAGAGCTAACAAGAACGTGAAGGGGGGAAAGGCTTAAAAAATTAGTGTTTCAGTCACACAAACTCTAGCATTTAGCAAGTGGACCACACAACACCAAGAACTTAATGACAAACTGAAGTAGGTGCTCAGACACAGAAGTGCATCCTGGAAAACCACCACAGAAAATACAAGTAGCCTGGGCTATTAGGAACTAATTCACTACTTGGCAATTTGTGCCTCTGCATATTTTCTTTTAACATCACACAAGTAGCCACTTAAAGTATTTGTAATTATTTTCCTTTGTATAAGTATTCTGTACAGCTCTTCGCTTTTAAGGTACTTCATATATTAAAGTATGTACCACAACTAATTAATAATGCTGCGTATTCAACATTGATTAATATAAATATTTGGCAACATGAGCATTCAGGGCCAAATAAGTCACTTTGCACATAATTAAGACCTGATGTGGTCAAAACCAAACACATGACAACCCTGCTAGAAATATGTTTTGCATTTGGAATCACACCATATTTCATTCTGATAGTTTTGAAGTATTCTGGGAAGTAGATACTAACTGAAAGTACCAGGAAAATGTAACAAACTGTTATTTTAACAACACTCTTCATCAAATTCAGCATGCGCACAGGAGCAGTTGATACAAAAACAAACTTCTGCAGAAAGAGTCCAAATTTATTGGAAGCTCAATAGAAATATGAACCCAGACATTTACAGGGTTTAAAAATCATTAGTTCTATAATTGATCAATAGGCAATAGAATTAAGAATGAAAACCACAAAAGTCTGACATAGGACTACAGTGGTGCTGTATGTTCCAATTTAATCAAAAATTATTTAATAAAACTTGACAACAGAAAATCTTGCAGAGATGGGGAAATCAGGGTAAAGCTATCAGGGCAGGGGAAAAGTCTCGCATTGAAAAACTGATATTTCCTTTTACATAAAATTTTTAACTTGAAATTATATTAATATTAAATTATATTCTCTGTAAAAAGACAGTGTTAGTTCCTTGGAGAGAAAATCCTTAGCAGAATGCATTTTTCCTTTAGAAGAACTCTACAAAAATGAAATATGAAAATAAAATTCAAAACAAGAATGAGAAAGAAGACAGTAATTCTACCTGGTGTATAATTAACTGCATTTGCAGGAGACAGACTGGAATATATAACTAATCTGTCATATCTGTTTTCACATAAAGAGCAGAAGATTTTAAGAGAATAAACAGATTATTTTTCTCCCCTCTTTGTAAACTGCAACAGGACTTTTAGTTAAGATAATTCTTTTCAAGAGTAAAGAAGGGCTTAAAAAAATTGCATCTGAACATAAGCAGTAAGTAAGCGTAGTAAAATTGTGTGTGCAGTGGCTGACCTTGTCCATGACACTAACCAGCTGTTGACAGACCAGAACTTTAATGTGCAGTGGATCTGACTGTACTCTGAAAGGATTACAAACACAACTGGAAAAGCAAAGAACGTTTCCCCATCCTATTAATACTATGTCCAACAAAAGATTAGCAAAAGAAACAAAGAATGCTTATAAGAGAATTAAGCAATTAACTCACAGAACAAAATAACAATCTGAAGGTTCAGACTGGGGGCGGAGGGAACAGAGCAGCTTAGATCTACACAGAATCTGAGCAGTGAACCTCAGTACATGTGAAAAATTGAGGTTCATCATACCTGTTAAACCATATTGTTTCACTGATTTGCACACAAGGCTGTTGATTTTCCCAGCATATCAATTTTTTTGTGACTTCCATTTAGAAATTCAAGAACCATAACACTGACCACAATTCAGTAAAAAAAAAAACCAAAAAAACAAAACCAACCAAACACAAAATAACCAGCATAGGGCAGAGAAACAATACTAAGTTATTCTATACCATTGAACTCCTTCACATAAAAAGTTTAAGGAAAAAAAATTATGCAATCTTTTTTCAACAGTAGTAATAAAAAACAAAAGCATTTAAAGTGAATAAACAAGGTTCTTATACTTTATTCTGTATGTTTCTATGGCACTACTGTTACTGCTTTGTCAGCTTAGAAATGTTCCAGAGTAAGCAAACTATAGCAGAAAAGCAGGTCTAAAAACTAATAAGAACTATACCTGAATGAGTCTCAAAGAAGAGAGTCTAACTTCTGGATTTCAGCAATGAAACAGTAAAGAAGTGAACATGCATCAGGTGTGAACAGAAAAACTAATGATTAGTAAAAAGAAGAAATGAAAGACACATGAACAACACTTAGTTAAACCAGCATGAATTACACTTATCTAGGTATAAACATAAAATATCCACTTGCATTTACTAGCAAAACACAAAGTCACAGTGGGTTAAAATATACACGTGCCAAACAAAATGAAAAGAGCAGGTTAATGTCATCCTATTGCACAATGAGGACAACTAACGAGAAACTACATGCTACGCATGCTAAACAGTACCTTCTACGGGAGCTTTTTTGAGTCACAGCCTACCATGCTGACACTTTGGCCAGAGAAGCTGAATTTGCTTACCTCCTGCAAAAGATCTGCTTGTTCAATGGCTTTAAGAACATTTTTCTTGGAAGTCTCCTGAACCTCCCCTCCTAAAAGGAACTCATCCAGAATGAAATAGGCTTTTTCAAAATTGAAGATGATATCAAGTTCACATACCTAAAAAGAACATCAAGCATTATTACAAAGTGGGAGGATATTCTCAGTTGAGGTACATCCTCTCACAAAACTTAACTGGTTCACAGCCTCACCAAACTTCACCAAATCATTATCTAAGGCTATAACCTCATAGGAAGTGGGATAACAATAAAAATCAGTCCTTGTAGAAAAAAGAAAAAAAAAATTTTTTTTCTTGAGTTAAAAACAGTTACAGCAACCTCTGAAAAACACTTTCATTGTTAAATTCACAGCCATCTGTATGACAGGGCTCTTCATAAGACAAAACAATATCCCCACAGTATCTAATGGCAGGTCACGCAATCTTACAGAAAACTGTGAAAATGCAATAATCTCAGATTTCTTATTCATCCTGTGCATTCCCTAGTTGGAACAACTAGGGAGGCAGAAGAATGAGCAGCAGTTTTTCGATGAGTGCTAATGCACAGTACTACAGTACTACTTCACAACCAACTGCCTCCTTTTGGAAGCAGATATAAGAAGTGCTCACACACCAGGGCAATACCAGGGAGAAGAAAAGCTGGGTGTCCAAAAAGAAAGCTAAGAGCAAGATTTTATCTGACCTCAAGTGAAACTACTATGAAATGAAATAAATACAGGCAATTAACAACAGATTAATAACAATTCTTCTGGGTTTTAATTTTTTAATTTAATTTTGTATTTTAACGGTTATAAAGGCAACCATCAGTTTAGCTTGGCCAAGCAAGCCACATAAAATATATTAGATGCACTTTTTCAACAGTTAGTTGGTTATATTTTTGTAAAAGTGCTATGGGCATAAAAGAAAATGACAAAATGTAAAGAAACTAACTCACACTGCCAAAATACTTGTCAAGAAGTTCTACATAGCGATGAATTATTTCCAGAGTTATTAGTTCATTGTCCTGATCTTCAATAGCACAGCAGAAATAGAGACTTGCATATCTGTAATAACAAAATAATCCTGATGTGAGCATAGGAGTACGAGCAAAATGAATGCACTTGAGGTGTTTCACATTCTCAGTTGTCCTTCATACTCAAGTTTAGAATATTGTTACTCTAAATCAACAGCCAAGCAAATCACAAAATCACAGAATATGCCAAGTTTGAAGGGACCCACAAGGATCATCAAGACCAATTCCGGGCCCTGCAAAGGACCATTCCCATGAGCCACACCATGTGCCTGAGAGTGTTGTCCAAATGCTTCTTGAACTCTGTCAGGCTTGGTGCTGTGACCACTTCCTGGGGAGCCTGTTCCAGTGCCCAAACTCTTTCTAATAACAAACCTAAACCACCTACCAAAGAGTGGGTGAACAAGCAAAGGTGAACAAAGCACTTTTGTACACATGTACAAAAGTGATATTTCTCCTTAAGTCCTGCATGACCTCAGTCTTCACCATCCTTTAAGTGACGGAATTAAATTAGCCAAAGAAATGGCTGGAAAAGGAAATGCATTTGATTTTCTTATCTCCTAGCAGAGTTCTGAGGCAAGATATTTTCTCTATTATCTGTGACATCCAAACACCAGTATGCTAATCAACAGATTCAATCTTAAATTTTTATCACATAAGCTACACACAGATATTAAAAACTACAGAAAATGCCTTGAGAAAGACAAATTGAATTAGCAATTAGGATTTGGTTGTTATAGAAAATTTAAGAAATTCAAAAACTCCAAAACCAACACTAATGTCATATACCCCAATTACTATTAAGTCAACAACTCATTCACTGACAAAGTCCTGGCATCAGACTAATGAGAGGCCATCAAATAGTTTCTAGCAATCCACTTCCACTCTGGAAGATGGAATCTTTAACTTCAGATATGATAGAGTTCCACTATAATAAAAAGGACCATCCAGTTCTACTGTGCTCTACCATACATTTTTTCGAGTCATGTTTAAAAAAGCTGCTAAAAAAACAAAACAGGACTGAAAGCTGAAAGCCCCATCTAGTCGTTTCTAAAGTGCCCAAACCATATGCCATTCAGTCACACATGGCACAAACCAGACTTCAAGTACCACCTGTTGTAACTGTTAATTTACATGAATCAGAAACAGCTTTTGTTTGCCTCTTTAGAGGGAGCAACTGGCCACATTAAGCACTCTGAGTAGCCAGTCCTACTGAAAAAGGAGTCATTCTGATGTGAATACCAAGTTTAAGATGCGCATTTGTTTCCCATGAGAAACCCATGCAGCTTTTAAACATCACACATATTTCATCAGCTGGGACTTTGTAAACCCCCGAAGAAATTGTTCACATTTTTTGGCTATAAGTCCTGCAAAAAAATGCTTTATTTTGAGATATGTTCAAATTTGTCTCCCAGACACTTATCCAGTATCATTTATAGCCCTGAAGGTGTTCCTCACTCCTCCCACTCTGCTCTGAGTCAAATATCCATGGCTTCATCATAAAGAATTAGTGAGAATAACTTTTATACAAAAAGCTTTAAACTATTATAAAATATTAGTGCCTGTGATAACCACAAAACATGATGGGGAAACGAGAGAAAAACACCTCCATTGAAGGATTTTACACTTCCATTCCCTTACTCTTATCTCTTCACCACGGGGACTTGTCAGTTCATCAGAAATCCTATCTGAGCAGAGTTCTTCTAATTTTACACTATTGTGTTTGTGCCTCGCTAATTTTGCAAGGACATTTACAGCCACTGTAGCAGTTTGCAAGATTCAATCTGTGTAAGAAATCTAAATTATTTTAAAGAGTACTGGAAAGCGGTACTATGGAGAGAAAAAATGCTTTCAAAACTACTGTGGAATTCATGTCAAACTCCATATTATTGTATTTCACTGTTAAAAAAAAAAGCTTTGACACATAATTTGACATTTACACTAATCACCAGCACTCAGGCTAAATCCATCTAAACAAAGCTTTCATCACCTTCAGATGAGCAGTACTGATTATGATGAAGTGCAGTTAAACTGCCTCCTTGCGGTGCTTAAACACAAGTTGAACCACATACCAGCAAACCTTATCAAATCAAATTTTACACAAAATATTTTAAGTTTATCCACACGGGACAGACCTTTTGTGCTTTCCTATGACTTAAGAGTCACTTTGGATACACAGAATTATTTTATGAAAAGGACCAAAAAAAAAAAGGGAGGGTGAGAGAGACTAATATAAAATACTTTCCCAGAAAGGAGTCTGCTCTCAGTGTCCTCATTTAAAAGAGAATGCAACATATTTTTAAAAGACTGTATTTGGCAACTAGCAAGTAGACTACACATTCAAGCTCTGCCAACTGCAGTTCTGGAGAAATAATACTAAGAAACAAAGCTACTCACTGGGTATAAACACAAAATGGAGGCCTGGGTGTCTGTTATATACAGAGAAGATTTTTCCATGTATTTTTTAAGTAGCAACCATGATTAATGGATCAGTACTCAACAAAAGAAAACAAATGCAAATCTAATAAGCACAAATGGCAAATAGTAGAAGAGTATAAATAAGTCAGTTGTCATTGCAAAGGGCATTAGCACACTACAAAGGAATGCTTCAGACCCAAACTCTCAGAGACAATAGTTTATTGTAATTTTTTGCCCCTGTAGGCCAGGGCTGCAGATAAAAAGTGTCCACTTATAATCTAGACCAGACATCAGAAGTTTTGCCAAAAGTAGAAGTTTACATGGAAAAGTGTCCACACAAAGACAAGTAGATTACTGTACTCAGGCTGTAAAATATTTCTGTTCTGCAGAAGCAGATACTTTATAAAGAACCTGACAGACACCTGTCTTTCATATGCATCCAATGGAAAGGCAAATCCTGATAGTAAAGTACACACACACACAAGCAAATACAGTGCGGTCTGTAAGAAATGTCTCCTCTGTTCCTATTGCAAGTACGGTCTTTTTTATCTCACTAGATAATGCTAACAAAATCTTCAGGCTCAACTCAGCTGCTTACCTTCATTTAAAAAAATATTTTATGATAAATATCCTCCACTTGTCAGAAAACCAGAGAAACCAAAAGCAGTTTCGACACAATCACCTAAAAATGTAATATGGAATTAAAGAAAAAAAGGTAACACAGAAGGTATAAGCACTTATACAAATTCCTGCCTTCAGATATACATATAGCCTTACCATTTTTTTTGTGATTGAAAACTGATCCATGCATCTCCCTCTCAACTAGTTCCGTAGTGGGAGGCCTCCCAACAGGCAGGCAATGCTTCAGCAGAATTCACCACTACTCTGCTCACAGCCAGGTTCAGTAACTGCTGTGAGATCAGGTCGCTGTGGGCAGAGCATAAATTGCAAATCCTACCAGCTCAGTGGTGTTCTCCTTCTAGATGAGACAACACCTGCATTAAGTCATTCCTGGAAGTTTGTCACCAGGTAAACCTGCAAACAAGCCGTAAATCTTTCAGCATCAGTCACTTCGCATGTAAACCCTAATTGCAAAAGTTTAAAGCATACAGAACTTGGCACAAACAGAACCAAACTGTAAATGACAACCAATAGGCAGACAGATGCTTAAAGGAGCCCAGGAACCTGTGGTATGGTGATAGCTGACCCGGTGAAAACTGGGACCACTAATATGTTGTGCTTGACAAAAGATCCTTTTCCTTATCCCAAAACATTTACACATTTCTTTAATTAAACAAGATCTTTGAAGACTCCAGGAAAGCGTGTACCAAAGTTAAGCATTTCTTTTACAGTTTCGAATTTCAGCAAGGCTATACCTCCCAACAGTTTCAGAAATTAACAAGAATTTGATACTGCTAATTCTCTAAGAAAAAATTGCTTTTTCTTGATGCTGAGGTCCTTCTACTGCCACATGAACAAGAATCCTGTACAAAGACGACCTGATCTAAATAAAATTATCAAACACAAGTATCTAATTTGCTATAACCACTGCAATCAGCCAGTTTTACACAGCTATCTAATCAACATCATAACACTTTTAACAGATACAACTGGCAGCTAGGTTGTATGTAAAGAAAAAAAGGGATCATGCCAAATGCTGGGCATATCCCACTGGCCACATGGCTGTACCTTCCATTCACAATACTTGCAGTGAAGAGGCAAATTACCTGCACAAGGGGCTCTTTCGGTGCTTCATAAAGTGTAGGGAGAGTAGAAAGAAAGTTTTTAACTTTATTCTGCTGTAAGTCTTTAACATAGCCTATTATCATGGTTACATTATGCTAAAGTAAAAGACGTTTATCACAGCATCAAGGGCAGCAATGACAGTTTTATAATTTCATATGGCAAATACAGTTCCAAACTGACACATAGAAACAAAGCCACAATCCCTAATCAAATAACCAATCAACAACAACTAGCCTTATGAATGCAATTAATCAAATGCTAACAAATTAAAATTTATATAAAATCAGTTATTCTTCAAGTTCTGATTTTGATTGCAATATACTACGCAATGAAAATAACTTGTACTGCCAGATGCTAAAATAGTGAGCAGATGAGGTCTTCAAAGAAAAAAAAAATATTGCACTAAGATCCTTTTTTTAGTAAAATTAGAAATGTTATCATTTAACACATTTTTTCTGCCCCAGGGGGAAGGCTGCATGAAATTCTACCCTATATGCTCCAATACCACTACACTGGTTTTTAAAATGACATGACATGAAGAGCAAACACATTATGAGTGCTAAGTTTCTAATCAGCTGTCTGTAGATGATTCCCCCTATTTTCATAAAGTGCAACTGTTGTTGGCTTCCCATATTTATTAATTTTTTTCCCCAGTAAGTCACTTCAAATCTCTATGATTCTTGAAGTTAGAAGCTCACATTTTTTTTTTTTTTTAAATCTTCTGGTGTTTATCAGCCTGAAAACTCTCTTCCAAACCATCTGCAGAATATGTATAACACAATTCAAGAACCATGACAAAAGCACAGCACCTTTCCATCTTGTTTTGCAGTGCTTAAGAAAAAAAATTAAGAAGGCAGTGACTGAGCCTTGCAACTGTTATCAATGCCACATGTATGAAATCAAGGGAAAGTGATGTCACACACATTTAGATGGATTTTAAGTTCTATTTTCTTGAAGATTCATTCAGAAAACATCCTATAAAAATGAAATGCTACAGAGATAAGGAGGCTAATCAAAATCGTTCTGCTGTCTTAATAAATGTTAAGTATCATAAGGAAGCTAAAGCCACTGTCTTGTCAAGTTTGCATTTGAGTTCATTCTGGTCTTGCAAAAAGGTACAATGATGAGACCCTAGAGTATGCTTCTAATAATCCCAACCATTCTTTGAGTTGCAATATCTAGGTCAATTCTCCTACAGGTGGATAATAAATACACTCTAAAAGCAAAAACGGCGCATAAATTTCAGCTATTTAAGACTCATAATAGCAATGTGCTCACGCTACATGTACAATAGCATAATGCACATACTTTCATAGATTATACTGAAAAAAAATTTGCATCACCAGGTTCAGATCCTTCCCAGCAATATATCAGACATGAACAGATCTTAGTAGAGATACTCAAGAGCCTTTTACCTGTGAGCAATTGGGAGCAACTTTTGCAATTTCACAAAGCCCACAAAGTTTCTGCTCGTGTGTTTCTCTGTTAGCCATTCACCTTTACAACTTCAAAAAAAAAAAATCACCCTTTTCAAAGAAATCACACTAGTTGGTACTTATCATCTTTAGTTATGGTGTGATGATTGGAAGAAATTCCACAAATGTTAAAGCTGATACAGTATACAGGAAATTAAACTATCACCTCTTACACCTAGTCCTTCTGGTGATGTATTAGCCAAGGTGGGAGGGAGGAAGTAAAAGTAAGGCGAGATTTGAGATGTTCATTAGCTTGGTACAAGCTCATCTTTAGCAATTTCATAGGCTCTCTGTGCCAGATTGGTCTGCAGACAGTGAAATAAGCTACTGCAGTCAGCTGTGCACACCAGCAGTCCAGCAGACAGACTGCAGTCTGTGTCTGTCCGAAAATGGTCTAAGTACATCTCCCAGCAAATTTCTTCATTCTCCTTCACCACAGGACCCACAACACGCTACTAAAATGCAAGCACACCACAACTTTCAGCAACTCAAGGAGTCATACCCACCAGCTCCCTAGACATAAAAGGGCATGGAAAGTAGTTGCTAACACCAATAAAAAGGGAGGGGAAGCAGTTGTGTAGATTCATCTGCAGAACAGCTACTGCTGTTCAAGACCAGGCAAGGAAGGGAACAGACTGCCCTACTCATGCCTCATTTTTCTGATCTAGTCCTGTGAAAGCCCAGCTGGAAAAGCAATTCCAGGCATTTTCACTTAAGGAAGCATACAAAGTGTTTGAGCAAGCTTGTCTACACGCATGTACAAGAAGTTCTTTTGGGAAATCAAGAGGCAGAAAAAAAACCCCTGTGCACGCTTTCTTTCAGCACAACCTCATGCACTGCTGCTCTTCTTTCCTCCTCCTTGTGTTAAAGAACCACAAGGAAGCAATATTCACACCTGCAATACTCATATGCATGATGTTACACACACACCAACGTATATATGAAACCACATATATATAAAACATCCAAATATACTTGATTCTACTCATTCCAACTTGGAATATTCTGTGATTCTGTGATTTGTTACACTGGAAAAGAGTTAGAAACTATTCATTTCAGCTCCAGTTCTCTCTGTCCTACCTACAGACAATACAACAGTATTTATTCTAGGGCACAAATTATCTACCATTTCAAAGAGAAAACGAGAACGCATAAACCTTCTGAAGTTTATAACTAACTAGGGAATAAAGATAACTCAAGACTTCATAGCACCAGCTTTACCTGGAAGAGAAGCAGCCTACCACAACCGGAGGAGGATTACTGTTACTTGTAACAGAAAATTACTGTTACAAGTAACAGTAATTTTAAGACAGTAAGAGCGAGAAAATTACGTTCAGTCTGCTACTTTGTGATACATTCTGAAGAACAGCACAAGGATAAAAAATGCTTGCTGAATACTCCTAGAAAGGTTACGGAACAACTGAAAAATGAAACTATTGCAAAGAAACCGATACAGTACTTCCACCAAAACAAAGATAGCCATGATTCCTTCAAGACAAATCCCTTTTTGTGTTCAGAGCTAATAAATAAATAAATAAATATCAAACTAGGTACTCTGAAAAATTGTTCCCTTATTCCTATAAGCCTTAAATAGCAAGTTACATTTTCATGTGATTTATGAAGTCATTGGTTGAGGTAAACACTCATAAAATTTTTCTTTATCACTTATTAAACCTGCAATTCGCAGCAATATGAAGCATGTATGTACTGTGTGAACCTAAGCAGAGTAGCAAGAACTGCCACTCCTTATGAAAGTAGAAGGAGAGCTCATTTCTTTTCTTCAGTACATTTCTAAATGCATGAGTGACTTTCCACACATGAATGATTCCTACTTGGTTATCAAATTAGATTCAAGAGAAAAGTCAGTCTTCTCTGTAACCAGCAGAGGGAAATAAAAAAATTTTTAAAAAAAACAACAACCCAAACAAACACGAAACCAAAACAACAACAACCTCCATTATTTTCCTACTTATTACACTGTTTGTGATGTCTGGCAATTACGAGGTTAGTGAGACAGAACAACCTTTTGTAGACAATCTTCAGGTCTCTCCATTCGAGGAAGCTGCACATTTTCGGTTTGCGGGCTAATACTGTTTGAACAAGTTCCCTTGTGATTTTCTTCTTTTCTTTGTCAGATAATGGGACATACCACTTCTGGAGTCTCAGTTTCCCCTGGCGACTAAAAAGCAACATAAACTGCATCTGTTGAATTAGAAGAAGGGAAGGGGAAAAAAAAAAGGAGGCAGCATTAATCTCAGTCTCCGAGTTTTAAAAAGATACCTGTGAGAAAAACCAAACAGGAAGCAGGACAGACATCCAAAAACCTAACTGTATTTCTATAGCACTGGCAGATGTTATACAAGATCTGGAAGTACCAGTAATACAAAGGATTCCGCTGAGCAAGGTCAGTGAAGCCAAAGGCAGCAGAAAGCGCACACAAGTTTCAGAAGCAGATGTCAGAACCATCGGGTGGCGAGTGAATACACCCAGATTTCAGACAAGCCACGTCCAGCACCGGCATGGTTGCGTTTCCGAAAATGACAGAAAACAACAGCACAGCAGTCTCTTCAAATACCCAAACTCATTTTCAATTCACCGGATTAGAGCCTTACAGCAGGAGCAATTTGCACTTAAGATCTTTCTGAAAAGCCTCGGAATACTTTAAAAGGCATTAAACCTCCCAGCGGAGAGTCCTACAGCACAGAAAAGCTCAGTCTTTTCCCACGTTACACAAAAGGAGGAGAGATTAAGCGCTTTCCCTGCGGTCCTATGTTCCAGGTCTCGCTTCCTCCAAAGGAGTGATGTTGCAATTATATTTTAAGAGGAACTTGCCGGGCTGTGTTTTCCAGCAGCTGTAACATTAAAGGAAATAGCTTTTTTTTTTTTTTTGTCCTCTTTTTTTTCTTTTTTTTTTTCGCCTTTTTGCTCAAAGTTGTACCGGGCTGGGGAAGTTTCCCAGGCGACGTGACAGACACGAAACACGATGCGAAAGCCCAGCCCGGTCCCGGGTGACAAGTGCGACCGGGCGCCAGGCGCGCCGAGCGGCGGCCGCGCCCGCAGCGGCTCCGCCGAGCCGGGGCGGGGACGGAGCCCCGCGGCCCCCTCAGCCCCCCGGATCCCCTCCCGCCGCCACCGCCGGACGCTGCACCGCCCCGGCTCCCCCTCACGCGGACCGGGAGGCTAGCCCGGCTCCGCGCGGCTTGTGCTCACCGTGCCGGGGGATAGCGGAGCTGAGGAGGAGGAGGCGGTGGCGGAGGCGGCGGCGCTG
>JAWWMP010000001.1:101617480-101634326 GCA_035047865.1 Dendrocincla tyrannina
TTCACTTGTTGCCGGTTTTTTTGGGGTTTTTTTTTTTTTTTTTTTTTTTTTTTTTTTGGTTTGGTTTTTTTTTGTTTTTGTTTGTTTGTTTGTTTTTTTGTTCGTTTGGTTTTTTTTGGCTGAAGTGTTTTAAGAGGAGGAAACTGGGACAGCCAAGTCCTGTAGACCATTTACGCTCCAGGTTTAAAGGCTCAAGAAGAATTTAAATGATGCATAGGTTTTGTGCTGGCTGTGTCCACTTGTGACAATTTTATCCCTGTGAATTCTCCTTCAAGCTGTCTAGACCCCCTCTGTTGCCATGGCTTTGAAAAGCCAATCTTTGCAGTCGCATCCTTGGCCTTTCTTAAAGCTGCTGAATAGCAATCACAGCAAACATCTTTGTCAGAGGGACGTATGCATCATTTACCTGGGAGCTCTAGGTTTTGAAGGATTTTGAAGAACTAAAGTGTATAGGAAATGAGTGTGATAAAGCTCAACGTGAGGTCTTAGGGAAGGGGAATGTGATTTTATAAACAAAATTTCTGCAAACTGTTGACTATTTCTGTTTATGCTTTCACACTCACCTACTTGGAAACATCAAAACATGTCTGTTCAAATAACCTGGCCAAGATCACACTGAGGATAAGGATGTCATCTGTTATGTCCTTGTTGTGCCTCTGGGCATCTTAGTTGGCAAGTAAACTGATTTTGGATGTGCTTTTTACACTCTCTAGGAGTTTGGGATACTTTGCCTCACTGTTTTGTTTCACTCTTCAGAAATCCATGAATGTCATGAATGTTTGTTGCCTTTGTATATTTTATGGCCTGGGATTTGTTCTTTGTCTTGTTTAATACCTTATCTTTAGGTCCCTTTGTTCTTTCTCTTTGTTCAGATACTTTTTTAACATGTGTTCTACTGCTTCTTCTGGTACTTTCCTACACACACTTCCACTCACACTCTCTTAATGCCAATCTTAATACTTGTTTCAAATCACTGAAGAAGAACCAAGTAGCACCTCCTTTTTCCCAAAACACTTTGTTCTTCAAGAGCAAACCTCACTTTTTATTTCATCTGTACAGCAGGATATCAAATACACTCAGAAACCTATGCCAGTAAGAAGACCCCATTTACTCTCTGTCTTTAGAATTCTGCCCTAATCCAGAAGGTCATTAGTGGAACACAGCCAAAAGGACATTCAATTATTTGCTCAAGTCTGCAAGGCCAGTGTTTCACAACTACAGAGAGTTCTATTAACAAGGATGAATCCTTTGGCAATGTATCCTTTCTACTGCAAAATACTTGCTGTGCAGAACCTAAGACCCTTATTACAAATTCATGAATGATTTTAATGCATCCTGGCAGCTTTCATAAGCATTGCAGTCATCTGGAAGCAAGCAAAAAAAAAAAAAAGAAAAGAAAAGATCATCAGTTTGTGCAAAATAATGTAGCTATGTTCATATTTGATCCAGCTCTCTAGTGGGAAGGTAATACTTGAACTTTTTTTAAAAATTAAGATACAGTTCTACTACATTACATCTCACCAGTCGATTTAGAAGTCATGTTAACATAAGAGATAATAACTCAATGTAGATCATCAAGGAAAGAAAAATTATGTCTAAACTGAGCACAGTCCTTGGTGCATTGGAGGAGTTGTAAAATCATGTTGTAAAACTTAACTACCCATTGTCAGAAAGTAATACTCTAATAGGAAAATCTGGCTATCAAGAAGGCCTTTCGTTTCCTCATAGTATTTTAAAAACATTTTCCCCAATTTGTGAGTTTCCCTTAGAGCACTCCTAGCTTGGAGACACTGTTTGTTGCAGAGACAAAGCTGTCAAGGAAGAACAGCGGATCTAAGAATGAGCAGCCTTTGTTTCCTTGGGTCACTATAGTGCAAAATAATAGCAACAGTCAACAAGTAACATTTAACGTGGTAGATGCTTGAAGAAGTACCTAACAGCTGGTTTCTAGTACAGTTGTCATAATATTATATTTCCCAGTAAGCAACTGTTATGGAAACAAAAGAGGTATTGTATGATCACAAGTCAGAGAGGAAACTTTGAAGAGGATGCATTGAAATAAGGAGTATTCTAGAGCTGCTGTGTATAACACAATAGACCCAGATGTAAGGCCAAAACTAATGATTCAGACTTTCAAAATTCCATCTCTCATTTCTATAGAGTCAAAGGCAGCTGAGCTTTCAATAAGTCTCCTAAATGCTTTGAAATCTCTTCTTTCTGTGAGAACAGGTTTGTCCCACTTGCTCAGGTTTGCAGAATAAATTCCTGTAAAGAAAGCTTACAATTAATCTCTCTAACCAGTCTGCCATGAAGAATTTACAGTTTAACAGTTTGCTTTGCCACAGATAAATAATATCAATAAACATCATCATCAGAATTAGGCATCCTCCCTCTCTGTTCAGTCAGGAGTAATTTGTGTTCAGGGGTACCAAAGAATAGTGTAGTAAAATAACCCCCAGGCAGCTAAACAATCTGAAGAAATCAATCTTGTGCATAAACTATATGTAGATTAAAAAAAATCCTCAAACAAGAGGCCCATGCCTGAAACAGAGCAACAAGCCAGGAAATATTTAGGTTGGTTTATATTTATTTACAAACGTTGGTAGCAGATGGTTACCAACATTTCATCAGTGTGGCTGTTTAAGCAACTTAAATGCTGTAACAAACAACCCAATTTATATACCAGCTCGCCTGCTTTAGCCCACTCTTACTTGCATTACCCAGAATGACTCCCATTACAATTCATCACACAGCTAAGTAGCTAAAAAAGGAAATAGATGCAAGTGCAAGACCAGGAAAGCAGCATAGTTGTCCAAAGCTGGACATCAGTGGTTTCTCCATCACAGTTTCCTGCTTTGAGTGATAGTTCTGTGCACAAACAATCGTTTTCAGGATGTTTCTCACCTGAGTACAGAGTGTACCATGGTTATTAAGGCTTGTAGAGACTACAGATGCAGACACTATCTTAGCTGTTGGTTAGACCTAATTCATCTAAGCACTTTCTTTTTAGGAGAATATATTTAGCAGACAAACTAAATTAATCTGCTTTTCTCCCACATTACCCTCATTTTCATACAACAGATAAGGTGGCTAGGATGAGGTGATGGCTGATAGATGAAGGTGGCTAGTCAAATGGATGTCTCTGATCCATATTGGTTAAAAAATACTGTCTAAAGAAAGCAAATACAAATGTGAATCTCAGATGAATTGCCCCCAAAGAAGGCCTCCCTCCTAAGAATATTACATCTAGAATTGTCAGACAGGATATAGTTTTTGTACGCCTCCCACTGAACTGAGTTGGGCTCCTCTCTCCTGGATACCTAATCTATTTACAAGTTCAAGAATAAAGTTTATGTCTTTGTAGGCAGCTGGACAGAACTGCTTGTGATACCAAAGTATAGACAGAAGAAAGCATCAATTTTATCACCATAAAAAGGATAGACAATATAATGAGACAAACAATGATTTAAAAATGGAAACAGGAATTCTTGCTTTGTAAATACTTATTGTGAAGCTGACTTTACTGTTCCAGCAAGTGGTAAGGAACAGGGTAGTCACTGGTTAAGGAGAATGTCACTGTACATGGTCCAGAGAAGAGTGTACCACCCTCATTTCATTGTCTGACTTGGCCTCTGGGCCTGCCTGGTGTCAGAAACCTCTGCTCAGGAAGAACTCAAAGTGTCTGTGTGCACATCAGTGTCTGGAAAGTGTTATTGACTGTACACTTGCAAATTGGAGACTTACTGACTGCACTCATTTGTTCCTTCCTGGGAAAATTCTATCGACAGTGACAATATGCAATATCATAAAAAACAGGTGGAGTCTAAGCTAGAATGGGTATAGTTTATGTTGGTTTAATTGATTACATTAAAATTACCAAGATACTGGAAATTTTCTCCTTTCCTCTCTTTCATTTCTGTATAGTAAATGCTCAAAACAACTTTTATGAGAAAATCTCCTAAATTAGGAGTGATGTGCTTTTAAAAGATTCTTTCCACATGATGTGGCATATTCCACAGGAAGATTTATTTAAGATTATTTAAGACAGGATGTGTATGTTTAGATCTGATGCTTGCAGGGTGTGTGCCCACTATACACTTCTGAGGTCCTCCCTTAGAGTGGAGCAGCTCAGAGCATACACATTAGTCCATCGTGGGAACATTTCCATGTCACCGTGTGACTGATGCTCCCATGGACTCCTTGTTGCTGAGCCTGTTCATGTGTACTGGAGCATGGAGCTGGTAGCTCTGTGTGCCAGGACCTGCCACTGTGCCACTCACAGGAGCCCTGGCATGCCTGGGGGTGGCAGAGCTGTGGCACAGGGACACAGGGCTAGTGGTACTCTGGTTTGCCAGCACCCTCACTGCAGATCCACCCAGTCCTAGAAACAGGCAGGTGCTAAGTTACTCTTGGGCCTTAAAGCAGTGCCAGACTGAGGAGTGGATGATTGATGGGTGCAGGCTGAAAACTGGCTGAGAGCTCTGAATAACTCCCCAGTGTAGACATCAACACACTGGAGTAGACTTTGGCAGGATCTCCACTTACCTTATACCAAGTGCTGAATCATCCTACTCAGCTGGGGTAAGCAGCACCTGGCCAGGAAAGCTGCTGTGCTTCAGGGTGAGTTTTGGGGTTTGGGGCACACTTGATTCCTGAATGCAGGGACAGCCACCCTCCCACCCACACAGGGCAGGTGCCTCCAAAGCCAGACAGAGCCAGACGTACAGGGTCCGTCTCTGAGAAAAAGGCAGATCCTTCAGGCACCATGGAGGCAGATTTATGTGGTTTCCCTTTTCTCCCTGTGCTGCAGAGTGGAGCCAGTGCCTCACCATCTCTCAGGAAGCAGAAGCTGTGGGCCTTGCTGGTGGTGGATGCAACCATTACCTTTAGACTTGTCTTAGAAGTTGCTGGTGATGACATATTTAGGTTACAGCAGATCACATTTTCATTAGTAGTGCTGTTTCTGAAGAGAGAGGAGTGCTGAGTAGTCATCATTATTATTGCTTTAACAGATTGTATCTGTGCACGGCTGCCACCTGCCACTCTCAGCACTGTGCTGTAAAGAAACCCCAGTTTTAAATCCTAGTGGGTGACCTTATTATCAGTCCTATGTTTTCAAAGCCCACAGAAACATGGACCCAAATTATGGAATTTAGAAATAAATACACTGAAGCATTTCTTTGCCTTGTGGTTTGGCTTCTGGGTCTTTATCATCCATACAGGTAATTTTTAATTTTTCTCTTTACAGCAGGCTAAGATTTTATTTGCAGGAAGAAGGGAAGGAAGGGGGGGAGTGGGTAAGAAAAGACAGAAGACAAGAAGGAGAGGAGGGAAGAAGGGGAAGAAGAAGAGGGAGAAGGGAAGGGGGAAAGGAAAGAATAGCAAGCAAGAAGAAGAAAAAATTAAAAAATATTTCTACAGCACAACACCAGGAACTGTACCTTTAAGAAAAGTAACAGGTAAAATAAGTTTCACATAAAACCAGAGACAATAGTTCTGTCAAGATGTGGCTCACTGAACAAAAGTGAAAGGCAAAGTAAATGAATGTATTTTATCTAGCAATAACTTGTCAGCTCAAAATTATCCATACCAGCATGGACTTTAACAGGGTTGTAAAGCCATGCCATTCCCTCCTCATAAATGCCCTTGCTTGAATTAGGGCACTTGAGATTTCTTGCCCCCTGGGTACTCATGATTCTTGGGACTCTAACCCACAGCAGTCTAGGTAATAGATTACTTTGGTGCTGAATTTTATTTTATTTTATTTTATTTTATTTTATTTTATTTTATTTTATTTTATTTTATTTTATTCTAAGAGATCTGGGATTTCAGGCTTTTCAGGCTTTTTTTTTTCAGTGTAAGATGCTTTCTGGGCTATTGAATATCCAGGTGCAGAAGGACAGAGTATTTTGGGATCTCTGGTTTCTCTAGCTGGCTGAGGGTCACAGACGCAATATCAGAAAAGGAGTTAAGACAGTGGGGGAGCTGGGAGTAATCATCTGGGTATGAAAGTACAAAATTATTTTTGGGAAAAGACAGTGCTCTGAGCTTTGTCTGGAGGGCCAGCCTCCCTAAGACCTGTCCAGGCAGTCACCTGGGTCAGCATGAGATATGGCATAGATTGGGTTGAAAGCGTGGCTTTGGACCCTAATTCTGAGTAAGTCCCTGCATTCACTAATTTAACAGACATCCAAGTTTACACCACTGGGAAGTTTGGCCATGTCTTTAATTTATAACCCAAAGACTCTGTCACAAATCTGGAGAAAATTACTCAAAAATGTGATCCTCAGCACTGGGAGCAGTGTCATTTAAATGCAATCTGTGGATTGACCATGGCCAAAGGTTTGTGGTATGCATTGCTTC
Organism: Dendrocincla tyrannina; assembly: GCA_035047865.1. Lineage (NCBI taxonomy): Eukaryota > Metazoa > Chordata > Aves > Passeriformes > Dendrocolaptidae > Dendrocincla > Dendrocincla tyrannina. The sequence goes on from JAWWMP010000001.1 coordinate 101,623,844, forward strand.
TGTTTTAAATGTGTGTAGAAAGAATGGATTTTGTAGTTGAAAGCCTGATAATGCTGTTATCCTTGTTCAATTTTTTAGGACCATCTGTTCTTCCCAAGTAGAAATTCCTGACAAATCATACGAGCAAAAGCTTACTTTTTTTCTCCATGCAGCGGGCAAACCATTAGAATTACCAAAATCTGGTTGGGCAAAGAAATATGTTTATAAAATGATTGGTTTAAGTCTTTGTTGTCTGAGAAAATGACTTTTTAATGTACTGACAGCTGTCTCCCTCTGGCATGTTTTCAGTTTAACAGTTTATGTTGGAGCCAGATCATTTGTTTCATAACTGTCTGTAGCGTAAAAAACAGCACTTTCAAATCTCCCATCAGCCCACATATCGCATAAATATTATCTGTCCCAATTGGATACTTTTCCAATCATTATGTTTTCTTAGCTGTGCCTGAAAAATACTTAAATAATATGGCCACATGATAATCTTCTTTTTAGTCACATAGAGTCAACTGAAACATTTGGATTTTTTATTAGGTCATTTTGATTTAGAGTCAAGAAAGCTACCCAGCACATTAATGCTGGGTAAATAAATAAATAAATAAATTTATTTGCTAAAATAGTTCTATAATGCTTGTTTAAATCCTACATAGAAAACAAATATTATTTTTTTTGGTCCCTGAACCTTCCAAAACCCAGTATATTGAGCACTGTGCAAATACAGTCTGTATGTTTACAGGCTAAATCAGGGTTTCATTTAAATGTCTTCATAGTTTGCTTTCAGATATGAGAGCAATGGGCTTCATGGTCTAATTCTTCCATCTGTATCCAGTGATGTCCAGCTGGACCAGATGGTTTTGTGAGTGCAGAAGTCTGCATACAGTTATCTGTCCACACTCCTGTCCCTTGAGCATCATACAGAACATCCTCACCACCACTTTGATACAGCACCTACACCTTGATTGAAAACTGCAGTCTGAATGCTGAAATTAAGTTGTAGTAGGGGCAACTGGAAGTGAAACAAAAGCAAGTTCTCTTCATTTCCATCTAAAGTGGTCTTTTGACATAACTTTTTCTCCTTAATGGTATGTTGTGGGCACAGTATAGGAATGTCAACATTGGATTACTATTCTGTAATTGGCAGTGTGGTGTTCCCTTTCCCTGTTTTGTATGGAAAAGAGAAGATTATAGGCCAACTGATCTATAGTACAGTCTGTGACCTGTGATGCCACCAATACTCATTTGATAGGGTTTCCTTACATCATTTTGAAGAGATGTTACTGATTTTACTAATTGATTAGATCCACTCATTGTGGAACCAGAGCAGTACTCAAGCATCTCCTCAAGGCTTAAATATGTTCTTTATTTGTAACAATAACATTTGTGCCATCTCCTAAATCCCATTCATCAAATAAATTTTGCAGCCAAGTTGGGAAGAATCTACTTTAAGTAGAAAATTTTCTTGCTAACCACACAGTGAATGTTACCAGTCTCTGGTGTATTTCTGAGACACATCTGTGTCTGTGATCTGTCCTTAGGCTGTTTGCATTCAGAACCAAAACATTGATTTTGTGTCATAATAATGTGCTTATGGACCATGTGAAAACAGAACAAATATTAAAACTCTTTGCAAATCTTATACCACAAATGAATAGATGCATAAGGAGGGAAAAATACAAGCTCTGTTTAGAAGAAAGTGTCTTGATAAAACATCTGTAAGGGAAAATGTGTCTGGAGGATGGCTTTTGAGGTGAAAAATAGAAACCCCGTTAAATAAGTATTGGTTGGCAAGCTGCTGGAGGTTGCAGCTGTGGGAAGAAAAGGTGATCTTCTGACCTGTGGCTTCCAAGAGTCACTATAATCTGTGACAGTAATAGTGTGACACCAGCGTGAAATGTGGAGCTGCAAAGGCAGTACACAATGTACTGTTTGTGCATTGCATGACTTCCTTTCTCCTCCCTTCCCCATGATGACTGCCAAATCTAAAATATCTCTGATTCAAGGCAAAGGCTGGATATCATGACTGCATTGGATCTTGGGAGGTCTAAGTGAACATAGTGTTCATTGAGTGCTGGTCACAACTTTAGAGCAGATTGAACCATAGAGAGCCATGTGAGGAGTATAGGGATAAGGGGAGAAAGAGATGCAAGAGGTTCTTTGGGCTCTTTTGGCAGAAGGTATGATAAAGGGGATTATCTTTTAACCACAAGACTTGCCTTGTCAGGTAAGCTGATGATCAATGGCAAAAGAAAGGTAATGGTCAGAAAGGGAGCTATGGGACTTGTGTGAATATCTTAGATGCTCCAGTTTCAACCTGAAGAAATGCTAAGTTAGGGAAGTACATGTTGCATTTGTTGTTTATTCTATCTCTTTGAATTATTTAGGTAACCTTAGCAAAGATCCACTCAGTTTGGAATCTAAGAAACCTGCATGTATTATATTCTGTGTATGTCATGTGTCTTTTAGAACATGGACTTGTATTATTAAAACTCTGTGAAAACCCTCCATTTAAGCTATTTGAGCCGAAGTTGCACCTGTATTTACCTGCAGATACATTGCAGCTTTCATCTGATCATTCTGTCTATGGGAACCAGAGTGGAAGGAGGGAGGCCAGTTTGTAATTGGTTCTTGCTCTAATTCAGGCACCAGAACTCCAGTGCGCTCCCAAATTTAGTAACAGAGCCAGGGTAGTTTTCAGGGTGAAGCAGTTTTATTGTTAAGTCAGATATTATTAAATGAAGGAGCTTTGAGGTGCTAGTCAATGAAGGGGCTGATCTAAAGATCTCCAATCTTGCTCATTCTTGCTTCCTCTCTGGCTTGGGAAGCTCAGATTCATAGTATGTGGGCAAAGCAGTCATGTCTTCCTGAGCAGTATTCAGTGCTGGGGAGCATTGCCAGCACAGTGGTGTTGAATGTGGGCTTTTCTCCAAGGGTCAGGGGTTTGATGCAGCATAAGATAGAATATAGCTCTCCTGGGTGAAAGCAGTGCAGAGAACAAAGCTGAAATTCAGCCACAGTACTAGAAACAAAATATTAATAATTCTGACTAAAAGCTTCATAATAAATTTTATTTAAAAAAAACCCAAACCAAAACAAAAAAAACTCCAAACCAAAAACTTGATTCTATGTTTCAAATTGAGGAACCTCTTGCAAGATGCTCTGAGCTCTGTAGTGTGTCCTAGAGAATTCTTTCAGCTATTCAGATGGCAGTGGATTGTCAGGAAAGTCACATTACATGTGTCCTGACATGTAGTAGCATTTATGAGCTTCTCTGATCACACAGGCTTTGTTGAAGTTCTCTGACTATAAGAGAACTCAAATAAGTGATTGTTCTGACTAAATTGTCTACACTATTGTTTTCCCACTGCAAACAGAACAGAGACATTTTTAAACAGGCTGGATAAAAATGACACAGAATTCAATGGGGGGGGTGGAAAGGACAATTTCAATTATATTTTCCCTGGTATTTCCTGAACATGTCTCATTATTTTTAATTTTTTTTTTTTAATTGTATGGTTCTTTCAGTTCAAGAACAGAAAAATCTTTGGAAAGTGTTGCCTTACACTAATAAACATGGGAGTAGTACACAATCATTCACTTAAGGTTTTGGAACAAGGAGTCTTACAAAGCTACAAAAGGGGCAGAGCTTGAGAAAACTTTGATAAGGCATTTTTACCATCTACGGGTTAAGGGAGCTATGCTCTTGTTTCTTAGATTTCAGATGCTAATTGCAGCAGGATACTTGTTCAATGCATTAGTGAAAGCCTTCAGTAGGACAAAGGTGCTTCAGCAGTCAATATTCACGGTTCAGCAGATGAGCTGAAGCTGCAGTATTTTACTGGGAAACATGGTACTGCCTGCCTGATGAGCCATTGTGGCGGGTTCATGACCTCTCATGGCCATTACAGAGCCCATGTGAAATTTTGTGAAGAGGTGCTCTCAATCCAATACAGATGATAGCAGCAAGACTCCTGAAACTCTCACTGTAGTTTCAGCCAGATGCAGCATTTTTGCTGTCTCAGATTGTGATTTACAGGACATTTACAAGATATTCACTTCAGTTCAAGCAGAACAGCAGTAGCAAGTAGGGCAGCATGGCTGAGCAAGGTCTGATGTACACGTGCCCTTAGAGGAACAGCCTTTGGAAGGACTGTGATTTACATGACACTCGCTTGTCCAAAGAGGCTCATGTTTCAGAAGATTTCAGAGGCCACTCTACCCACCTTTCAGTGCATCTGCTTTCTGTCTGCTTGCTCCCACTCCTCTGGTCTAGGGGCTGCCTGTAACCTCCAGTACAAAGAGGCATGATCCAGGCCAGGAGGGAGATTTCAGGCACTTTCTTGCTGGCAGACAACCACTTCTTCCCTACTGTGTCCCTCATCAGATACTGCTGTTTAAACCCTGGCTGAAACCAGATGGTGGTGAATACACTGAGGATGATGATGATGATGATGATGCCATGAAGCAAAGCACAGTCTGGAGGGAGCCCTACTGTCTTTTCTCTTCTGCTCTGGGGGCACTTCCCCCATGGCACTGGGGACTCTGGGACACTGTTGCTGGTGCAAAGGAACATTGTGCTACTCTGAGAAAAGAAGTATCTGAGGCCAGAGAAGATTCACACTCATGTTCTTAATTAATACAATGCTTTGAGACTGGAAGGTACTACTTAATAGGACACATAAGAAATAAAAGACATTTATTTTCTAAAGCCTTCTGTTTTAAACAGCAGTGTCAGCTAAAATATTTGTATTTTTAAATTTACCTTTCATATTATATCAATTCCAGACCCAAGCATGTTTTCCCTGTGGTAATATTACTAATGTAATTCTCAAATGAGCCTACAGCTTTATTTTGTGTCTCATCATTCTTTGATAACTGGAAACATAAAACAGATACTAGGCATGTGCTGGAAACAAAGAATTATAGGAAATGGTTGTCTCATCCTTGAGAATGACAAAGTATTTTGCTGTTAAAAACATCAGCCACAGACTGTCTCTTGGAGTAATTCACAGTCCAAAGGTTCTCATAGCACTTTTAGCAATTGACCTTCACTTTAAAAGCCCCAAAGTGCCTTCATTATGTTCATGGTGCATTCAGATTATTTTTTTTTCTTTTTCAATTGCAACAATTAAAAACATTAGATCACAATTTTCATTAGGACCCATGAGTAGAAGAAACCACAGCTTGGGTGGGGTGAGAGGAAGAGCTCATTGCTCTACATTTTGTTACTTCAGCCTTATGCCAGCCCTATGCTGGGCAGCATTATGAGTGAGTGCCCTGTCTAAAATGGTTTTGTTTTAATGAAATGCCCATCACCCCTTTATTTTCTTTTCAGAATTATTCCTCTCCATTACTGGATGTTACTGTGAGAACGAGATGCCATCTTGTGGTCGGATTTTCATCTCACAAACCTGAGCTTGCTTTTCTGAGAAACTAGTTCAATTGTCTCTCTAGCTTGAGAAGGCAAGATAACTAAACCAGCATTTTCAGATTTCATTATAAACTGAAGTCCTTCACTAAGACCGATGGGCTTTTGCGACAAAAAATTGGACAGTTTCAAGGTAAAATTGCCTGTTATTAATCATTACTTAGAATCCAGCATTTGGAGACAATAATTTTTTAAGTTATCAAAACAAAATGCTGATATGTGCATATTATTTTTTTTCCAAAGTCGAGCAAACATATTAATTTTGCAAAGTGTAATGATTTTGTGCAGCTGCTTGGAAAAAGGTCATGCAAGCATTGTTCAAGAGGAAGCTTGTTTTCCATAATTTAGGGGGATAAAAATAGCTGTTGGAACTACCCCATATTTTCCATCTCACTCCTCAACCTCATATACAAAACTGAATAATAAGAATACCAAAAGGCAAAACCTGCCTGGAGTACAAAGCTTATAGACTTTGGGAGCACTTAAATGTAGATTTTTGTCCAGTTAGTTATTCAAGGATTGCCCATGAAGATGCAATCTATTGCTTTTGAGAAGCTACTCACAGTGCTCTGATATGTTTTGTGCAACATAAAGATCTCCTTTCTTATGCCGGCCTTTTCAGTAAACAAAGGAAAAACCAAGGGTATGATTGCAGAAATCTCCTAGCAATAGAGAATAACTGCTATCAAGGTTCCTTTACAAGGACTGTACCACGAGCTCTCTAGGCAAAGCAATAGAGCCCTAATTATGTCAGAAACTCTAGTCTCTGGAACAGCTGAGAAATGAAAGCAATAAAATGGATATGACAGTGCTTTACCTCCCACTCCTTCTGGGCTAAAAGTTCAGTCCAGCTTGGTTTTAAAAAGCAGTGTTTACATCTGCTGCACCTGCTCTCAGGGTGCAGCCACACCCTTTGAGTACAGACACTGGCTGTGTCAGTGTGATATGGACTGATGGACATGCTGACCACGGCCATGTGTCTATACTCATAAAGTGGAGAATGCCCAGAAACTTCCTTGGGCATCAGGACTGACTGCTGTGGGAGAGATTGTGTCGGTGCCAGTTCACCGTCTGGCAGGCAGATGGAGGCAGCTGCAGGCACACTGCCTGCTAGGGATGGCCACCCCACTGCCTCTCACTGCCAGACTGTGCCTCGAAGCTGCTCTGCAGAGCACTAGCTCAGCCAAAATGGGAGTTGGGGTGGGTCAGGGTAGACCCTTATGGTCCTGGCTCAGGAACCTGCTTGGATTGACTATGATGGACGAACACTGAGTAGTAGAGATGCTATGTATGCAGCCAGGGGAGGAACAGAGCAACATGGACTGTTACAGGCTATTTATTTGCTATTTGATGTACCTGAGGAGCTTTCAGGGTGAGGGAGGGGAGAAAGGCGAAGGCTCAGTGATGGGAAATTACTGGCCAAACATGCCAAACCAGCCCTTGGCTGTGCTGTGACCAAACCCCACCCATGGGAAGGGGAACCCACAGCCACCTCTCCCTGGTTCCACTGGTCCAGTCAGCACCTGGCCCTGTGCCCTGACTGAGCAGGGGGGTGCAGGGAGGTCTTGCCACCTCCATGTCATATCCACCTCCATTCTGGCAGGCAGGTGATCAAGGCAAGTTAGGAGAATAGAGGAGAGGGGAACTCTCCCAGGCCAGCCATGTAATAGTGCCAGATGACGTGTATGCTGCCACATCTTCACTGGTGTCAATTTGTGGAGGATCACAACAAGGGAAAGGTGCGAGTGTAAGCAGGGGGTACAGTGAAAAGAGAGCCTTTGTACTGCTGCAAATTGATTTTTTTTTTTTGGCAGCAAAGAAACTTTTATTCTCATTGCATTGCAATGAGGGCTTCAAAGCCCATTTAAGTGCCTGTTTGCCTTTCCTTTTACTCTGCATTGCAGCTAGCATGCCCAAGGAAAACAGCTTGCTCTGAATGCACATTAAGGTTTGGCCAGTGCGTGTGTAAAGCAGAAGTAATACAGCACCATTTCATAGCCAACAGGCATCAGGATCAGACAAGAAAGTGGAGGACATGACAGCATTTCCATTTCTCCTGGGTGCACCCTCATCCATATCAGCCAAGACACAGGGATTGGCACTCTGGGCTTTGCTCATACATGCTGCATGGAAAGGGATGGAACTGAGTGAAATGTGAACTGCTGGAGCTGGTTATTGAGATCTGAGTGACCTCTTTCTTCTGTAGAATTCTCTATATCCACATATTTGAATTGAAAATTTTACCAAATAGGCATAACATTTTGTACGGGATTTCGGTGCTTTTCTCTCTGCCTCTTTTCTTTATTTCTTTTTTCTTTCCTTTTTTTTTTTTTCAACTGCTGCACTAATTGACATTAAAAAAGAAAAGCGAGGAGAATGCACTTTTTCCTTTTTGCAAGTGATCTATTCCCCTCCTCTCTCTATCTGCCAAATTTGACAAGTAGCAAATAGAGCAGCACCGCATCCTGCCTAGAGTCAGCTCAGGAACACACACTACTGCAAAGTCAGCATGATCAAGAACCAATGAGTCTATAAACATCAGGTGTATCTTTCATAGATTTTAGAGGTAAGAGGAACCCCTGTGTTTTTTCACTCTGGTCTTCTGCATAAATTTGCTCTGGTCTTCTGCATAAACAGGGCATAGAGCTGTTCTCTGCAACTGGATGACAGCCTGTTTCAAAAGACACTTAATTTCATTTTAAGAGCCTGTGCATTTCCCCTGACAAATCATTCCAGCTGTTAATTTCCTTATTTCAAGGACATTGTGTCCTATTTCAAGTCTGAGTTTATCTGGTAGAGTTCAGCTGCTGAATCCTGGTAGCCTGCTGTCTGCAGGATGGAAAAGCCAGGCTGAAGGAGCTGCAGAGTTTTCTGGGGGAGGAAGGGAAAATATGTAAGTGTTGCTCCTGTGTCACTGAAAAAGCAAATGCACAGCCCCAGCCAGTGCTGATAGTAGATTGCAGCCCTGTTAAAATTCTCCTCCTCCATTTTCCCCATGAATTCCTGCCTGTAAAAGTAACCCCCAAACCAGCACTTTTCCCGGTGTAAATATCCATCTAAAATAATTTTAAGAACTCCCACCCTTTCTTGAATAAGCTGAATAATTCCTAAGAATCCCTCCCCCATTCTGGATCATTTTCTATGTCCTTCTTTTGAATGCCCACTCTCTGACATCTCCAACATCTCTGACATCCTACCTAGCAGCATGCTGTTCTAGCAGCAGTCTTAAAATTGCCACATACAGAGCCAAGATAACTTTCCAGCCCTAGCCTGACATTTCTTTTTATGTATTGATTTTTCAATGTTATAGTGATTACCAAGCCCTTTCCCTTCTCATTGCTTTCTGTGAAAAGCAGTCTGCTTCCCTCAGCTGACACAGATACATCAACATGTCTCCAACAAGGTGGTGCAACGTCTCTCCAAAGGCAGAGCTGCCTTCAGCAGGACGGCTGCCCCCAGGCAAGGCCTGGAGCTCTTCTCATGCTCTGACATCCTCAGTTCTCCTGTGTCTGGTCACCCAGAGCAGTCAGTGCAGGTCCTAGTCCCAGGAGGTCTCTCTAACAGGTTAAGCCCCTCAGATGTTTCTGCTGAAGTTTCCATTTCTGCTTATCTCTGAATCCCAATATCCCACCACTGACTATGAGTTCAAACTTATGCATTGATATTGGGAAGATATTATTTTCTGTGATGGTGGTAAGAGTCTGGAACAAGTTGCCCGGAGAAGCTGTGGATGCCTCATCCCTGGAAGTGTTTGAGGCCAGGCTTGATGGAGCTTGGACCAACCTTGTCTAGTGAAAGATGTCCCTGCCAATGGCAGAGAGGTTGTACTAGGTGGCTTTTAAAGGTCCCTTCCATTCTGTGATTCTATGATTTATGAAAAGTTGCATGAGCCATATTAAGTGACTTAGGAAGCTTTTAGCAGTCCAAAAATGGAGAGAAACACTCTGAGTGCCACCAACATACTAGCTTGGAGAACCCACAGCCTCTTGCACCCAGACACCAACCACAGCTCCCAAGGGGGGTTCCTGTGGCAAAATAACCTGTCTGAGTATAGTCACAGAGCTTGTAGCAGACCCAACCCTGCTTACAGTTTAGTTTGTAGAAGCTGGTCAGGAAATTTTTTGCTACTCTAACAGCACAGATGATACTAACAAGACTCCACTGTAGCATCTCGGTAACTCTTGTCTGAAATGACACTCCTGGAAAGATCCAAACAGCAGACAAGAATTAACTGAAAATTCATGATGGTGTTATCATACCCCCCACATGCTAGAGCAGGCTTCTTGTTCCCATTAATTAGATTTCCTGGGTAAAAAGCCATCGCAAACTAGTTTTCAGGTTTTTTTGTCAAGTAAAATTAAATAAAAAAAATTCCATAGTGTTTATCTACAGTGTTTTATAACTGCCAAATGTGGAACACTGCTTAAGAACTGGAAAATTTCCTCTTATTCACACTTACTTTATGTTCTGACAAAAAAGTCTGTCCATTTCGAGCATCAAATAGGCATGCACTTCCCTACTTTCACCTCAGAGGTATAAAAAAGTATTGCACTGTCAGTTCCACTCAGACACAGCGTGAAGGGCTTGTCTCTCTCAGTACCTGCTCACAGTCCAAGCTAATCCTTTCGTAGCACTTGTCTGTTAGTATTTAACAGACTCCAGCATGCTCAGATTCAGTGACCAAAACCAGCTCTTACGAAGTCATTCTGGAGCTGGATTCTTTTTCAGTTTCTAATGCTTGATCATTGCCTCTGAAATGTTTTTGATTACTTAGAAATTCTGACAAGACCTTAATACATTTTCATAAAGAAATACTGCAGAAGTGACAAGTTAATTTTTAGTACAAAATAGGAAGACAGTAGTAGTATACTATTGGTAGAATTTAGTCACAAATAGGAGATAATTTGTCTACTAATATTAACATAGTTTTTATTTATTTTGCTCTTATTTGGATATTTTGTGTGTATTTAATGATTGCTTTCCCCTAACTCCTGAATTAACATAATATATATTTATGTATAAATAAAATATTATCTATATTCAGCAATTAATGAAAAGCAACAC
>JAWWMP010000001.1:101634426-101670368 GCA_035047865.1 Dendrocincla tyrannina
CGACGCTCTTCCGATCTAATAATTGAACAGCAGAATTTATTTCTTGCAATAAGCCATGAACTAAAACTGAGGTAGAAAGTCCCATGCTCCTTTTCTAATTTTAAAGAGACTTAAATAGTATATTTCTGTAAAGGTCATAATTTAAATGTGTTCTTTGGTTATCCATTATGAAAATGGTAATCCTAGTAAATTCACTTGGCAGTGCTGCAGAAGCGGCTGTGTAGCTGGATCATAGGAATTGCATAGCATCCAGAATGTGACAGTGAAAGGAGAATCCTTCTGCTCTTCAATGCATTTCGTGAAAACAAGAGGCATTTTAGTTTACCTGGTTGTCATTTATGTGTCCTACATAAAAAGAGAAAAAAAAGAAGGCTAGGTAACTATGCCATATGTCTGTCCTCACACCTTTTATGGAACCTGCAACTGCGAAATCCCAGTCCCTGAAGAGGTACCAGATCCTTTCTCTTTGTTCACTTCTTGGAAGTGAATGAACTGAGTAGGTTATGCCTAAAAGTAATAGGACAAACAAAGGTTACAATGCAAGAATACACTTCCTGCCTTGCTGTTAGTGGGAAGGGTGAGTTATGACTCTAGCCCTTAAGGAGGAGAACAAATACTGATATGCTCCTTTCTTCCACTCATCCATTTGATGCCTAGATGGGAGAAGTGGAGTTCCCAGTGTAGGGTGTTTGGGGGCAAGAGAAAATGGTGCCTTTTGGATGCCTTCATTTGTGGAGCCCTCTTGACCAGCTCCCTGTCACTGCTACCAAATGCTGCCATAGGCAGCACTGTTACTTGGAGATCTGGATGGAGAGCTGTGCAGATCAAGAAGGACTACTTTTGACCAAGGAAGATAGGCAAGGTGTGAGGTTTGTGATAAAATCAAGAGGAGGAAAACAATACTGAAAATTTTAAATTGACCAATGCCTGCCTTGTTCTACACCTCATGCAGCTGAGAGAATCTCTAGAGGTCACTGGTGGCCCTGGCCCCATTCTCAGGAGGCCACTAGCATGGATACAGCAGTGCTACCACTGGGCTGAGACATCCTCCATCTGTGCAGGTGTCCACCCTGCTGGCTGGATGGTGCACCCACATTAGTTCAGCTCAGTATTGAGCTTTCAAAGCAAATGTCCCAGCCCAGACCCCAGTGCTGCATGCCAGCTCAGTGATCACAAAGCACTTTTGGATTGCAGGGACATGATTTCCTTGGAAAAACTTGGAATGCATCACAGCCAAGGATGTGCTTTTGGTTTACAAAGCTGGGCTGGAGCTGGATACACAGCCCGTGCAGGATGGGTGGAGTGTAGGCACCAGGTCCTCAGCACAACCATTTCACTCTAGAGACCTGCTCCTATTGATCCACAGTACTTACTGAAACAAAAATCTTATGGAAGAGTGTTGACTCCTCAGCTTCCTGCCTGCCCACCCCAGCCCTTGCTGTCTTCATGTTTGTTCCCTTCAGCTCTGCCAAGCACAGTCTGAGCTGTGACTAGATCACCAAAATGACCTGGGTCAAGGCTGAGAAGAAGGGTCATAATTTGTCTTGAGCTGAACTTCTTGTTTGGCACACCTGAGAGCACAGCAAGTTGCCCTGGGGCACAGGGAAGAACAGCCCAACGCTGGGGAAGGGCAATCATCGCATTAGTGTTGCTGGGAGTTTGCAGAAACAGCATTTTCCTGCCAGCCTGACAAGAAGCTGCAACCTGCTTCCAAAACACCTTTTCCACATCAGCCTCCTTTCTCTTATTTTCCAATTAGTAGGAGCTTTTGGGGTCAAATCTGTCAATTTTAGGAAAAATACAAACACCATTGACAACTGACACTTGAAGTTCAATATCTGTGTAAAGGTTGCTTAGTAAGAGTAGATATTATATCACTCATTATACTTCTATGCCCTGGCCCCATGATCCATTCATAAGGGCAAAAGTATTTTAATACATTAACTGGAACCTTTGCCAGTTTTTGTATTGATATAATTTGTGGTCATTGAACTCTTGTTCATCATCATTGAATTCCCTAATAGGTTCTTTCACAGGCTGATGTTGGGGAAAGCTTGCCAAGTCTGAATGATTTTTGCTCGGGGTTTTTCCATGTGTTTCTAAATCCCTGGCCGAAGCCTTAAAGGTTAACAGAGAGACCTCAGGAAATGATTATTATTTCTCAATGGACACTTTCTGCATGACATCTTCCTGAGTTACTCAGTGAAACTATTGAATGCATAAGGTCCTATGTTTTAAAATACCTCCCAATAAAAGATTCTACACACTGTAATTATGAAATGAAGTAAAAGAAAAAAAAAAAAGCTGTCTATTACAATGATGAACTTGCCTAGTTGACTAAAGCTACGTATTTTCTTTTAAATTATTATTTTATTATTAAGTCTGTTTGATGTGGAAATCAGGATTGAAATATTTCCCCATCAACTTTCTGAAAATCAGGGAAACTTGCATCTTGAGAGCATAGGTGGAGACAAGATTGGGATGACATGAAAAATGGCACAAATAAAGGATTTTCTGGAAAGGTTTTATAGGGAAAAAGGGCTATTCATCAATTTATGTTTGTGTAGAAGTCCCACCAGAAATGGCAGCAATGGTAGTTAGAAGTCACCAAAATTTCTAAGAGCTTTCCTTTGTAGGTGCATGTGCAATCTTTGTATGTCTGCCTCTTCCCCTAGGAAACAGAATTAAGGTTTCTTTTTGGGTTTATAACTCCCTTTGTACAATGTGGGGTTCCTGAAACTGTAGCTTACTGGATGCTCACTACCTAATGTCTGTCAGGAGGGACTTCACTGTGATAACAGATACATTTCAGAAAAAAAAGCAAGTTTATTCTAGAAAAGAAAAGTATTATGTCATTTGAGTACAGAAACTGGTATTAGAAACACATGAAAATGAAAAGGAAATCTATGAAGCATTCCTATGCTTCCTATGAAGTTCTCCATGATGTTTAGCAATTAGAGCTTCTCCCACATCTCAGATAACATGAGGGCCTGGCAATCTAGTCCCCTCACAGGGAGGAGTGTCTTTTATGACTGGATTTCCTCTTTCTGTCCAACATGTGGTCTACTCTCTACCTGTCTTGTCAGCCTGCAGGATGCCCTTCCCTTTTCATCCATTCTTCAGCAGAGTTAACATCACCTTGCTCTTCTATCCCACCTGCCTGTCATCATTTATGAATCTTTCCTCCTGAGCAGAGGGACCCGTCCTCCTCTCCCCTCCCCTAGAATTGGGTTCTGATATTCAAGCTACAAAGGCTTTGAATGTGATACATCCCAATCCTGGCAGATCCTCTGTACATGCACTTGTGCTGCAGCCATTACCAAGCAGATCTTTTCTAGCTCAAAGAGCCTTTCTGCTTCTATCATTTTCAGAATTGCTGCCATGCTTTATAAAGCCTGTGCTATGAGAAGAGGTTCACAATGCTATCTGATTATATCCACAATCTCTGACTCAGTGGTAATGCATTGCCAAGGCTACAGGTGACAAATTAGTGACTGGGGTGACAGACTTGGAACTCAAAGGGAATTATTTGGCTTTCCTACCATGTCCCTTTTCCCCCTTCACCTTTAGCTGATTTTAAGAATTCTGCTTATGTTTTATAATTGGGCAATGCCAGCTCAGTTTCAGTGGCTGCAGAGAGCAGGACTCGGGCTCTGTGGCACTGAAGGTCTGTTTAAGTGCTGAAACTACTTCCTGCTGTCAAAACTGCTGCTGAGAAGCAGCTTCTTGGAGGTGCAGAGTTATGAAAAAGTGGGTTGTGGTGATCCCAAGCAGGAGCTTCACAAGAGCAGGGAATCAGGAGTGCCAAATCCTGCAGACAGCCAATCCTGCTAGTCCTCGGGGAAGGATGTGTGCACCTTCACCAGCCAAATGCTGCCATTAGTCTTGGCCTTACGTGGGGAGGTTTTGTGCCTTGCAGAGTTCTGTGCAAGGCACTTGAGGAACTGAACCCCAACAGAGAGAAAGTACCAGCGATCCTTGAGTCAGTGATATCCTAGTGCTGTGAGAAGCAGAATTCTTGACCAGTTTTGCTCCATGGCACTTGCAAGAAGCCAAGTTGATCAGCAGAGTTCCTGGAGAGATGTCATTATGGTAAACATTAAAAAGGAAAAGTGTGGATATTGGTATTATTCATTCAGGTTGGAGTTTAAATCCAGCATGTGCTAGATGCCTTGAATCTTTCTCAGCCTGTGTCACTGGACATCCATATTATTTGTGTTCAGAGCTAACTGGTGCTCTGCGGAGAGCTTGGCACCTGTCTCCTGTTTGAATTTGTTTGGTTCACAAAGGTTAATGGGCATGAATGATGCTGTGTCTAGCAGCAGTCTGCAAAAGCTGATGACAAGTTGTGCAAATCTGTTGTCTCCTGACAAATGCAGATCAGCCAAGAGAATAGCAGCGGGAAAATACAGTCGTCCTCATGCTGTCAAGATTGTCCTGGCAAAATTTACCAGGGATCACAGTGGCTGCAGAGCATCAATCCAACCACATACCACGGGGAGGAGAGGGACATGACCAAAGAATAGGCATCCTTGATGGGAGTTAGAAAATCCTTTCTCAGGGGAGAAAAGAATTAGCTCTGCCCTCAGTGAATAATTCAACTAAGGAGTTTTGCTTTGGGCAACTTGTGAGAGTAGCAGAGCTCCATGTATAAAACTGTTTTTCTGAAAGCTTTACCCATTAATTTAACATGACTTAGCTCAATTCCAGCCTTCCTTATCCAGTACAGTCCATCTTCTGCTTTGCTAGCCAGGACTGATGTATTCCTCTGTGGCGTGAAGTGAACCAGCTGCTTGCAGACCTCAATACTTCACTTCCATGGCAAAGCAAAAGAGGAGCTTTAGAACATCAAAGGAAGTCATACAGAATTTCCACTCCACTCAGCAATTTCTTGTTCATTCAGTGCTGTGCAGTATTCATTGACGGATACAGACCTTACAAGAGCCATTTAAATATATGATTGTAGTAAATACACACAATGCCTTTTGCAAGATTTTTAGAATTTTTTTAGAAATACCTTTGAAATACCAGCAAAGGTATTTCAGGAATTCTTTTCTCTGTACAATTTTAGAGGTACTAATGCTTGTGAAAAGCAGGGGGCAAAGGGGACTGCCTAATCATAAGTGACAGTCATGTAACATAATGGTAGTTCAAATTGGACTTTGCTGCCAGAATACTGGAATGTAAAACATATGCACAGATAGATCATGCAAACTGGGGCTTGTAGTTAAAAAATAAATGCTGGGGTGGGTTTTTTTTTGGTTTTGCTTTTTCGTTTGTTTGGTTTGGTTTTGGTGTTGGTTTTTTTTTTTAAAATATATACATTTAATATACCACCTTAATGCCACTCTCTGATATTGAGATGTTCAGTACTCAAATAAAAGGAGACATATAGAAATCTAATGGAAGAGTAGTTCTAGAAAAAGGATAATGGACAGTGCAAAATTCAGGGCCTACTGCAGCTTTACAATTGGCATGGATGTTATGTTGTTACCCTGCTGATCTTTACTTATTACTTCAGTGTACCTGCTGAATGTCTGCAGGCTGATTAGGGGGTTAGGCTTGGTATTTTTTAAGGGGAGCGGGTTGGAGACTCCAGGTGAAAGAGTTTCAGTAAAAGTGGTCTGGCCATTTTCAGTACTGAAATTAGAATATAACAGATTGGTCTACTAAGTTGAAACAGTTTTACAAAGGATTTTTTAAGCAGTGTCAGCAGTCATCTTCCTGCCTTGGAGCAGGAACGTGGAATTTTTCAAGAGCAGAGAACTCACCCTGGGTGTGGAGGCACACCTTTTTCTTCTTCTGAAAAATTGCCTCAGTTTGTGAAGTTGCAACATTTAAACTAGTATAAATCTGCAAATGTTGAAGACTTTGCAGCTGTATCCTCTGAAAGCTATCTAGCCCGAGTACATTCCTGCTGCTCAGACTGAAATGGCCTGGGATCACTGGGGTAGTCATCTTCAATTCAACCAACAGCAAAAAAAGTAATTTCCTTTTTAGTTTTTTCTCCCAGAAAAGATACTTTACTTTTGGGAGCAAGAACATGTAGCAAGGGAGGCTGGAGAACAGAAGAGAAAGGCAAAAGCAGTGTCTGAAGAAAAGAGAGGTTTAAATCTTTCAACCTGTTTATCTTATCTAAAAGCAAGTTCATAGATGATGTGATTTCTCTGATTGTTTTAACAAGAGGAAAATGCTAGGAACTACAGCAGTGTTTGTTTTTTGAGAGAAAGATTCAATGGTGTACTGTAACAACATATGAGAAACTGGATTCAAATGAAAAATTAGAGCTTTGAGAAAGGAATTGAAAACACTGGGACAAGTTCCTAAGGGCAGCAGTAAGTTCACTGCTTTTGATATCTTATCCAGACTTGCTGTCTCCAAAGAGTGTGCTTTGACCACTGTAGCATCTTGGGCTTACTGTATTCTTTTCAGGTGACAATCTATAGCTGGTTTTATACATCAGATAAGGTTAAGTGAAGAATTGGTGCCTTTTAGTCTTGAATTCCTTGAATGTATCAAGTGGAGAAGTGGCAGGGACAGGGTGAAGATATTAGCTGATCAAGAGGAAAGGAGGAAGAGAAAAAGGAATGAATGATGAAGGAGAGGGAAAATATGGGAAAGAAGTATCTGTATCTCAGCTGTGCAGTTGGATTATTAGATCATAAACCAGAGGACCCAGATAAACTGCATGCCCTGAGAATTCCCAGAGACCATCACTATTTAAGCTAGTACTTCTTGTTTTAGGAACAGAAGTACCCCACAAATGATTTCTTTTTTTTTTCACATTGCCAGCAATTGAGTAGCCACATCTGTTGGCATATACTACTGTGGCTGAGTACATGTGTTGTTAAAAGCAAAGAAGATTGTTTCTCTCCAAAACAGCTTAATCACTTGTTATGTGATGTAAAAAAGTACAGAGACATTATCTGCACAAATGATAAATGAAATGTTACATCTTCAGTCTATTTGCTATGTTTTTCTGTTTTCTTATCTAAAACATTCTTTTTGTAATATATTGAAGCAATGGATACTAGAACAATAGCAAACTTTGATTTCAGTTTTACTGCTTCAAGCTTTCTATTAAAAGAAAATCAGCAGGAGTTTCTCCAGGTTCCTCAAGGTATGACTCCCTTCTCAGGACTATTTCTGTGGAGACATTTTCATAGAATCATAGAATTGTTTAGTTTGGAAAAGACCTCTAAGACCATCGAGTCCTACTATTAACCGAGCACTGCCAAGTCTGCCATTAAACCATGTCCCCAAGTGCCACATCTACACATCTTTTAAGTCCCTGCAGTAAAAGTGACTTCACCACTTCCCTGGGCAGCCTGTTCCAATGCTTGACAACTATTTCAGTGAGGAAATTTTCCCTAACATCCAATCTAAACCTCCCCTTGGTGCAACTTGAGGCCCTTTCTTCTTGTCCTGTCACTTGATACCTGAGAGAAGAGGCCAGTCTCTACCTTGCTACAAACTCTTGTCAGGTAGTTGTAGAGAGCAATAAGATTCCCCCTGAGCCTCCTCTTCATATTCTTTCTCATGTTTGAAGACCCTCTTGAAGAAATAGCCTAAGAGATTTGGGTTCTCGGGACTTCATTTTTGAACATCCTCATTTCTTTACAATTAAGCACATGGCATTTCATCCTACCAGTAATGATCTTCAGATCTGCCTTTTGTCTAGAATACCATTTGCACTGCCAGCAAATTGCAAATAAATAATGAGACAAATGGTAGACAAATCTGGCTGAAAGATCAAATTTAGGGATGATGCCAGCAGAGGGCAATAAATAGACACTGTCCCTCATAGCCAGCATTCCAGCAGTCTGGAGACAGGGAACTCCATAACTGGTATCCACCATTTTTGGAAAACAATATCAGATTCCTTCAATAAATAAAAAAAGAAAAGTCAAATGTGGCTTTCTTTTACAAAATCTGTTTAGTCATCCCACAGTCCTTTTATAAAAAGTGCTTTCTAAGTTCTTATAGCCAGCAATAATAAAGTAGTCAATAATAGTAAATAGAAATAAGTGGAATGAAAATCCCTGAACCCCAGCATGCCTGGGTGAAGACATTCACACAGCAGGTATAAGCACGTGCAATAAATCAAGTGCTTCGTCTACGGCTCAAGAAAAGCTGTGTGTTAATTTGATTTACAGCACCTCCTTTGCCTTTTAATGATAGGAAATACACTATTAGAAACTATGTCACAAACAAAAATGGATGCTGAAAGAAACTTTGTAATTACCATCCATAGAGATAGAGAGCTCCTTGTGGCCATCAGTATGTTTTCTTTAAAATATTGACTCCTAGGCTGAAATGTCTCTTTTGTGAACACAGCATATGCCAGTTTGACTCATTTACTTCAGTATGATCATGTCAAGAGACCATTAACCAGTCTTTAACTTCCAGCTTGCACATTATATTGTTTCTTGAGGAAACATTTGCTGAAAAAGGAGAAAAATTGCATTTCTATCCTAATGAGGCAGAAAACACTATGGATGTTTCCTCAGAATCTTGTTGGATAATTAAGTGCCTTAGGCCTACTTGGCATCACCAAACTTTTCAGAACTTCAACTATTTACAGGTGGTTAAGACCAAATGTTTCACCCACATCAGCAGGGATGCTCTGTTTTGTGTGTCTCAAGGATATTTTAAGGCAGATTTGTTAATCTAGGAAGCCTTGCAAATAGTCTGGGCCATGTAACCCCTGTGGCTAATTCCAACTTGCATAATGCAAATATGACCCAAGGCTGATATTTAAGGATGTGAGACAATAGAAAATTATTTCTGTTCTAACTGTATCCCGTGAAGATCATAAAATAATAGAATACCAGATTGGAAGGGACCTCAAGGACCATCTGGTCCAACCTTTCCTGGCAAAAGCCCAGTCTAGACAAGAAGACCCAGCACACTCTCCAGGCAAATCTTAAGTGTCCAGTGTTGGGGAATTCACCACTTACCTGGGGAGATTATTTCAAAGGCCATTTGTTCTCGTTGTGAAAAATTTTCATTTTGTGCCTAATAGGAATGTCCCCAGAAGTGACCTGTACCCATTACTCCTCATCTTTTCTGTATTGTCGTGCTAACACTGGTGTTTTAACAATGCTTTTTATTTCGAGCTCCTGTATTCTGACAGTAGCAATAGTGCCAGCAGCTGTGTCTGAACAGCTTTATTGAGTCTTCATTTGGTGGTTATGTAGAATTCCACATGGGAATCAGACTCTTTGGGAAATTAAAGGCGTATGCATGTTAGTTACAAAAAAAATAACCTGAAGTTCTCTTTGGTAGTGCTAGCAGTGGGAAGTAGCTTGCCTTGCCAAGGTTATTACTGAGGAGTTGTGTTCAGTTGAACCCTTAGTCTGTCTAATGCAGTGTTTTGGAGCTAGAAATAGCCAACTAATTCTGTGCTCTAGAAGTACAGGGACAGAGAATGATAGACTTACCTATAACCATTTCTTAGAGTTAATAAGGGAAGACATTTTCTCTGTAGCAACTAAGTTTGTGCATATCCCAATGGGTTACAAATAGTGAGAGAGTCAGGGAAAGGATGTCCTGGCAGCTTATTAGTATTCATCTCTCTCTTTCTGAGGATGAAGGAAGTATTAGCTCTCCCTCTCCAAAGGATCATACACAGTACTGTGTTCCCATACACATGCAGGGAATGAGGTCTCTCAAGGAAGAACCACTTTTCCTTCTGCTTTAAAGATAAAAACAAGCCACATAATTTGCAAAATAAGCCCAAAACTCATTAAAAAAAAAAAGAAAAGCAACACAAAACCTCAAAACAAACAAACAAAACCCCAAAACAAAACAAAAACATTTAAAAAACCCCAAAACACACAAAAAAAAAAACACCAACAAAGAAACACCTCCAGAAAACCAATCAAAAATCCAAAAATGGCATTTAATAATTGGCTGAAATTATTTGCAAGGTCTGGTTAAATTGACAAAATGATTTAGAGTACTGGAAAACTGAAAAGTAGAATGACTAAGAGCATTTTTGAACACTTTGAGAAAATACTGATTTCTCATTTAAAAGAGGAGTCCTGTTTTTCACTTCACAAAAATGCAATTTTAAAATGAATAAAGCTTCTTGGCAGCTAAAATTATTATTTTTTTTATTTCTTCTTGGACCTGCAGATCCTTTGACTATAGGCAAGACAATGGCTCTTGGCAGCTTCTTCCTTTGTTCTCACAGTCCAAAGACTTCTTATGTTTTGGCATTTGACAGCTCTCTTCATGCTTTGCCCCAGACAGAAACAGAGCTTAGTTTTGCTGAACAGGTGTTAGGATAAGTAGAAAAGCAAGAGAGCCTGTGAAGCAACTCCAGGTCTTTTGCTGGGTGCACAACTAGGAGCTTTTAAAGTTCAGGACATGTAGGAATTGCCTTCTTGTTCAGCAGCAAAAGCCTAGGGAAAACAGAAGTAGGATGACTCTGCCTCTGTGAGACTGATTAATTCCAGAGCAAATCAACAAGTAGGGAACACAAGGCAGTATTAGGAGGGTCTCATCATCTCAGGGGTTATGTGACCCTCTGGCAGGTAAAAATGAAGTATAAAGGAGCCTGTAATAGCAGCACAAATTTCAGAAGAATGCTACAGAAAATAGCATTTTTTTCCAGAAAAGCATTATAATAAATATTCAGGTTTTATAATGTGTGGCTATTAGGATTTAGCATTACTCAATGTTTACAGCAGAATATTGGAAATGTAAGCATCTTCCTGTACCAGGCCCTAGCCATCATCAGCCAGCCTAATACTGTTTTTTGAAGACTGCGGAGTGCTGTGCAGGCATTTTAGCATGCTCTTAGCTGATGTGGCACTTCTCAGGGGTGCCCTGTTAGAGTCAAGAGCTGTAGCAGGGCTGACACCAAGGAGATGTGATGGCAGAGCCTGGGGCAGCCCTGCAGCTGAGTAGTGCTGGCTGCTCCCAAGGCAGGCTGGAATTGCCTTTCACAGGGAGGACATACCTGTGTTTTTTGAACCTGGATTAGGGGCTTGGCTATTGATCAGAATCAAATCTGGTCTGTTTATACTGTCAGTCTTTTCATACCATAATCTACTGCTTTGGAAGTAATCACTTGCTGAGAGTGAGATTAATACATTCAGCTCGTTATTGGTCCCAAAGCTCTGTCAGTCCTAGGTTTTCCTAGCGAATGCTATGCTAACAAAGGTTCAGATCAGCTATACTTTTATGCTGGGTATTCATAGTTGACTTCAAGTGTAAAATTTTCAGTGACAAATTAGTGAGAGCCTGGAATCACACACTTCTGAAATTCTCAAGAAAGGCTGCTTCTTGCTCTTAGGAATCAACTAGCCTTTAACAATCATTGTGGGATGTCGCTGTATGACTTTATAGCTCCTCTTTTTTCCAGGCATGTCATTTATCTTTTTATTTCAATATGAATGTTTTCGACTTCTCCTTTCATTCCTGACAGCTCATTATATCCTACCGGTCTGAGAGCTCTTAAAGTTTTGTTCTCATGTGGCTTCTTACAAATTTTGTTCCCACCCTTAACTCTTTGTTATATGAGATGTGAACTGATACCTATTTTTCATGAGGAAAGCACATTTTGCACTTCTCTGATTTTCCTTTTTTCTCCCCTCTTTGATATATACTCTGTTTTTACAGCCTGCTATGGAGCCAGGGACAAGACCGGGTGAGGAGTTGTACACACAAGAGGATGTAATGGTTTCAGATCCTAGCTGGGGGTTTGTTTCTCCTGGGGCCATGTTGGTGCTTTTGACTCTATGGTTTCTTTAAGTAATTAAGCTTAGCTGGAAACAGTTGCAGCTTCTCAGTTCCCAATGTTATGGGAATTCCTTTGTTACTACAGGCATATGACATGTGATGTTATAAAAACATAAGCCTTTGAATTTCACCATTTCAGCAAACATTTTTAATTATACTGTAACAGTGACCTACACTTTCCATTACTTAGCACTGCACAGTCTTTTCTGTCACCTGCAAATTGCATCAGGAAATTATCATTGATAGGTATTTTGATTTGTTTTTCCTGTTACGTGACTCATCAGCCTTTATGAAAGGCATGTCAGAGTACTGTATTTCAAATATTTTTGTCCTAAATATTTAAAATCAAGGCAAGAAGAATTTGCCATGTTCCAGAAAAAGAGAAATCTCACAAGCTGTGGATGGTTTCTGACTCAGATGAGGAAGGACAGGAGAAGGAGAAAGGCGATAGAGGAAGGAAGGGAAAGGATTCCAATAGTGGCCAAAATCCCCTTTATCCTTAAAGAGATTTGAGCCCCAGTTCTCCTATTATCTACACCATTTTCAACACTAAGGCATTCTGATGGCCTTCACTGGAATAGCTGTTTTGTGGAAAATAAGAGGACAACCAGGGTTTCACAAGGAAGGAGGAAAATCACCTGACTATATTCTGGTGGATGGCACTGATGACTTGCCTCTCAGGTGGAGAGAAACCGCTACCCTTAGAAAGCAACTCATCTTTAAGTGAAAGAGACCAAGTGAATGATTATAAAGGATGCTAACACAGAACGGGTGTCAAAAGACCCGAGGGACCACAGTTAGGTGAGCTGGATCCTACCTGCAATGTTCAACACAGTTCTATACATTGATTTGTGACAAACAGTGCCTCACCTTGCGGGTGGTAAGGGTGCTGTGGTTATATCTGTCATGCCACTAGACAAGATGCTGCTACATAAAACACGAAGGCATCCTGTTTAATCCAAAGCGAATAGTTTGAACTTCCTCCTTTATTCCGCCTGCGTGCTGTAGCTGCTGCCCCGCAGGGCGCAGGGCCGGGCTCAGTGAGGGGCTGCAGCCGGCTGTGTGGCTGAGGACAAGCGCACGGGCCAGGTGTGACCAGGAGAGGGCCACCCAGCCCTGGCAGTGCCACCGCGCTCGGCTCTCCTGCCAAACAAACAGGCGCTGGAAAAGCGCTTAATTGCGAACTGCTTGGAGTTCGTAGGCGCCTGACCCCAGGGAAACAGCTGCACGTCGTCTTGTAGGAGAGGGATGGAAGGGAGATGATCCTTCACATCTGCTGCAGATGTCAATTTTAGGAGACAGATAAAATAAAATAAAATATAAATTAAAGAGGTTATAAAAAAGTGCAGGGAATTCTTCCCTTTCATCCTGGCAGCCTCTGACAAATGTCTGACAAGCCACAGAGTCACTCATTTATGCCAACTGTGGATCTGCCACAGATCACATGGAATTACTCCATATCTCTTGCTCCATTGTGAGCAGCTAGCCTTGCCACAGGTATTCCCTTTGCAAACTTGTCTTTCTCTGTTAGGATTAAGACAGATTAGCAAAGGGACTACCCATTCCAGCCTATCCCAAACTCTGAACATGCCCTAATGGAGAGGAAAATCCCTTAAAAGGACTGAGTAGGAGCTAAATCACTACCTGCTTCGAGGCTAATTACAGAGGCCCTTAGGGGAGGTGCCTGCCTAGCACAAGTGTTGACAGGAGGTTTCCACACATGGGGCAGGCACAGGCAGCGTGCAGTGCTGCAGCCCCCTAAAGGGGTGTGGGCAGCCCACACGGACACGTGCTTCTCTAACCTAATTTTAAGCACCTGCAGGATGAATATGGATCTAGTCTTTCCTTCTGAGCTGGCTGAAGTCTGTAGGGTATGTGTAACACGTTTTAAGTGGTCCAACAAATGGAGTGTCTCAGGCTTTCTTGCTTCTCTTTATGCTCACAGGTGACTACCTCTCAACCCCTTCTCTTATTACTGATTTTGGGAGTTGCTATGACTTTTATCCAACAGTCACATTAATAAACATATTTTGTCTCTGCCGAAAGTAGGTTGGGACCAGAACTGTCAGGTCATAGGAAGCAAAGAGAAAAGGGAATTCTAGCAGGTGCTGATTCCAGCTTTAGGTACCTGCTCTGTGCAGTCTGACTAAAAGGGGGATCAATACCTGTGCAGAGCCAAGAGAGGCAGTGAAATGTGTGCCTTGTTCTCTTTCCTCAAGTGTCAGGGTTCTCCCACTGCTGAGCTATGTTTTCAGCTGTTGAGCAGGGATTGATCAGAGGCAAGGGCAGCCTGATCTGGAACTCCCTGTAGCCCAAACTAAACTTCCCTGCCATTGAGTTTCCATGTGCAGGCCGTTTCCCACACCAGTGGTGCCAGGTCAGTGCTGAGGCAGAACAAGACACAGAGCTGAACTGAACTACTGGGAGTCCATAAACATATGGCTGAACCAGGATTTTCCTCAGGCTAGCCCATCATAGAGGTCCCTGGTGAAACAACCCCACTGCCGAGCCTTGCATGTGGCACAGTTAGTCGTGATGGGCTTGTGCAAGTCGAGTGGTCGTGTGTGCAGGAAAAGCTACTCAGAGGGCCTACCCATCTAGGGGCCAAACTGTGCCCCTTGAACCCTTGCATCTCAGTGTCCACATGAGGGAACTTGCATGGTTGAGGAGATGCTGTCAGTTCTGCTGCCAGTGATGGCTGCTGGTACCGCTGTTTTCTTTTTAGTATGTTACTGTACAAAATTGTTCTTACTGTAAGGAGAGACTGGCCTCCTTAGAGAGGCCTCTTAGACAGAGATTTAGACACCTTTCTCAGTCCAAGCAGGACTGAGATAAATCTATTAAGCAGGGAGCAATACTTTGAGGGACTGCCATTTTCTCCCACAGGAAGAAAGGTCCTCTTGCTGCTTCTTTCTCAAGATAAAGAACACTGTATTTAACTTATGAGTCAGATGTAAACAATACTTTTTCTAACATCTTTTCCCTGTGTTTGCTTTATCTTTGAGGTTCTTACATGCTAATCCTGTTGTTTAGTGAAGTTTCTAATTTATGAAGTTTGCAGCTTGTATGAGATTTGCTTTAAACAGACAAATGAAATCTGGAATAACCCTCTTTACTGCTAAAATCCAAGATAACTTTGTAAACCAAAGGAGCTTCTCCATACTGACAGCCAGTGTGGTAGAAACAAGAAAAATGTTAGCTGTGATGACATCATCTTGAGAAATCATTCCAAAAAGTGATTCTTTGACACATTCTTCATCCTTGGCCTGCCTAATTTACATATTTATTAATTAGCTAGAGATGATATATATCACCTGGCAATAAAATTAGTGTCCTGTCTTGTTTTGGTTTAATTTCATTTGCATTTACCTCATGATAGCATGTCTTACACATATAAAAAATATTTTAAAATGTAACTTGTCTCATTAAATGTCTTACCCATTTTAAGAATGAAGTAACTTCCCTTTACACTTAGTAAAAAAACCCACATGCCAGCTCTAAAAAATTAACATGTCACAAAGCTTACTGCCATATCCCCTAATTAGAAAAAACTAAACACTGTCCACATCAAGTGTAAATGTCGCTTCCCACTGTGTACCCCAACAAGACTTTAATTCATTAGGCCTTTCAGTGCCAAAATTCCTCTCACACTAATAGGATTACATGGTCCATAGTCCAAATGCTACCTACACAGGCAAAATCTTCAACCATAGGTAAGTGTTGGAACCATCTGTCCTACTAGTTCAACAACAGGACTGTTTTCCCAATTTTAAAAAAGCGAAGAGAGAGAGAAACCTTCCTCTTTTCAGTCACAATCAACTATGTGTTGATGTTAGGTTTTATGCTGACTGCTGCAAAGGCTGAAATTATTATTTACATTTATGCTTGCCACCCTCTTAAGTCAGTCCTGGACAGACAAGTGCCCTGGCTCACAGAGGTCCTGAATACTTGGCACACATGGCTTTAGATTCAGGACTATGGATGTAGGGAGTGTTTTCTGAGGCCTACTGTAGTTTTTTCAAAGACTCTACTAAATCTTTCATATGTTTTGATTTCTTTTCATTTTAAATCCCTGTTCACACCTTTAGGCTTGACTACAGCACAGGACAAGAGATACCGTATCACAGAGATGGAACAGGCTGACTCCACGGGTGTTGGGTCACGTTGGTGGCCATCAGAGGTTTTCAGCGCTGTGAGACCATGCCACCAAAACCATCTGATTAAAGACTCCCCATCTGCAGTCCACATGTAAAATGGAGGGAAAAGATAAACTCTCAATAGGTTTGTGAGATAGTTGTTTGTAATACAGAAACACCTGAAGTCTCCTATGGAGATTAGACTCAGCTGCATTTGTCAGGAGGTGTAAGTACAGCATGAACTGTACCTCTGAAGTTCCTCTGAAGTGACAGCAGAGGAAAACACCAGCAAAAGTGTTGTTTTCTTTCTCTTCAGTGAGTGGGCTGGCAGAGGGCAGCCTGGGATGCCTTTACAGAAGCTATTTTAGGATTATCACAGCATCATCCTGAGACCCTGGGACAGAGCTGCGGATTGAATTCAGATTTCTCAAGACACAGTCAATAACTTTCATCCAAAGCAATTTCCTTCTGTCTTGCTGACAGGCAAATTGGAAAAGTGACAGATGACAGACAAGCTGGCAGGGTGACAGGATGCAGTCTGCAAAAAGGACGAGAACATCCATTTTTCTCCCACACCAAATGCTCACTCCTAGCTTTCCATCAGCTTCTGTTTATAGCCCGCTTTGCCAGAAAAGGCAGTTTCATTGCTTTCATGGAAGTCCTTTCAGAGTCAGTCATCTAGGGCAATTGAGCATAGGCATTAAGATAATTACAGTGAGAAGTTATTATATCCTGGCCAACTCCTGTGCTGTGCCTGCTCAATTTTTCTAAATAAAAATTTCTTGCAATATTCATCCCCAGACCACACTATAAATACTCACCTGTGGTGAGACTTCCCAGGACTTTGATGTGGATCTGTATGAATCTTTTCCCTGAAGTAAAGAATTCCAGGAGGAAAAAAAAATCAAATGTGAATGTTAGGTTTATGAAAACAAAACCCTTAATCAAAATAAATGCAGAACTTAGAAAACCAGAAATTAAAAAGGCTTATGAACAAATTTTGCCTTCCTGCTCCATTTTTGAAGAGCGGGTCTGACCTCACTTTCTGGTTGTTAGTTCATCATCTTTCAGTAATAAAAGTCACACAGTCTCATTTGGGTCCTTAAGAAGAGTCTTTCTTACTTCCCATACAAGATCTGACTGACTGCTTTCCCTTCCTCTCAGCAGTTTCTGCTCTTGTCTTATGTGAAATGCAATATAAACCAAGTATGGTCCTCAGGTGAAAGCTGGGCATGGGCCTGAATAAAACCATACACAGAAATAATGTGGAGGAAGAAATGGTGTGATAGAGGAAAGCTGCTGATTGTAGCCTGGCATCTTGATAAGGAGGAGGAAAACAGGAACACCAGAGAAGTGGGGAAAGAGGTCAAGAAAACACTGGACCCACCGTGAAACAACATGGGGAGCACTGTACAAAAAAAGTGCACCAAGTGTTTCCTGTGCTGAGCCTTGGCTGAAAGCAGTTTGTAGCTGTGAGCAAATAAATAGCCACTTTGCAGGGAGTGCCCTTGCATGCAGGAGAACAGTGCACACACTGCTTCTAGAACACTTGACTCTACCACCCATGTCTTTGCCAATGAGAAGTAACCTAGAAGACCCCAAAGCTTTGTTAATCAACTAGGTCAAAAAGGAGCAATAATTTGCATTATGTAACAACTAGGTTTTGGCACTATTTAATGTATTTACTCCAGGAAAGGTTTGGATAATAGTTTTGATTAATACAAATTAATCACATTTTATGGAGGTTGTCAGCTGTCCTCCCCTTAGAAAGCATAATGATTAATGATAGCAAAATTATAACAAGAAGACATAAATAGCTTGCATTTAGCTTTTTAAATTGTAAGGAATTTTACAATCAGTTTAAACTCTGTTTGTCCTGTGGTGTGGATGTTGGAAGCATAAGACAGCTGTATTAACCAGAGATACAGTGAAATTCATCATGCTCCCCACTGAAATAACTGTCCACTTCTGTGTTAGAAAGGAAAAGTATTAGACTCTTAACAGTGGCATTAGAGAGCAGATTTTTTAGCTGTCATGGACCCAGAGGAAACCACACGATTTATTCCAAAGCTGATAGGCTCCTAGTGACAATTCCTACTGTTTGCAACAAAGCTGACTTTCATTAACTTGTGTACCTTTACAGCATAGTCTGATGTGCAGAAACTGGTCTCTCATCAAATAAAATAATACTATTATTAACAATGGTGGCAGGCAAACTTCTAGTGCCCTCAATCAGTTGTAAGGCTACCTCTAAAGTGAAATATTAGTCCCTGTGTGCAGAGATGTGAGATTTAAACTCAGTCTTCACTTGCTAAAAGTACTTATTTTCTGCAAGACAAGCCAAAGCTTCCTCACAGCACGGGAGACGAGGTAACTACTTGTCTTAAGAGAAAGATTTTAAAATCTGAAAGTAATTGCTACACTTGAATAGTCTAAGTGTAGATAAATCTCCTTTTCATCTTCAGCTCCGTAAATTAGCATTACAGTTCACTTTTCATAGAGAGGTATTAGCACTGTCGGACTGCTTGGCAGCTCTTTCTCCACTTCTGTTTATCTTTTGTAAAGGTCGTGTTCCTGCCTGCAGTAGAATTGGCAACAGAAGTTGGTAGCAAAAAGGTTTTTTGCACAAAACTGTGAAAGACTTTAGGAAGGAACATAACCCTAAAAAAACCACTGCAAACATTTCACAGGGATTGTATACTTAAAATTATTATTGTCCCAAAAACAATGCTTTCGGATTCTGTTTTGATTTTTTTTTATGCTGCACTTAACATTATGGTAGCAGAAGACAAAGTAGCTGTAATACTTCTTCAAATACCAAATGAGGTAAACTTGAAAACTGGAGTGCTGGCAACACAGTGCAGGAGCACTTGAACTGCCTCTGCAGGGAGTTGGCTGGAACCAGAACAGTACAGCTGTGTTGCACTGTTGGGCAGAGCCAGAGGAACCTGCCTGGCCATTCCTAGATGTGGTGCTTCAGTGTCCAAGCTGGTACCCTGCACAGAGCAATGCAACACCATGGGGAACATGTGGTGAGGCTGGAGATCTCTGCACAGCGCTTGTGATGTGATGAGTTTTTGTGCTATGTGAAGCCAGTGTAGCTAGAAAAACACACACAGGGTTTGAGCACATATCTTCTAAGATATGTTGCTGAATGGAGTACTATTTAGCATTTATTAAACAAGGTAAGCTTCGTGTCCAAATGACTACAAGCCCTTGAGTGAAGAGCATCATTTCAGTTTTGTGCATTTGTGTAATCCAGCTGATTACCTTCTGTGAATTCAATCCCTTCAGAGACAATGGTGCTGTAAGGAAAGGAAAGGGAGAGTCATGTATTGCTTCTGTATGTGCTCATGAAATCTGAACTGCACAGTCTAGTACTTGAGTCAAAGTCTTATGACCTTTTCAGCTTACAGTTCAACTACAGATAGTGACAAAACAGTAGAAAGCTGACGTGTCCATGTGATGTTCCAAGAGGGCAAGCAGACCAGGGGTGGTGGTGCAGTTTACCTTTGTAGTTTTGTGGGGGTTTTTGGTACTTTATCCAGGAAAAATAGACTTTTTGAATACTCTATTGTGAAATGCTGACAGCTGCAAAAAACCACCACCACCAAAAACCCAAAAGAAAAATAACAACAATAACAACAACAAAAGGAAAAAAAAGTCCAGAAGAATGTGGATAGACAGATGCCAGCTCTCTGAAAGGCAGATTTAACCAGTGCAGGTGTGCTTCCTCTGGGATCCAAGCTTAGCAACCACCATCCCCAGATGGGCTGAGCTTAGTGATGAGCAGCCTCAGATCTGTCCTTGGATCACACACTCTCCTGAGTGATGTAAACACACCATTGCTTGGTTTTAGGTGGGCATTGCCTGCAACAGAAATAACCTTCAGCTACAAATAGCTGTCAGTCTTCCCTGACACTCAGGAAGCCTTTACAGTTTAATCACAGTTTAGACCTGCTGTCATGGTACAGAATACCTCATGAGCTGCCTGGGGTCTGAGGAACCTGTGAATCCAGCTCTGCTGTGGGAGGGTAGACAAACTATCCTCACTGGCAGCTCCATGATGTTGTCATGGACAAATTTTTGCCTCTCAGGAATGCCTTGGGTTATTCTGTGAAGTGTAAGTCATTTCCCTGCTTGGGTAGTCCTTTGGTCACTAGCACTCTGCCTTTTCCAGCCCTAATGCTAACAGCTTTCTTCAGCAGCTTGAAGCATTTTCTGTCAATGCACTTCATTTTACCTGGCAATCTTCATCCTGCTTCCAAAAGCTTCAATTTCTCCTGAAACTGAGTAAATCTGGTGAGGTTTATTTCAAGTGTTTTCTCACCTGATTTTGTGTAATAAATATAG
Organism: Dendrocincla tyrannina; assembly: GCA_035047865.1. Classification (NCBI taxonomy): domain Eukaryota; kingdom Metazoa; phylum Chordata; class Aves; order Passeriformes; family Dendrocolaptidae; genus Dendrocincla; species Dendrocincla tyrannina. The sequence goes on from JAWWMP010000001.1 coordinate 101,654,667, forward strand.
AGCATGACACTTAAACCTAAAGCTCTTAATGAGTTTACTTCAACTCCTCGAATAGCAAAATTTATAGATGGGATTAAGAAAAGAAACAATAACTAGCCCTCATAACTGTGAAGGCTCTGATGGCTGAACAAGAAAACTTCACTTTTTAGCAGCTGAGATTCTGTGGCAATTTCCAGATAAAAAGAACTTTATCAGCCTCCAGTGCATATTTCTGCTTTGAAAACATCCAGCCCAAATAGGCAAACTCAAAGTTTGACTCTCCCCACTTTATAGAAGAGAAAAATGAGAAACAGGCAAATTAAAGGGGGCAGTAGGATGCAAGAAAAAGACAGGGATTCAAATTGAAATGCAAATCAAATGTCTTAATCACAAAGCTGTCCTTTCTTTTCATACTGAGGACTTAACCTATTTAAATGCTTCCTTGAAAAAAAAAAAAACCAAGCTGAGTGCAGAAGAAAAACTACAGAATATTATGTGGGGCTGTCATCACTGGTCTTTTCACTTCCCAAGCATTTTGGTTAACGTTGTTCCTTCACATGTCGCAGCTATGTCACGCAGCATTGGGCAAATGTGCCTGCTCAATCTGCCACTGGCTCTTAGTGGGAATTTTTTAGCTGAAGAAATTTTAATGATTCTAATCTCAGGGAAACAATCCTGCAAGAAAATAATTTCTCATTTATCTAAGTATTGATTGCAGCTAATTAGAGTCAGAGGATATAAAATGAAAATTTTAGACCTGAGTAAACTGAATTTGAAATCCATGTTTAGCAAATGGTCAGCATTTGGAGGAAATAAGGAGAAGGCATGTGCATTACCTGCTGCAAAAGCAAACTTGTTTCTGTTTTCAACCGGGTCAACCAACCACATTTCCCTTTCAGAAAGCCTCTAGACGGAGCTGCTCAAGGACTGCATTGGATACTCAGCTTTCTTAAGCACAGTTAAAAGGTTAAACACAGCACAGAGAGCTCGACAGAAGTGTTTGTATAAAAAACACATTACTGAAAACTGGCCTCAAAGTGCTGGTGATGTGTCAGGGAGCTTATGTACAAAGCACTCAAATAAAGCACACTTTATAAAAATATGTAGATGTCTTATGTCTCCTTAATCAAGGCTCTCTGAGGGTATTTTTGGACCTCTGAGTCAACAAGCATTTGTCTTCCTCCTTAAAATGTCTTGCTTCTCTTTTCCAGGCAGCCTCCTTCTTCATGCCCCTGTATGGGTGTTTTTCTAAATGACCTCCAGTCTGTGTCTTCCTGCACTTTAATTACTTTGAAATGGAGTCCAGAATGTTAATGATACTTCATTTAATGTGTGAATAATTAAGGTGGGGGATTTTTTTGCCTCTCTCCTTTAGTGAGATTTGTATTCAGTATACTAAGTTTTAATGCCTGACAGCTGAAGCTTAATATGTTTTCATAGGTTCAGAGATTAATTTAGATAATCACTGAAAAAATCCTCAAAATTATAATAAAAAGAACTAAATATTGTACACAGTAAATACATCCACAGAGGAAAATCATGTGTATTTATGCATACATTTACCATTACTTTTATTGTGAATTCACTGATATTTTTTTCTGTGTTTCTCATCAAACTTGTGCCTCAGTGCTTCCTTAGTGCGTATCTTTGAAACCATAGTCACCTTTCTGCTGGTTTGGGGAATTTAAAATAAAATTGCATCACTAACAGCTTGATAGCCGTGCTAAATGTGTATTTCCTTTACCATCATTTTTAATGCTCTACTCAGCTTTATTTAAAATGAGAGGAAGTTTTATATCTATTGCAAATAGAATTGACTGGAAATTATTTCTTAAGTTTTTATCCACTCAGCATATCCTATTCTTTCTTGACTGAGTAGAAACTCGTGAGAAAACTCACTATCAAATGTTTTCTCTTGAATTTGAGCACTATTCTCATGAATGATTTTACTGACCTCTGGCATTACATTTTGACTTAGTCTTATCTCTGATCCCTTTAAAAGTATTTCTGCCTTTACATGTCACTTATGAGCAGTGAATGAAACCATGATGACTTGGAGAAGCAAATTCAAAGTATCTCAAAAAGGTGAACATCAAATTTTTTTTACCTCATCTAATATACATAATGCTTTAAACATGCTTTCTTATACTTTTGTGTTATGATGCGTTACTGATGAACAAAAGCACTACAACTTTGAAAATAAACTTTAAGTAAATATCTAAAATACTAACCCAGAAAAATAAAGATGGAATCTCTCAGAGGTACTAATTACTGAAACTGAGAAACATAGTGTGATAGGGTCTGGAAGTGCAGGTCAGAAGTGTTTGTACTTTTCCATGGGATAAGTCTAGGAAAATATTACCAACTGGAAGAATTACAAAGCAATGAAACAAGGCTCCTTTCAAACACATGGTTTAGTTTGAGAACGAGAATGTTTTCAGGAAACAAAATGCGTACACCAGGACTTCCTGAGTACTTTAGTTACACCAAAACGACCATGTAAGTTTTTCATAAGGGGTCTGTTAGAAGATATGTATGGGATTAAAGCACACCATTGCATTAGGATGCTTATATGGTAGGACCACCACTGCCTAGCGCTGCACTCAGAGGTGAGTGTAATCAGGATTTGCCCGCACCGCCTTATATTGACTGTAAACTCTCTTAGGATAGGGAGGGATTTTTGGTGTTTGTACTAATGTTGATAAAAATATGGGATTGATTCCTCTTTAGGTTTCAACAACATAAATGGCTTTCAACTCCACAGCTTAGCTGAGAAACCACAGATGGGTTACAAGTGTTTCTGTTTATGGTCTCAAGTAAAGGACAGTCTGAAAAGTGGATAATTCAGCAGCATTCAGGGAAGGAGAAGTTAAGACAGTGTAATGGTGCTACCCACTGTAGTCTCAACACTGCAGCACTTACCTATAATTATTTGAATACATGTACAACAAGGGGATATCTGCTTTTGCTGAGCCCTGTCAGTTTTGCAAATACAAAGAGTTTTTGGCATGAACTAGTCAAGAAGGACATGCCCTTGGGGAGGTGTAGTGAGCAAAAAGAGGTGAAGTAATTCTGTTTGTTTCCCTTCTTCACCTGTGGGGCCCCATTCTGGTAGTCCTTGTGAACACAGACCTAATCTTCCACTGAATTATTTATGTTACATCAGTGTTAGCAGGTTGAGGGTTTAATGCACAAGGTCTATACCTGTTATTAATTTGTCTCAAAAACTGAAAGTGAATGATGAAGATTTTGCCCTGAGTCTGTAGAGATTGATGTATTTTCGCTGTTCAGTTCAAAACAACTTGTATCAAAAATTCTTCTGGAAGACATAACAGTCATAGGACATTTTTATGTTGTCAGCAGTAAATCAAAACAAGTCTAACAACCTTGTATTTCTATGGACAGCAGTCAGATTACTAGCTACGTTTGCCAAGTGTGTCCTAGAGTACCCTGCCAACACACCACTTCTGCAAGAATGACAAGCCTGTTAAATTCATCATAATTTGGAATCAGATAAGTAGAAAATTACATAAAAAATAAAGGATAGCAAAGAGAGAGAAGGGAGAAAACCAGACACGTTGGGTCTTACAATCCCAATACTTACATGAATGCAGGTGGATGGATGGTTGTTGCCTACAGTCAGTAATGTCAGAAAGGTACCAGCAGATGCTGACCTCGGGTCTGCTTGAGGAGCTGTTCCCTGCATTCCTGAAACATCTTCTTCCAAGAGGGACTGAATCATTATATTTGCCCAAGAAAGGTAACATAATGAGAAAAGATCATTTCCCATTTTTGCCCATCATTTCCTACATAAACATGTAATTAGAGCTCAAAAGATCAGAACATTGATTTCATATTTGCAGCTATTTGTTGCAAATTTTCGTTTATAATTTTCTTGTCATTCTGTTTTGTGTGGATTCTGTTACGGTGTTTATGGCCACTGTATTCTACCAGCACGCTATTATAAGTTCACATACCATATTAAAAGCAGAAACTGTATAGAGATTTGCCTGGTACTAAGTGTGACTAATTGAGATGATGCTTCAGAAATTCTATATCTTAACCTGTAAGATATATGCATGAGTTCATGATTTTAAGAGTACTCACTACTACATTTTAAAATAAACAAACCAAAACCCCAAACAAACAAAAACCTCCGAAACAAACCCAAAAAAGCCCAACCCCACCACAAACATGAAAATAGACCTCCACAACATCAACCTAATCTTTACTTCCCATAATTAATTACAAATTAAAAATTGCAAAGCATTCTGGGTGAGAGTCCCAAAGTACCTGGTACCTGCTCTTATCTGGGAATTAGTGACCTAGGGAATTCCAGCTAACAGAGTTTTAAACAACAGGAGACATTTAAAGCACATGTGGAAGTAAATGAACAGATGTACTAATTGGATGATCTCACACCTGACAAAAGAGATAGTATTAGAAAAAATACTGGCTTGGGTTTAAGCGTATTTACTGAATATTACCTATACCAACCTTAACAAAGGCATGCATTTCAAGAATCTTGAGCACTTGCCCTGCTTTGCAAGCCTAATTTTTGTAAAGGGATTGCTCCTACTGGCTTCGGGTTAAATAGGTGTGTTTCTTCCTCCTTTCTCTAAAAGGAAATCTCATCCTGTGAAACAAACTAGTTGTCCTAGGAAAGGTTTACAGAGAAACTAAACTGCACTGGTGCAGTTGCTGGTGGGTTTGTTTGACTGCTCAGATCCACAGCCTTTTGGAAAGATTTACCTCAGCTCCAGGGACGGCTCCAAACTCCATCACTGCAAATGTAGTCACTTGACAGGAAAGGAAAAGGGGGCGGGGAGCTCCTCGTCCAAAACTGGTCTCATTACAAGAGGGTGAGAAATTTTTGGTAGACGCAGGTACCCACACAGACTTGCAACAGGAGCAAGTTTAACAAATGACACCACTCCACACTTTGAGATACAGGGGGTGTTTAAGCCACTGCACCTGGACAGAAACAATGAGCATGAAAAGCCAGCTGTGATATTTTCTGGTTGGCTTATTAGACATCTGATGGTCTAGTGCCTAATTTACTCTTCAAATACTGTCATTTCCCTTGTCAGTACTTCTTTGTATTGTGCATTTAACAGTGTTAAGGTAATTGCCACCATATATTTCTAAAGGGGATTTTACTGCGTTTGGACCTAGAAGTTTCCTGAGGTCTTTTCAGTCAATCACCACAGTCTTTCCCATTGTCCCTTGCCCTGTGATACACTTGCAGGAAAAAACAAGAAAGATGAGCCCAACAATTTCTGAGGTACCCTCTACATATGTACAGTAATTTCTTTCTGCCCAAAATATTGCCATTTCTGGCAACAGGTCAGCAGTGAATCTGCTTGAAACATTTTCTTCCCAGACAGTTTCTGGAGCAGTGAGTCACTCTTACAGTCAGACTTCAGATAATTTCATAAATGAGGCAGCTATCCTTTTTTTTTTTTTTTTTTAATTGTCCTTGTGCACCATGACCATTTTAGGCCAGAAATAGTGATCTGGAACATTCCATTGTTACTTTGCAAACTTTCCTTTGTATGTCCTGTTGGTATCTTTGGTCCAACATGGAGAAGACTGCAAAAAAGTAGATGTTTATCAAGAAAGATCTCAGCTGTTTTAGTCATGGTTGTATTGATCTAGGCATTATGCCGTGTGAATCAAGTTTTTACACTCCCCTGTGCAACTGAGCTCACTCTCTACCTGACTGCTCCTGGTCTACCAGCCCTTTCCTTTGGAAGATGTTATGCCATGAGTGCCAGCGAAGAAGAGAGGCAAACAGCTGTACCAAACCACAAGCAATGGTCTCCTGCTGTTGTTATTATTGTTATTGTACAGCATTCACTTCTGTCCCTCAATCTGAAATAGCACAGGTGGTTCAACAGTCTTATCAGTTTCTACCTCAAGTGAATGAAGGCACAGCCATAGTTCTCAAATGGGAAACACAACTGAATGTTTGCATCCAGCCCACCCAGCTTCCTCAGAGCATCATTCACCTTGGCATGCAGACTGTGCGTCTTTGGAACCTTCCAAAACTCTGGTCAGTGTAGGAAGGTTTTTCTTTTCCCATCCTGAAGACTGCAAAGGTCTTTCTGGTGATCTTACAGCTGCACCAAAGATTCGCCTTCTGTGGCCACTCTGGGTGGTTTGGATAGGTCAACGTAAGCGTTTGACCCCCGACCTCTGACTGTTCCTTGGAATTATTTGTTCTATATACATTTGTTTACCTCTGTTGTCTAAAAAAAATACCTCTACAAGTGCAATTTATAACAGAGAAGGTACGTCTTCCAAAACTATTCACAAGAAAACAGCAGGAATGAACTGCTCAAAATAACTGGTCTGTGATTTGGAGTTGTTCCTCTTAACAGTGGTGCACCTTTTGCTGAACAGTAATAAGGTGCTATCCTGTTGAGTCAAACCAGTGGTCCTTCTAGCCTTATTTATGTAATGGTCTGCAACAGAAAAAAAGGATAAATTTTAAGAATGGAGCAACATTTCCTTGATACAGAGCTTCTCAGCAGTGTGTGATCCTCCTGTAGCAAAGGTTCTAGCTGCGCCTTCATGCTGAGATTCTGATGGCAGGTTTTTTTTTTTACCTGAATAATTTTTTACTTCACTCCAGGATTTTGCCTACAAAATTACCTCTAAATTTTCTAGGTTGATGTCTCATGATTTGGGAAAAATGTTTCTGTTTGATTCTTTTAGAATACTTGCTAGTTCTTAAATTATGCCATTTTCTGTTTGCCTCCTCTATGCCACTGTGATTTTATGAAGTTCATAATATCATTGTTGAACTCTCTCTTTTCTGAGCTTGAAGGGTGCATTTTTATTTACAACTCACTTCATGGAGGCTTATTTCAAAGGCTTGCTTGAAATGTTAAAACTGAAGAGTTTTACTGCCAGTGCTTTTATCAGAAAAGATTTTTATGGTGGTACAGTTACAAAATACACATTCTGAAGTATCCTTTAACAATAGAATTAAACTATTGCAAGAGTCTGTCACTGAACTCCAACAGGCATATCACAGTGCAGAAGAATGAGCACTTCAACGGTTTAAATATATTTGCCTTTATACTGGAGTAGAGTTTCTTCAAATCAGTCTATCAATTTAAATATCTGTCTATCTCAGAAAGGATTGTCTAGATTAATTGTCAGTTTATGCACATTTAAACATTATAAACCCCACAAAAGTCATTATTAGATTGCATTTTAATTATATGTTTTTCAGAAGTTTTTTCTGAAGGTTATAACTCTAGCTGCTCAACAACTCTGAAAATACTATCAACCAGATATGCAACATCTGAAATTATAACCTATTATTATTATTCACACAGGCCTGGATTAGTTTGTTTTATTGTTTAGCATCTTAGAAAAGCCTTTTGTTGTCTTAGAAAGGCTCAGATACACATCAGTAAACTGGTGAGTCTGCCGTTTTCCCCTGAGTGCATTCCTATGTGTTGTTAATTTTCAGAGAAAGCTGTTGATGGACTCAGCATCCGTGAGTATATCATTATGTATGATGTACTCACAAGCCTTTGTAATTAAATTCTACTGTTTGGTAGAAATGGGATCAGATTTACCAGATGAGGCAGCAGACCCCTGTAGTCAGAATTCAAGGATTTAAATAACACAGCACTATTTTCAGCGTATGTGTCTTGAAAAATAATTTGCTAGTTTTCAGTACTCTGCAGACCTTCCCTTAATGCAGGTCATTTAGAACAGGTGGAATAGTAAATAAATAAAGAAAGAAATATTTCTGACCAAACATAATATGATTCCATAACAATAACAATTACCATTGTGCGCATCATCCACTTCCAAAACCATTTTGGGGATTGTTGAATATTACTGTAGCTATTTAGAACAAAAGTGAACAATTACTCTGTTATTTGATTCTGCTGTCTATGCCAGAAATACAAAATAAGGAACATAAACAAGAAGCAACTGAATTCTAACACCAGCATTTCTACAAGGCCTCTGCCTGTTTTCATAAAAGGTTTATGAATTTTGCAAGTCCCATTTGCTGTATGACCAATATGAAATGATTTTGTACCCATGATTTTTAAATGCTCACTGAAAACTTAGCTGGCTTCAGTGAACCTCTGTTCAGGCCTTTGTTTAGATATTAAAAGACAGTTTAAAGGCTAGTTTAAGGCAGTCCTGTTTGAAATGTCAGCCTTTTTCTCTGTGTCAGTGCTGCTACTTATAAAATGATGAGAATAAATTTAACCATTCCCAAAGGATTTGGGGAGGATTCATCAGGATGTGCTTGTAAAACTGAAAAGCACTGGTCCAACAAACATCTTTATCGGAAGTGTTTATCTTGGCTGCTACTTAACTCCAAAGAAATGAAATATTGATTGTCTTCCTAGATTGCTTTAACCCTGTCTACTTTCACGGCAGCAAGTAGAGTTCATAGAGCAGAAATCACTTAATTAACATCTCACTGGACGCAGTCACACTACTACTCAGTTCTTTAACAATTCTTAATGGTTGATGACTTTAACCAAAATTTTAATGTGGGGTTTTTAATTAAAAACAAACGAACAAACAAAACTATGAAAATACCCTATTCATTTTAGTGGAAACTCTTACCTTGCACACAAATGAGATGCCATGATCCCAGGGAGAAAACTGCAAGGAAAACTGAAATTGATTATTAGTATGTAGAAAGACTACATGGTTTACATCTATAAGTTTGGGTTTGGAAGACTTAAATCACTTTGCTTATTCTCTTTCTAGCTCAAGATTTCTTCTCTATGGATTATTCATAAAGGGTTTTATTAATGGGATGCTCAAGATCAACACATCTGCCAGCTGGTGAGCACCTTTGGTGCACCACTGAGCAAACCTGCATCCCTTGAATGTGGTGATGTTTAAAAGCACCTTTAAAGCTTAAAAAATATCTCTTTCTTACAGTTTAATGTCAGTGAGAAAGAGCTCTTCATATCTGCAGAATGACAGTCTCATGGATGCTTGCTTTTGTGCTTTCCCTTCCCCAGCTGTAATTGTTATGATCTGAACTTTATACAATATTTCTCTATTATTTTAAGAGTGACTTCCATAAGTAACTTAAAACTAAACAAAACAATTAGGTCCTTCAGGAAGAATTTCATGTTTTGCATCTGACGAGGACTATTAATGTTTCCCAGTAAAGGCTGCAGACACACTGGACATCAGCAGCTGAGATGAAGTGCCAAGGTCGTAAAAACTAAGATAAATGACTGTTTTGCTTCAGCCTGTCTGCTGTTTATGGGCCTAAGAGAGGCTTAGCTTCTGAGTGATAACCTAAACTGTATCTGCTCACACTTTGACTGGGGCTCATTTTCACACATTTTGAAGTAGTTCTGCTAGCACCCTGTTCCATTAATATTGCTTTTAAAAATGGTTGGTAAATGCAGTGCATCACTCATGCTTATCATGGCATTTGTGCCCTTTGTGGTGCCTAAAGGCAACTTAATCATCCCAAATACCACGTCACATCCTGGCTTCTCACTGAGAAATCTGGCAGTCGTTGTAGGCTTGGCAATGTGACTTTACAGGCACTTAAACCACATCTGTGGCACTTTCACAGGCGGCTTGAAAAGGGAGGAGGGCAAGAGGAAGGGCATTTTTCATATATGGTTCAGTGTTCAGACCTAATCTGGGACAAGGAATAGGAGGATCCAGTAAGAAGTGACAGACAGTAATGTGCTGCAGAGGTTCTCAACAGAATACACATCCTCCTCCTTCCTTGCGCAAAGGGGGTTGTATGTTTCTCCTAATTGCTTTGGCTGGTGAGTCTCGGGGGCTTGAGCAATACCTTTAAATGGCTCAGCCTAAGCAGACTAATCTTTGGCATCCATTTGAGTCCATAACCTTATGCTGCTATGGTTGTTTGGCCAGAAGGAGTAAAATTGATGTGCCTCTTTCCCTGGGGAAGCAGCCCTTTTCATATCTCATCTGCAGTCAGTCAGTCGGAGCTGTGCCCCCAGGGCTCTGTGCAGCAGGGCAAGGCTGGACAATAAAGTTTTACAGAATCACAGAGTATTCTGCGTTGGAAGGGACCTACAAGGATTATCAAATCCAACTCTTAAGTGAACGGCCCATGCAGGGATTGAATCCACAACTTTGGTGTTATTAGTACCATGCTCTGACCAACTCAGCTAATCTCAGGGTTGCCGATCCTCTGTCACCAAAATGTAACTGGAATTACAAAGGAAACAACACAAATATAAGTTTGCTTCATATCTCCAAACCTGATGGTTATAATCAGCAGATGACTGTTTCCAATGCTTCCTCATATCTGGTGTATCCTGCTGGTCTTTGCCCCTCAGCTACTGCACTTTTTCTGAGAACAGCATTACTTGATCCTGCCACTCTGAGAGCTGGCTTGAATGTGCTCTTCCCTGGGGTAAAACGTGGTTATCTTGGTAAATCTGATTTAGGCTACCATTGGGTAATTTGTTCTCTCTGGCTACAAGAAAAGTTGTAATTGGTGACTGAAGAGCTTCCTTAGAGCAAAGTGTTGTTTAGGAGAATAGAATTTTAAGAGAATATGTACCTCACTTTTTGATATAAAACACCCTCCGCTCCTACCTGCTCACAAGGTAATTTGTGGTTTTCCACATGGGAGCTTTGCAAGGATCCACTGCCCACTTTCTCTTCTACCTGCTTATCTCTGCCAGAGTTCCCTGTAGTGCCCTACAGATGCAGGGACCCCTTCAAGGTCCTTCTTACACAACAGGAGCCAGCTGACATGGCAAACTCCAAATCTGGATAAACAACACTAGTGTTGTCCCAAAATAGGTTCTTTCACACAGTGTGCAAGAGATCAATCCACACACAGAGTCAAGGTATTCCATTTATTTACAGTTCTGTGCAGAAAGGTGTGCTGGGTGGCAAATCCACAAAACCAGCAGGACAACTACCAAAACTTTTCACTATTTATACATTTAGCAAACAAAGGCGTTAATGTTCATTGGCTACAAGTTACCTAGTTGTCTTATAAATTAGTATTCTATCTTCTATTGGGTAATGATTCTCTTGCTTCTCATGGTAATGACTCTGAATGGTCAGTCTTTTTCTTCTTTTGAGTTGATGGGCCATGAGAAGGTGGTTGCCATCTCCTCTTGCTGGAATTACCTTTTACCCAGTTGGAGATGATATCAGCAGAGTTGTTGGGTTGTCTTTGTTAGTTTCATCCTTTCCTTAGGGGTTCTGCTAAATGTCCTTGTGACCTGTAAATTCCACATTCTTTGTGTCCATCATCACAAAAGTGATATGTCCTTCTTCCCAAGATTTGTTAACATCATTTTAGGTCTGAGATCATCAAAAGATGTCGAGCCCTAAACCCTAACAAGGCAATTCTACCAAGTAATTTGTTGGTACATCACTTAGAGTTTGTTAGCTGCTGTTTCATGAATTAGATCTCCTTTCTTGTTGATTAGGCTTGAAAGTATATAAAGATCAAGCATCAAACAACAAACAACATCCTTTCTGAAGAAAATATTTACATCTTCCACGTTTTGCAACATTAGAGCATCACATAGGGCACACTCTTCCAAGCTATCAGCTTGTTCTGCTCGTTTTGTCGTACCCATGCATTGCTTCATCCCTCCCCTGCCTCTCCCCAGCCACATCATTTCAGTATGACAAAGAAGTGGCAGAACAGTTTAGGGGCTGCCAGCTTGGGGCAGCTCCCCTCCTGCCCAGTGATCTGAAATGGGTGCTGCATGACAGGCTTTTCCTCATGCTTGGTTCCTTCCCCACATGCATATATTTTATGTGTGACTGCTCTTCTGTTTTTAGGAAAAAAAAAAAAAGTCAAAACCAATTCATTTAGATATGTTGCTGTTTTATGCTTCACCACCTTACTCCTTTCAGTTTCTGTTAAAAAGCCAATCTGAAATACTATCATTCTAACTCATTAGCTGTATTTAAATTATAGGCAGAATGACTCTTGGCATTTTTTGACTTTTATTTTTTAAGATATGAAGTTATGGAAGAACCATTTCAGAGCACTTTAATAAAGTTCAGAAATATAAATTCAAAATGTATAGCTGTGAAGCAAAAAGAGGACAATGCAGAAGAAGAATTAGAGACAAGACATAACTTCTAACAGTACGTCAAGTAACAGAAATGGTAATCAGTTCATGTATTCCAGCTGCAGTGTGATTCACAGTATACTACAGCTATGCAGGATCTCAAATCTTAATACACAGACATAGGACTGATTGAAATACTCTTATATTTTCTCTCTACTAATCCACATAGTGTTGGATATACATGAATAAGTTGCTAAGTCATAGTTATCTTGGTACTGACACAATGCTATTATTTGCTATTTGAGATACATAAAATAGAGACTAATTATGTAATAATTAAAGAAGAAAGGAAAACATGGTATCCTGGAAATTAATTATACCCTTCCTTTGACTGTCTCACTTATCTATGCAGCACAGGATATTGGGATTACTGTCCTACTGAAATTTAGTCAGGAAACTACACTCACACTACGAGATCCTCTAAGCTCAAACTCATTATAGCTGATAGCAATCATGTGCAATAAAACTCTGAGTCTTAAATAGTCACCAGATGAAATACAAATTTGATCTTTGAAGCAACTTTAGCCTGGGGAAAAGGGGGCTCAGGGGTCACTTTTTTGCTCTCTACAACTATATGAAAGAAGGTTGTAGTGAGTGGGGATTGGCCTCTTCTCCCACGTAACAAACAATAAAGATGAGAGGAAATGGCCTCAAGTTGTGCTAGTGGAGGTTCTTTCCTTCCCTCCTTGTCCTCTACTTTCTTTCTATTTCTGTCTTCTGTCCTTTCCCTTCCTTTCTTTCTTAAAAAGTCATAGAGATTTGAGGTATATTTTATTATTAGACTTTGCATATAGGAAGGGGGACTGGATGAATGAGAAAATTTTTGTTAATAGAACTTGATATTGGCATAGGTTAAACAAATTTTATATAGACAGTGCTCGTCAATGTAATCCCAAAGATGGTATTTCCCAGCTTTGGAAGTTCAGTTTTAATGACTAATTTCGAATCGTTTAATTTGAGTAATTCCATGTAGAAATACAGTTTCAGAAAGTTTGCCTTAAATAAGGAGAATGGTCTTCAGATGTTATGGATATATAAATGCAATTCTGTTTCCCAAAAAGCTGAATAATGACCCTATTTTTTTATTAGAAAGGAAAACAAAGAAATGTTGAGTTACAATGGTTGTGTTCTTTACTGCAATTGTTTTTGATCAGTTAGAATACAAGATTAAATTGTAATAGTATGGTGGAGGTGTTGGTAACATGATAATAAATATTGATGTAAGTTTGACATAACAGAGTGATTTGTGTTGCCAATAATAATTAGATACCCTATTTTTGTAATCAGTAAGATTTAGAAATGCTTTGAAACCAATATGTGATAAACATAAAGATTAAATGGCAGGCTTAAAATGTTCCTTGGTACTGTCCCTGAGGTGATGTTTCTGGAGACAGCAGTGCCATTCTGCTTTGCCAGATGGTGCTAAAGATAAACAAGGTAAAAAAGTCAGCAGGCTGAAGCTCTGGTGGAAAAGAGCACGGTTTGGTTTTGGTAAAAAAATACTTGCTTCTCTTTTCGACTCCTGCTTTTCTAAGGCTGTAGGTTTTTGTAAGAATGTCAGTGTGATTAGTCAAAGATGATCCTACCACAGGTCACAGGTACTCCGCAGTCTGCCTGACCTCAGGAGGAGCAAGACTTGAGCCTAGGTCTTACCTTCCCTACCAGCAGCTTCTGTCACTTTCCAGGACCGGACTTTTTCTCCTCTTAGAAGGCCACCACAGCCCATCTGCAGCTCATCACATTCAGTCTTTCTTTTCCACCTGCTTAATTCTGCAATAACAGAAATGCCAAACTGGTCCCTTCTGCACTTTTCTGTATGTGTACAGCTGAAAAGAGCAATTTGCTGTTCAAAACCAGAGGGGACTACCAGAGTTTTACACCTGCATAAATGCATTTCAGTGTAAATGTCTTGGGCTTTACATAACCATCTCCTTAACAAAGCTCTTTTCAACATGCTGTGGACTGAAAGAAACTGGCAAGATTTTGTGAAAATTATTACTCTCAGGAATGCTTCTAAAGAATAAGTGGTCCTATGAGTTTTGAGTTAGACGGCAAGAAGCACATCTTAGTTTGTTTTAATCAGGAAAAATATCATGTTTACTATTATGCATCCCTCAGAAGCCTCTATTTTTCCCTCTAGTTTGTATTATCATTTAGTGAGAGAAGAACTGAGCAGTCACTTAAGTGCAATAACTTTCCTACAACAGAGCAGCATTTTTGTAGCAAGTAACAGCAAGTGCGATTCTCATTTGGACATAAACAGATGCTGACAAAATACCACACAGAGTTAATTAAAAAAGTGGATTCCAAATTGGGTGATGGTTGTAGTTAATAACATAGGTGCTTGCCAGTGGCCTATAGATAGCAGAACTTCTTGGCGTCATATAACAGAACAGATGATTGCTCTGTTACGGTGAGCATATGTCTTTCACTCCACAGGATTTAATTATATTTGGCAAGGTTTCATATGAGAAGCCTTTTGTTTGCATGTTCGCCTATAGCTCCATGGTTCATTCAGTCTCCTACAAGAGATCCTGGCCATTCAGCCAAACCATCCTTTGTCAGGGAAAAAATGCCCTTCAAAGACCCAAACCCCCTATCTCTGGCATTAGAGAAAAGTCTTCTCTCACCTTTGTAATTCTCCTTTAACTTGCTCTTTCAGCCAATAGTGCTCATTATCCCACCCGCACTGGATCAACAGAGGTTTTCTACTTCTACTTTTCCTGTCTCCACTCCAATTTTTTGCCTTTTTCTTTCTGTCCTCTGTGATGCTTCTTATCTCTACAGACAACACCTGCATATTCCGCATATCTCTGAGCCAAATAGCTACATACTCAGATCCAGCAGCATCCTGCAAATGACTTTAAATGCCTAGGACTTGTCAGCAGCCCCTGGTGAGCGCTGGGATCCTGTAATGATCTCACCTTCTTAACAAGGAGCTACCATGGAATGTACTAAGTGTGGTGTGACTCTCAATCCCTTTCCTCCCAGAGCTGCCTTACCCAAGCAGTCACAAATGCTCTAGGTCTTGCTCACAGACACCTTCCTGAAGGGAGGTGCCTACCTAGGGAGGTCTGACTCATTTTGTTCAGTTTCCTCTAGGTTAGAGTATGCAAACAATAAGCATGAAACTCACCTAATTTCCTCTTCAGACAGAGGGGATACAAAACAAGATAGGTAAGTAATGACTGGTATTCAGGTTGCTAATAAATACTAATTCATTTTAAATCAGCAAAACTGGTTACTGAGAAGGGGCTGATGGGGAAAATGCCTTGTACCTCACAGAAACAGGGGAAGAACAGAGTCTGTAGGGTGGTGGAAATAGAGGAAAGGGTCAAGGAAGGTGGTAGCTGAAATGGAGAGGCAAGTAATGTCTGGATCAAGTGGAGTTTGTCTGGACTACGTTTGCTAGTTTTGGCTTGTAATTGTAAGTTATGATTGTTGTTTTTCTGTTTGTTTGTTTTTTCCCATTTTACTACCAATTGCAATGAAAAATCCAAGCAAATCATTTTGGTATTGAGACCCATGCATTTCACTCACAAGGAAAGAGATAGATAGATAGATAGATAGATAGATAGATAGATAGATAGATAGATAGATAGATAGATAGATAGATAGATAG
>JAWWMP010000001.1:101670468-101681853 GCA_035047865.1 Dendrocincla tyrannina
ATAGATAGATAGATAGATAGATAGATAGATAGATAGATAGATAGATAGATAGATAGATAGATAGATATAGATAGATAGACCTACCAAATAATGTCAGCAGTCCCCAGGATATTACATAACCTGCCTTAGTCTCCCTAAGCACAGCTAAAAGCATGGTTTTTAAAAGCAGAGTTACTAGATGAAGCTCTCCTGGGTGTGAGGTGGAGTTCTGATGGATTCTCCACCAGATCACAGGAGACCTTGGGAAGGATCTAGTGCTAGACTGGGGTGTTTCTGTGTATTCCCAAGTACCCCAAGAGCTTTGCTGTTGAAAATTCAGGTATCTCTATGTGATTGCTAGACAATCAGGTTTCTGCACCACTTTGGTTTGGGTGCCAAAATTCTCTGAGTCCCGTTCTTAGAAGATATAGTAGTCTCTGGATCTCACTCTCTTTTATGAGTTTCTCCCTGAGACAGAGTAGTCATGGCCACAGGTGCACGTGCATGGAATTATTCATGCAAATATGAATCACATAGTCAGACTTGGGCAAACCACTCTGTGCCGTCAGTGTTTCTCAGGTGCAGCAGCAGGAATTATTGCATGGCTTGGTGCCATGTGAAGGCTCTCTGCAGCAATGTCCTTTCCACTCTGCCCCTGCTTTGCAGCTGCTTCACTGATTTTTTTTAGTGCCTTTCATTCTCTCTTTCCCTATGAATTTCATGACTGTGAGGTATGATTTTAACTACAGCTTATTGTCTTTTACACCTAGAGCTGTTCAGTACATTAACTTTTTAAGATCTGCTGTTAAATAAGACTATGCAAAGCATTTATAGACTGCAGTTAGGCTAAATTCACTCATTTCCTTCCCAAGAGTGCAGTGAACGTTTCTGTTGCAGAAGCTGTAGATAACACTGGAATTCTCACACAGTAAACCAGGAGGTTTTCTCATCTGTGTAAACGAGTGAAAATCAGGACTTTCCTGCAATGCCTCTCTCAGGACTGCAAGTGACTCATAGCTTTCTATACTATCTCCTGCCCTCCATGTCTGTCCATCCATCCATCCATCCATCCATCCATCCATCCATCCGTCCGTCCGTCCGTCCATCCATCCATCCATCCATCCCTCCCTCCGTCCAGCCAGCCAGCCAGCCAGCCATTCACCCAGCCATCCCTCTCAAGCAACTCATTTCCTAAATCTTTACTTCCTATGAATAATCCAAGGCTCTTCTCAGGCCAGATTTAGTAAATACTGCTCTGATTACCACGTGTTCCTGAAGCTGCCTTTTGTCCTCTTCGTGTCAAATGCACTCTTTTTTCAGTAGATGACATGAATGGCAAAGTAACCTGAAGTTTAATTTTAGAGAAGAGTAAAGAGGGGGGCACAGTAGGTGATAGAGCCCTTAAACGCAAAAGTGACGATAATTTTGGCCAGTCAGTTTAGAGATGGTTGTAAGTGCCAAAAGGTCACCTCAGGTTTGGCCAGCCTTGCTGAAGTTCAAATAGAATTCCAGCAGATCCCTGCCCCACCTGCCAGGCTCAACACCTCATCTCTGGGGACCACACATGTCCAAGGGGATGTGGTCTGGACCTGGGGCCCTGGAAAAATTATTTCTCAGACTTTTGGCAGTATCATGTGTATCTGGAAGCAGGGACTATTCAATCTCAGCTTCTGTGTTTGGCTTCAAGGTCCACCAACGTCCTGTTTTGAAGGAAATTTTGAATTTCTTTTTCCAATTCAAAAGGAATTTGAGCAATAACTAAGTGGAAAGGAAGTTCCTGATGATGAAAAAGTGTTCAGCTCCAGAAAGATAAGCAGAAATGAGCTGTGGCAAAAAAGTCAGTGGAATTAATCCATTGTGGACTGAGGTGTATGCATCTCACTTTAGCTGTTGGTGCTTTTTTCAGAATGGGAATGAATCAAAGGTTTTCTAGCTTGCAGGCATGATGGTGTTGAAAACTTAAGGAAAGTGAAGCTGTGTCTGCTTCTGGTGGGGCTGTGCGACCAGGTCCTGAAGAGCTCTGCTGTGTCAGTACAGCCCCCTCCAAGCACTGCCTGCAGAAACACCTTCTTCTCATCCAAGAGGCTTCTCCAAACTCTCACAGAGAAGGTAGTGCCCACATTAAAGCAGGTGAGCCGATAAATACACAAGCTGTTTCATTCCTGGGTGCTCGAGGCCTCCTGAATGATGGACAAAATAAAACAGGGCAAGTTACCAAAAAGGAATAGAGCTTCCCAATAAAGGGCTTGGTGATTAAAATGCTCTGAGCATTGTTGTACTGATATAAGAAGATGTTCCCGTAGAGCTATTTCCAGCTAAATCTTTTAGAAAAAGAGAAGAAATTTCCCCAAGGGATGGAAAACTTAATGTTGAAGAAAAAGGTTAATTGAGTAATTTCTGCAGTTGATGAATCCAGATTTTCTGCAAAATTCAGTCACTGCACCTTGTCAGTGACAAGTCCAGTGGAATAGAGCAGGAAAACAGAATTCATTTTTTGCTGCAAATAAAGTCATCATTCAACCTCTCACCCCAGAAATTCTTGGCCAACATGATAAAAGGCCTTCTTGTCACAGAATGTATTTACATTTTAACTACAGTAATAAAATTCCCATAGCAGGACTTTGGTGGAAGTGCAGTTCTGCTTCAGATCCTGTATGATATCAGACTCACAGGCAGAGTGGGCCGATTTGAGGCACTGCTCACATTGCACACACCTCCTTGATCATGTGCCAGACCATACAAAGTAGTGCACAGAAACAAGTCTGCGTGGTCTGTGCTCTTTTCTGTTGCTATTTGCTGCTTTGGGAGGTGAAAGACTTAATGAAAAATAACTTGGTTTTATGGTAAGCCATACATTAAAGAATAAAAAGCAATTTATATTCTATTTAAATTTTTTTTCTTGTCTGCCCATACTTTATCTACTATGCAATTGTCTGCTACCTCCTACTAAACCCAGATTTAATTATGCTACTGTTAGTGGCTATGAAGCTAAACTCCAACTGACTTTCATCCCAGTCTATGGCTTATCATCTGAGGGAGGAAAGAAGTGACTCATCTCTTTTCACTAGGATGAATAAACTCATCTCCAGAAGATAAAAGTTGGCCCAGAGTATATCGCATCCCTTGAATGAAATATAATGCATTTTCAAGTAGAGAAAATTTTCTAAAAATTGAGGAAAGTCTGAAACTTTTTCTCGCAGAGTAACCTGATTGATTTCAGCAGGACTGAGTCAGCCAGAGTCAGGGAGCTGTGACTTGCTACAAATATGTATATTTTCTAAGAGAAAGGACGCAGGGACAATTTTAGTTATGTATGCTGGGCAATTGCATTCAGCGGGCACAAAAGGCATGTGTACTCCAGAGTACCAGCTGTCTGTATATAGATCTTATTATTCCTCTTCCTTTCTAATTCCAGACTCAGAGGAATAATTCCACTTTCATTACAGCGTATCAAATCCCTTCATTCCATGCCTTTCTTTGCCTTGTGTTTTGCCTTGCTCTACCTTGCCTTTGCTTTTCCTCATCACAATTCTATGTTATGGTTAGTGTAAAATTGTTGTCCAAAAAGTTTTGAGTGTGATTATATTATAAAAATAATACCCAGAGGTCCTGTTTGCTCTGTTTCAAGAGCTCCTCTAAGAAATTAAATTACAAGCCAAACTCCTGTGTTTTGTTAACAGTCAGACCTCTAAGTACTTTTCTTGTTTCTAAAAATTGTGATGTATTTTCCTTGGTTTGTCCATTTTCATTAGTGTTTCATAAAGTCTCCATGGTCCGTGTGCAGCTGCTGTTTGCATCACACAGTTCTGGTACATGAAATGATTTTGTGTCTGCCTAAAACAATCCAGAAATTGAAAGTAATGGAGGCTTTCTGGGTGATGCTGACCCTGAAATCAATTGGTGTTCCTCCCTATGTATTTTCTTCCAGAGCTGTAGGAATTTTGCATGTCCATTACGAGTAAAATCTAATCAGAAAAGCAGGAATGTTACCATTTCTAGTCAATAAACACAGATCTAGAAATTACTTGCTGGGACACAAAACATTGTAGCTGCATTTTTCTGAAGCAGGTGCTTTTCTGCTATTTGTTAGGGTGTGGAAATTTGTTCGAAATTTCTTGGAAAGGGGTGGAATGTGTGCCAGAGTGGTTCCAGCAGCTGCTGGGTACTTGCCTTGTGGAGGTGCCCCCATGGGGCCATGCACAGCCCCAAACAGCAGATACCCCGACCTCACCAGGTCACAGCTGCGTGGAACAAGGAGGGACCCTGACCTTGCTCCCAGTGTCTGCCAAAGCCTTGCAGGGCACCTCAAACCCTCCTCAGTGGATTTCTTCCTTCTGTCCATGATGGACCAGTCTGGCTATGCGCAGGCTGCAGGTGGAATAATGCCTGCTCTGCAGTAGATCCCAGGGTATGAGTACGTGGGAAGGTGGTTAATAATCACCTCCCTGTGAACTGCACTCAGGGGATACGTGTGAAGAGCCTCATACAGCAACATACAGACATAACCAGTGCCCAAAGCAATAAACAACTGCCAAGAAGAAAAGTCATCAGGCATAATTTGCTCTTTTTTAAAGGGCTGCACTTACACTGGATTTGAAGTCTAGACTTGTCGCTATAGGCTGTAGCCTACTGTGGGTAAATACTGTCATGAAGTAAGTAACCTACCAAGCCTTGGCCTGCCAGACAGTGTGCAGATGCCTCTGCCCTTGTTTTCTCCTGGCAGCTTTTATTTTGTGAATAAAAAGGATTTTAGCCTGTGATCTGTGCTGCTGGTCTTCTTCCTACCGAGTTTTCTCCAATGCCTGCACCCAGCAGCTCTTGCCCACCAGGTCTCAGATCCAACAGAAATGCTTTATTTTCCTCAAACCTGCAACTTTCCTTGTGAAGGTCAGAGAGAAAAGAGAGTTACATGAGGAGGTCAAAACAGAATGGCCCTTTTACTGTGGAACAGTGAAAAGTGTTGCTGCCTGAGTCCTTTGTTACACGGCAGGTATGCTGAGAAGAGCCTGCCCCACTTGATGGCTGGAAGAAATCTCCCTAAGGCTTTTTGCTGCCTCCGGGCTGTGTACAGCTTGTTCAGATGAAGTTAATCAGTGTTTTATACACTGACTTATGTTTATTTGAAAAGCTGGTGGGTTCAATTTTCAACAGAAACTCATTATCTATTTACAATAATGCAACTCTGAATTTTGTTTAGAACACGAACACTGAGTTTAATTATGTCATTCCAGTATATTCCTTCTCTTTTTTCTATTTATAATTTAGAAATCCTGAGCATGCCACATTTCTCTGCAAGTCAACAGACCCTGTTATTTGCAGTTACTGAAAATAATATTTTGGCTACAATTAAGATGGCAGCAATCTGCTCCTGCTTGTTAATGCAATGGAGTGTTTCTCATCTAGAAAATGTGAATTCATAGCTCTGAAGAAAGAAAACATTTGTCATCCCATAGTAGTCAACAAAATGAAATTTAGTTTCAACTGTTTACAAAGGAAAACTCAGGAGCTTAAATGGAATATTTTACTGGGGTTTAGGTTTAGGTTGCTGGGTTTTTTCCTTTTAGCACTTTCTGTCTTTTATTTGTCCCATTGTACATGGCCTTCCTGATTAACATCTTTTTATGGGTCGAATTCTGTCTTCCTTCACATGAGAAGGTACCCATCAAATTATATTTACATTAATCACATCTAGATTTGTTATTTTCCTCTTCACATTGTCTCAGATGCTTAGAGATAAGGAAGAAAATAAATGGTTTGACATAATTCCTAACATGGCAGGGGAGACAGCCCATAGCTGTCAAGGGAAGTGACAGCCACAGGCAAGATACACATTGCTTTGTTCTTCCCTTCAAAGCCTTTGATTCATCTCTAGCATTTCATTCTTGATTAAATACCAGATACCTGTCTCTAGGGAAGGGGAGTTTTTTTGACAAGTAGGTCTTTCAATAGATATTTTTTTTGTAAGAGAATCATGTCATGTGTGTACAAAAGCACTGGGCCAGCACCATTTTTTCAGTGTTGCTCCTCTCTGGGTTTTCTGTGTGCTTTTGGACGATATCACTCAGATAGGAGCAGGAATCATCCCTTTTCAATTTAGTTGTCATACCTGGGCTTCCCTTCAGAGCACATGGAAAGAGTAGAGGACCCCCAGAAATGTCTGACCCTGCGGGAACTACCCCCAAGTACCTGTAGGTTGCCCACATTGCTTCAAAGCCACACTGTGACTGCCCGGTCACTGTGATAGTAAAACGCCTGGTTACGTGCCCTGGATCCTGCCTCCAGTCCTCCCATTTCCCACCTGTAAAATGACAAAGTAGTAGTTCCCTTCCTCAGTGAAGAGGCACAAGTCTATAAGTTGCTGACTATCCAGACAATATACTCATGGACCAAATTTTCCCAGTTTTGACCTTGAGCCACAGGAGAGGAGGGTTAGTCTGAACTCAACGGTTTCAGCTCTGGAGAGCACTGTGATACTCTGCAGTGTACTCTAGACTTTGTGGGCACACAGTCTGACAAATCTTGCAGATGCTAATGCAGCCTGCCAGTGCCTGAGCATATATTACTGCAGTAGCCATCACCACAGATGCCCTTTTTTTCTTGCTTTCTCTCACTCTCTTAGGATTTCTGTGGCAGTGACTGCTGGAACTGCTATTTCTTGAAGCCAGAGGCAGAACATGACCAGGAGAAGACAACATCTCACATGAGATACCCTTGACTTGGGAAAACCCTCTTGTGCAGTCTTTCTCACATAATGATGCCCCATTTATTTATTTGTGCTGGTATTCCTAGAGGAAAACTGTTTCCCGATTACATTAATGTTCTTGGCTATCTTGTTAACAACTATAATGTTAACAACAACAACAACGAAAAAAGTAAATTATGCTTGATATTGAATGTGCTCGAGTTTGCAAGAACACAGGCATTCTACATAAATCCTATTCCTTTCAGTGATGGTGAGTTTCTTCTTTACAGGCTGATAAGACTGTCAAGCAGATTTGTATGTTAGTGTAGCTCCAAGGTAAGTTCCATTCTTTTTCTAAAGTGTCATTCCTCATCTCAAGGCAAAGTCTAGGAGTCTGCAATAAACTACTCAGAGCACTGGGCCTCTGTGTAAGTACAATGAATCTTTTCTTTTTCCTAATGATATCAAGATATACAATCTACTAATCTTGTTTTAAATAAGTAAAAAATGGCACATAAAAGTTATTTAAATCACCCAAGACGGTGTTTGACTGCTGTTCAGCAGCTGACTGAAATGCATTCATTTTCAATGTCTAAATTAAATACTTCCTTCTTCCCAGGTGTAGGTTTGTGTGTTTTGATTCCTTAGTGGCATTTTCAGAAATCAGAGTGCTTGATTGGAGAACTAAACTGGTTTTGTTCAGAAGGCACAAGGATACAGTAAAGAAAAGCTATTTTCTTAGGAAAACTAGTAGCTGAATGAACACAGTCTTGAAAGGAGAGAAATTGCTTAATATTCATGGACATATTTGATTTGACTTCTCTGTTCTGTCAAAAGAGTCTCATTCTTCCTGCCTTAATGACATTTAGATTTCCAAGTAGATTCTCACTTAATTATCAAGGTAGCATTTATTAAACCAGGAAAACACATTAACAAAAGATATTTGTAAAAACGTGTAGACAACACTTATCCTGAAATTAATTCTGAATGAGATTGTCCCATCTAATTTTACTTAACTGTTTTAAGAAGTGTTTTATTTTAAAAGAAAACCTCACTTACTACGAGCAAAAGGAAGAAAAGTAACACATTTTGTAACATTTAAAAGTACCACAGTTTTGCACCCGCAACCCACGTAGTGACACAGATGTAGAAGATGGAACTCTGGCAGCTCTAGAGTGAAAAGTGCAAGTGTTAGCATTCAGCTGTAAAATAATAGCTCCAATTTTGAAATTAATTGGCTTAAATGTCCTTTTGCTTGCCTGTATTTTGCCTGGTGATTTAGCAGATCAGATTATTACTGTTATACAGGTAACACCAAAAATATTTTTTAGACACTTTCATCCAAAAACTGGATAAACAAGCCCTTTCCTGAGTTGTTTAAATAAAAGTGTAATCTTCCTCCCTGAGCTAAAAGTGATCGAAAAAGGATGGACTGTTTTCTCATAAAGGTGTAGCTCCAAAGGGTTCTGTGTAGGGTAGTTGTCCCCACAAGGCGAAGCAGCAGCTCCTGGAGGAAATGGCCCCCAAAACACAACTCAGGTATTACTAGGACATCCCTGTTTCCGATGTGACAAGGAACAGAAAAGATTACTCTCACACTGCCTTTTCAGAAGTTTGAAAAATCTCCTGAATCCTCTCTGCCATGACTATCACTTGCCTCTTTCATGACCTAACATGGAGACAGCAGCAGAGCTTTGGTTCAAATACATTTGATGCATGGGTTTGGAGTAGAAAAGTATACATGTGGTGTCTGTACTCAAATCCAGGTTGCTCTATTGTGACTACAACTAGGAGTCCTGGCTCTTTATTGCTGCTTAGCCAGTTAGTTCTCATCACATGTATTGTATGAAGTATTGCCATAAAACTTTCAACAGCCACTTCTCATACATAATGGAAGCTGTACCGCTTTATGATTTTAAATACTAGCTATGGTTTGATAGATGAGATGAGGCAAAATGTGCCTGACAGTAGATTTTCTCCTTAACTGAGTGGAAAAAATGGTTCTGAAAGCCCAAAGCTGAAATAATTCAGAGTGTTTCAAGACAGAGTAGGTACTCAAGCACTGGAACTGTGTTCTAGGAATTGTGATGGATTTCTTACCGCTTGACCATGAGGATGTGACCTATGATCAAATCTTGACAGTGCTGATAAACTGAACCAGTCACCTGGACAGTCAATGTGGAGAGAGAGGCATATTGGGCACACAGTCTGTGTCAGTGCAAACTGGACAGTGAAAGTAGTCATATGAACTGAGAGATGAAGGGAGCCATTCTGCCCTATTGGCTGTAAAGGCAGTTTTGGCCAAATGATTCACCTGTGATCCTTTGTTCTGTAGGTCTCATAAGTTAAACAAAATTAATTACACCCTAAATTTCTTCTTACCATAACTCAAACTTGACGCTTGGGCTTGGCAAAGCTCTGATGCTGGTGTCACGTGGGAGCTCAGACTGGATGATGGTTCTCTGGTGGGACAACCATCTGCAAGAGAAAGATCTGCACCAGGAAGACCTCAAGACTGGCAGGAACAGTAAAATCTTAACACTACAGCTAGAAAAGTGGGCAAGTTAACCACCAGTAAGGTGAGAAACAGAAAATACAATCTTCAAACAGCAATCACAGTGGAAACTCTGAGTATAACTCCATTCTCCTCCTTAATTAGGTTGTTCTAGAGAGCTGGATTTTCAAGGTCTACAGAGCAGAAGAAGATGTTAGTTAGGGGAAAAATAACAAAAAGGGTGTTGATTTAGTGCATTAACTAGAGAGTGAAATTATGATGGAACTTAAATTGACACAAAAGTAAAAAAATTATCTAGAAAACCCTTGAACTGAAAAAAAGTCAGATCAATATGCTTTATTTAGTAAATAGAAAGAGAAATAATAAATAAATAGCTAGGTTCAAATGAAGCATTTATCATAAAACTCTAGAATAGATTCTTTCACTAACGTCCTATTCTGTGGGCTACATGAATGTGTAATGTTTTTATCTCTGTCAGAGGAGCTGTAGCTGGGCTTGCCTGCTTTCAGAGTAATGTTCATTGAACTGAGGAAAAAAACCAACAAGGCAGTTCTGCAAGGTATTTCCAGATCTGCAGATGCTCCTGTAAGCCCCTCATAGAATATCCTGAGTTGGAAGGGACCCACAGGGACCACGGAGGCCAACCCATGGCCCTGTGCAGGACAAGCCCAAGAATCACACCAGTACCTGTTGAATACTATTGCATACTTTTAAAAAAATATTTACATCACAACTAAGGATAGAAGGTTTGATTAAGAAGCTCCAGAAGAGCTCCAACCATTCCCGAAACGATTCACTTTCCTGACTAGAAACTTCTGGTGTGCATCCAGTAATACAAGTAGGAACTTGTTGTATTTTTAGTTAGATATTTCCAAGGCTTTGTTTTAAATTGTATTTGAGAGTCTTGACTGTTACATTTTATTTCTCCATACTGCACAGAAAGAACCTCCCAGGGATTTTTATCGTAATTTGGAAGCTGAACTCTGCAACATAACTGAATCTCTCAAAAGGCTGAATCATTTTTCCTTGCTAATGATTCTTAATTTTCTTTTCAGAGGAAATAAAATTCATAGTGAAAATCATTCTTTATTAAATGACATTTGTAATAAGCTGGAACACAGAAAATGAGATTGAACAAAAACTTTTCTTTTTTTTTTCTTGTTGCAAACTGCTGGTTAACATTCAGTCCTCTGGAAATAGTGGCTATATGTATATGGTCTTTGCTATTCCTTATTTATCACCAGTCTTCCCAAGGTTGAGGCAAAGGAATAACTCTTGATCATTTCTCCCTTCTATTCCCTTTTGCTGAGAGGATTGCAGAGTGTCCTTCAAGAGGAAATGGAGTTTAGGGACTGTTAAAGCCATAGGAAAAAAATAGTTTAAAAGACAGTGAGAGGGAAAACTATTCTCTCAAAGAAAGCCTCAAGAAGCATCATAAGCACTGAAATCTTAATGTTGTTATGTGCAAAACACCACCCAGGACTTTATGCAGACTTGTGGAGTGTTTCTGAGTTGCAGCTGTTGCAGTTGAGGCAGCAGAAGAAGAAAGGTGTTGGCAGGGTCAGAGCAGGGTCTCCTCTAGCTCTGCTTTCTGCTTCACTGCATGTGAGCCTGGGAGAGCACACGATCCCACCTTCTGCAGGGTATTCTCTTCTACTCCCAACATCCACAAGGGTTGGATTAGGGATGCTGGAAGTTACATCCTTGCCTACTCCTTTTGCTGCCTGTTTATAGAACTGTTGTCCAGATTTGTCCAAACCGTTTTGAAGCCTGATGAGGTCTCTTTCCTAATGTAGCACATTCCAGAAATTCAGTTTCCATTATTTATAAAAATACTTTCTGTTGTCCCCCTCAGACTGGTCTACTCATTTTCTAAGTGGCCTCCTCTTCTAAGATTGCAGAGTTTGGTGAATACAGTCCTTGCAGCCACCTCATTCATCACCTCAGTGTTTTTGTGAACCCCCACCACATCCTCTCTCAGCCTGTTTGTTGGCTGACACCATGAACACACCAGCTCTGCAGCAGTTCAGGCTAATATCCTAAATTTGGACATGACTGACTTTAAAGCAGCACATGGGTCATGTCTGCAGCAGGCCTGTGAGGAGTTGCTGCAGTGCTCAGCAGTGATGCTGAGTGATGGCCAGCTATAACAAAAGCCCCATCAGGAAAACCAGTGTTTCAGATGAGCAGCAGAGCTCCCCTCCTTTTG
>JAWWMP010000001.1:101681953-101694271 GCA_035047865.1 Dendrocincla tyrannina
AGTGATGGCCAGCTATAACAAAAGCCCCATCAGGAAAACCAGTGTTTCAGATGAGCAGCAGAGCTCCCCTCCTTTTGCTCCTCTTGCAATAGGTATGCCCTTGGTACCCCCTCCTTGATCCCCTGTTTCCCATAGGATACCACACCAAGGATGAGGCAACAGCACTGGGACAGATCTGGAGGGCCCAGGGTCACATCAGTGAGTCAGTAGGTGGATGCTGACATCCTGACCAGATGCTCAGGCTTTGTGCTGTCAAGGGAGCAGAGCCATCCCTTTACAGTAATTACCACAGTCTTTGTCAGATGTGTCAAACAAGAACAGCATAGCACATAGCACACGTATTTCAGGGATTGTTCACTCTAATGAAACATCCTTGTTTCATCCTTGGAAAGCCTTGTAAATACTGCACAGAAAATTGTAGCCTGCTCTGCCGAAAATTGTGTTAAGATCCCATGCACACCTTTCCCCTGGGAGCTGTCCTTCTGCACCAGGTACTGTGTATTGCCTCATAAATACACAGTATTTACTCTTTCATCTTTGGCTATGCTTAAGCAGTATGGTTTCAGCTGTGAATACAGAATCCTAAAGTTCCTGGGCAGAGCAGCATTACTGGGGTGTCCTGCAGTGAAACGCTTAAAGCTGAATGCTCATATGCAGGCATTTGCCAGAAGTGATTTGTGGGGTCTGACAGGTTTTGCAGGACAGGAGCAAAGCAAGCCTTGAGCATGTTGGGAAACTCTGGAGGCAGCCAGCTTATCTGCTGTGTCACCCAGTGATCTCCTTACTACACAGCCACTATTAGTGCTTCCTCTCTAAAGTCACCTTGAATATATAGATGGGGAAAAGCAAAACCTGCTGAATAGACAATTAAAAACACCTGTTCCACATATATAGTGTTTTGTAAAGAACTTTCTCTGAAGATTTGGGAGAGAACAGTTGGCTACAGAACAAGTCTCTGTGTTGATGACTTGTTAACTTCATGTATTAGGACATGAAATGCACATTTTGTCTTTACCAGCATGTGAAAAAGGCAATCAAAGTTCTGAATCTAAGAAAGATTCAAGGAATTATGGCTGCTAAAGACCTTGCCCTCATTGAAAGGACCAAGACAACAGTGTGGTACAGTACTCTAGTGTCCACTTAACCAAAAATCTAGGCTAGAAATAGAGTGATTTTGCAATATAGATTGTTGCATCCTTACATGATGAATCACGATGAATCTTAAAAGCTGTTTGATCCTCTAAGTTATGCAGTAGCAGAGAGAAGGATCCTTCTGTCTCCTTGCAGCTTAAAACTCCCTCCCTTCACCCTCCTGCTTCCTCCCTTCTTCACTCCTCACTGAAATAGCTCACCCTCAGCAACACTTAAGACCTATAGAGATCCTCAATATATTTTGAGCTTCTGTGTCACTTTGAGAGATGCAGTGTTCTACTCCATCTTCACATTTTCCAGCTGTGTCAGCCTGGATCAAATACCATGAGCTCCTCTGTAGCAAAAGCTAAGACCTACAGTGTCAGATGTTGTTTATATGCAGGTAGTGCTAGCAAGAGACCCTGGCTCTAACAGACATAAAATCTGAGGATAGTTGTGCAGATGAATGGTCAAGCTATCTCCAAATCCCGTCTCTGACAGTGACCATATGTGCATGCTTACTAAAACTGTTAGGACAGATCAAGAACATATCAATACTTCCTTGATGTGTTATTTAGTCTCCAGCAGTTGATGGTTCAGGCACTCCTAAAACTTAATCAGTATCTTTGTATTTAACAGCCCTTACTGGGTTTTTGTTTTCAACACATTTAAACTTTAACATCCACAGCTGAGCATGGTAATATAATTATGCAGTATGTGAGGAAAAAATTTCTTTTGCATATTTTGAATCAGCATCTTTGTAAGTTCATTTGATGCCTTTCTTTTTATACCAGGGAACAGTGTACAGTCACTGCCCAGTGAAAGTCATAAGGTTAGGGTTACTCATGGCTGTACAGAAAACTGCTGTATCCACTCGAGTCACTTCTTTTGAACACCGAAGTCTACTAACTTATTTGATTGGTCCTCATTTTAAACCTGGTCTGTAACTTAAATCTTTATTGCCCTTCTCTAGTCTTTTGGTGAATGTTCTATCTGAATTAAGCAGTTTAGCTTGATATGAGTTGTATAGATTGATTTTTAAAGATATGTTAATTCATATCACTTAGATGCTGAACTGAAAATGCTCTTTCTGACATAACACCACTATAAAATCTCAGATAATATACTCTTTCAAGGTACAGAACCAAACTTCTAGCAGTCTAATTACATGCAACACCAGTTAATTTAACAGTTTTTCATTTCATTTAAGAAAAATATTTATGGGTTACTTTTTCACATCAATTTCTAACAGAAATGCAGTGTTTAGTACACAGAACAGGACTATTCTATTAGAACATTCATTTAGTGGTAAATATTCATCTTAACCATTGCAAATAATGTTTTTGCTGCTGTGATGGTATTTGGCGCATGAGAAAATTTTCTTTTAGTTATATTTTGAAATTATCAAAACACAAAAAGTGTAATTTCAATATTGAAGAGTTATACCAGGTGTTACCAAAAAGCAGGTAATCAAAGTGAAGCATTTAAAATGCTCCAGTGATGGGTCCTTCAGGGCTCTAATTTCTATGCATACTTAACCCTCAAGTTCACTTGAAGTGAGATCGTTTCTTTCAGGTAAGCTGAAGGGAACACTACTTTCACAGAAAGAGCAAGAGCACCGTAGCTTGTGCTGTTAAGGAAATTATTCATACCATTACTTTAGAACATTGAGCAGCTGTGTCTTCAGTCAATTTAATCTGAAAATTGTACATCTTTTGGCTTGATCATGACCCAAACTCCTTTAATTTATTAGATCAATTCTATTCTTCAAACCAGTGGAAATGGGGCACATCTTGACTGAAATAATTGTTATTACCTGATGGGTCCCATTAGAAAAACTGGTTTCATGTAGGATAGGCTGCTGCAGGTGTTCCTCCTCAGGGGACAGCCAGTCTCACCCCATTAGTTTGGGTTAGATATATTGTACTTACTGCTTGTGGTCACTGTCTTTTTCACTTCCTTACATTTGTCACCCTCCCAAAACAAAAGTGGAAGGCAAACAGAAACTATATCTGCACTGTTTGTTCATGTTTCTCATTTGTGATAGTAATACCTATTTTCTACAATCACTATTTCAAAATTTAACATACTTGCCCATTTCCACATTAATGGGTAGCTCAGAGTAATAGGAGTGAACCCATGGATTTAGACATTCGTGCTGAGGCCCTGATGTCTACTCTATCATCAGTCTGATGGATATACTTTGACCTATTCCCAAAGACCCTGGTTCTCATCCCCCTTCCCATATGTGGGTCAGAACTGGGGCTAGTCTTTGATTCAGACTCTCATGTTTCTGTCTGGGACTGGAGCTCAGCTGATGTCTGCATGGAGCAGAGACACAATATGGTTTGTGTGGACCAACACTGCTTTGAGGACAGAACCAAAACACCGTAAGTGCTCACAGTGAGATTTGCCCAGAATGTCTCCACTGCTCCAGACCACAAAGTGAAAGTACCTTCGGCCTTTCTGTCCACACAGGTACTTTCTCCATACCTGAGCAGTGCTTCTCACCAGATGCTTTCTGCTTCTACCTTCACAAGTACACACCCACTCCACTCCCTGTTTCCCTAGACACATTTCTCTCATGGTTCCCATAGGAGTGTTGGGGTTGGGGGTATAATTTCTGCAAACAGACCAGCTCAGCACTCCTCTACACTGGCTAGAAGAGTGTTGAAAACACAATCTCAAATTATAACGAAGTGGAAAATGAGAGGAATGATTCATTTAACATTCAGCAATGAAAGCAGTGACTCAGCTGGGAGAGAACAATGAGAGTTTGTCCATAGTTCTCCAGTACCGGAATGAATTGTTATTTGCTCTCTTAACTATGGCAGTACTGCCATTTTCTAACCCCATATTCAATTCATGTTTTTGGCTTAATTCTCTGCTGGGGAACTCTTTTATTTTTTAACACCCCCCACTCCTTTTAGTAGCCCCCAGTTAGCTAATATGAGAGAGCCACCTACACAGAGCTGTTTATTGCCACCCGCTCCATGCAATGGGGGACGGCAGTAATTAGAGGACAGGTGATTAATGTTAATTAGACCTTTCTGACACAGCAGGTTTCCTGAGGGCTGCAGTTACAAGTGACACTCTCAAATAAAAGCCCAGACAGGGCCTGCAGATATGAAATAGCAATCGTTTAACCCTGCCTTTTGTACTTTTCTTTTCCAAGAGCATCCCTAGGGATGGTCCCTCGGGGTAGCAGTACTGCTATAATAGAGCTCCCCATGCCCAGGAATCCTGTTCTGGGCTGTGAATGTACTCTCCCCCTTCCCTGACCCCTCCACAATGTTTCCTGGTTTCTGCATTTTCTTCCTTTCATCCTAGCAGCCATTTATTGAATAAAGATAAATAAGATACACTGCTGGACTAGATGGCCTGTTGTTAGCACACTTGGAGGGGACACTGTGACCACATTGCAAAACCAGTCACCTCTTCCCATTCATTTAGCGTGAGGAAAAATAAGATTCAACTTTTTTCCAAGGAGCCTGAGATATACCCAGAGAAGCTTCTTACAGCCCAAATTCTTGCACGAGGAAACGAGTTTCTCTAGGTTGTCTGTTTGACTAGATGAGTGAGATTTGTTTTCTCACACAATTGATACCACTCATACATCATGGGGTCAAACATTCCAAGAACCCAAAACAGACTCTTCTACTGTTGGCACCTTGTGACCTCACTGGATTGTATCAAGAAGACTGGGACAGGAAAAGATGAATCTTTTTGACTCTGTGCAATGGTCCTTGTTTTACCTCCACCACATCAAGAAAAAACACCCTCCACAATTCTTTGGTGACATTTCCCATGCTGCAATTACTGCTTTTATTCACCTTCTCTTCTGCATGAGAAGATCCCTGAGGAACTTTTCTTACGAAGAGAAGAGTGGTGGGTGATGGTTTTGACAGTTCAGTGGTTCATACAGGTTGAAATCCTTACTCTTACCTTTAAGGATTTAGTAAAACCTTTTATTCACAATAAATGCTTTGTTAAGGTCCACAGGCTCACCATTACACATATTGATCATGAAATTGAAGGTAAAATGTATGCTTTGATCCACTGTTTTTTATTAAGACCTGATTGTTTGATCTCCAATGGTCAAAAAAGCGCAGTGGTTCAAAAGGCCATTACTGATATTTCCCACAACTTTGTTTTTGCAAACCCTTTTTTGCTAATCTCCATCTTCCAAAGAGATGAGAGAAGGATACTTAGGAAAAGGAATATAGACCTGGCAGTTACTAGATGCTTGCAAAGACAACATATCCTAGACCTTTAGCTCTCCTAAAACAAGAGATAAATACTCATTTTCCTTCCCATATGCACTTATTTATTTTACATAGTAGCTTTAACAGCTCTTCCTGGAACACACAGGACACAAAAGTGTGAATTCTCTGTGTTTCCATAACTCCTTAATGAAGGAAACATAAATGTAGTGGATGAGATATGTTGAGAAGAACTTGACTTTTAAATTGAGACTGAGAACAGAACATGTTCTCCTAAAACGAATAAAGCCGTATGGTAATGATGAAAGGCAGGATTCTTCAAGCCTCTTCACAGTCCTCTGATCAGGCCAAGTTCATGGCTTTTATGGTGTAACTATGCTCACATCTCCTATCACTACCACAAGTGGTAGCATCTTGGAAGCACAGCAGGGATCTGCCTAAAGGTTTTATGGGGTTTAGTTTGTGCTGACCTCCTCTATCAGTTATCAAAGTCCTCTGTGAGAGGAACAGGAGAGGGGAGGAGAGACAGTGTGGTGGGCTGACCTTGGCTGGCCACCAATTCACCTTATCATTCTGCCATGAAAAAATCATGGGTCCAGGTAAAAGCAGTTTCATGGGGGAAAGAAAAAATAAAAAAAGGAAAAAAAAAGTAAAGGTCACATTCAGAAGTAAAGCAAGAAAAAAAATGTTCATTCTCCACTTGCCACCAGCAGGTGATGTCTCCCTTCTTCCCAGGAAACAGGGCATCAGGACACATAGGGACTGATTCAGAAGACAAACACCTTAATAACAAATGCCACCCTCATGCCCTTAGCTGTTATTGCTAAGCATGACATCAAAGGGTCTGGACTATCCCTTTGGTTGGTTTGGGTCAGCTCTGCTAGCTGTGCCCCCTCACAGCCTCTTGCCCACCCCAAGCCTACTGGTCTTTGGGGACAAGGGTTGTTGGAGAGGCACCTTGATGCTGTGCCAGCACTGTCCAGCAGTAGACAAAACACATCTCCAGCTACAAATCCAAAGCAGGGCATCGCTATGAGGGCTGCTGTGGGGAAAGCTGAGTCCCTCCCGGGCAGACCCAGCACAGGGAGCAAAGCAGCAAGCCTGCACCTCTGCCCACTAGCCATGGACAGGGCAGCTCGGTTAAACCCCAAGTCCCTGCCAGCCCACCATGGGCGATACAACTAGGAGCCAACTTCTCCAACAAGGTTTCCAAATCCACGGAACCCAGAATCTTGAGCCAGTGGGCTTAAAATTGTTCAGGGTGTCCCACCCTGCTTTGGGTCCTGTCCTCTGGAAGGGATAGTGAGCTCTGGTTTCTGAAGCCATCCATAACACCTGGGTATTTCCAGACCTGCCCTTGCTGATGGATGAGATTGGTGCTTATGTTGCCATATTGCAGGAGAGAGAGCAAGAAATGCAAATGGCAGCAGTGTTTCCTTATACTTTCCTGTTTCACAGACAGTGCACCAAATCTGTCTTCCATTTAGGAAATACCTCTCCTGAGCTTTAAAATGAACCCAGTCAAGCCTTGATTGTCTAAAACTACTGAGTCTCATTTGCAAGTCATTCCCTTCAGATCATCATAGAAAGATTATTTTAAATTATATTGTTTCCATGAGTTGAAGTATATAGTTTTTAAATGGCACAAGGAAGAATGCTATTACAGTTCCCAGACTGCATCATGACTTCACTTTGTTGCTATTTAACTTTCAAATAAGACTTCATGGAAGAGAGAATATTCTTGGTACTGCAGAAACAGATCCCAGCTGAATGCATCTTAATCACAAATGCTTTTTCATGTAAGCAGAAAATATATCATCTCAATGGATCTCCAGTTTCAACTTGAAAAGAAAAATAGATAGTCTGATCCCAAGCTGTGTTCAAAGAAGGATGTGTGAGCAGGCTGTGGCAAAGACATTAAAGAGACACGCTATCATTCTGAGGTTTGTCAGCTCATCTTTCACTTATGCATGGTGTCATTTATCACTCAGTTTTCATAAGAAGCTGATATGTATTAATCTGTCCCAAAGCAATATTTCGTATTATCTGTCAGAAAACACTGATTTAAAAAAAAAATTAAAGTTGCCTAAGATCTGTAAAGTAAGGAGAAAAGCTATAATTGGATAAATGCAATCTGGATATTAGGTACATATGTTGATGCACACAAATCCCCAGATTTTCTTTTAATAAATATAAAATACAAAGGAAGACTTTAATAAAAAAATCAAATTTATTTCTAAGGATATTGTGAGGTTATGAAGGGAGAAAATCAGAAGGGCCAAGGCCCAGCTTGAACTTAATCCAGCTATTGTTGTAAAGGACAATAAGAATGCTGTATAAATGGATTAAAGGAGGACTAAGGAGAATCTCCATCCTTTATTGGATGCAGGAGGAAACCTAGTGACAAAAGATAAGGAAAAAGCAGAAGTACTTCATGCCTTGTCTGCCTCAGTGTTTAAAGTAATACCAGTTGGTCTCTGGGTACCCAGACCCCTGAGCTGGGAAAGAGGGAGAGGGAGCAGAAGTAAGCCCCCATAATCCAAGAGAAAATGGTCAGTGACCTGGCACACCACTTAGACCCAAACAAGTCTGTAAGCCTGGTTGGGATCCACCTGGGGCTACTGGAGGAGCTGGTGGAAGAGCTCACCGAGCCATTTTCGATTATTTGCCAGCAGTCCTGGCTAACCAGGGACAGGTGTCTGGAGGGTGGCAAATGTGATGCCCACCTAAGAGAAGGGACGAAAGGAGGACACAAGGGACTACAGGCCTGTCAATTTGCCAGGTGCCTGGGAAAGGCCATGGAGCAGATCATCTCGAGTGCCATAACACAGCATGTAGTGCATGTAGGACAACCAGGGGATCAGGTCCACCCAGTGTTGGTTTATAAAAAGCAGGTCTTGCTTGACCAACCTCTTCTCTTTCTGTGGCCTGCTTACTCGATGGTGGAAAAACTGTGGATGTCGTTTGCTTGGACTTCAGTAAATCCTTTGGCTTAGTTTCCCCCATAGCATTCTCCTGGTGAAATTGTCTGCTCATGTCTTGGATGAGTACGCTGTTTGCTGGGTAAAAAACAGGCTGATGGCCCTGAGAGTGGTGAATGGAGTTAAACCCAGCTGGTGGCTGGTCACTGGTGTTCCCCAGGGTTCAGTACTGGGACCAGTCCTGTTCAATATCTTTATCAATGATCTGGATGGGGGGACCAAGGGCACCTTCAGGCAGTTTGCAGATGACACTAAGTTGATCTGCTTGAGGGCAGAAAGGCTCCACAGAGAGATCCGGGCAGGCTGGATTGGTGGACCCAGGCCAATTGTATGAGGCGCAACCAGGCAACCTGCCAGGTCATGTACTTGGGTCACAACAACCCCAGGGAACAGTCCAGGCTTGGAGAGAGTGTCTGGAAAACTGTCAGATGGAAAAGAAACTGGGGGTGTTTGTTGACAGCAGCTGAACATTAGCCAGCAACGTGCCCAGGTGGCCAAGAAGGCAAATGGAATCGTGACCTGTATCAGAAACACTGTGGCCAGCAGGACCAGGGCAGTGATTGCCCCGTTGTACTCAGCATTGATGAGGCTGCATGTCGAATTCTGTGTCCAGTTCTGGGGCACCCACTAGAAGAAAGACATTGTGGTGCGGGAGCATATTCAGAGAAGGGCAATGGAGCCAGTAAAGAGTCTGGAGTGTAAGTCCTATGAGGAGCAGCTGAAGGGACTGAGGTTGTTTATCCTAGAGAAGAGGAGGCTCGGGGAAGACCTTATCACTCTCTAAAAGTACCTGAAAGGAGAGTGTAGGGCAAGGTGGGGGTTGATCTCTTCTCCCAAGTAACAAGTGACAGGAACTAGAAGAAATGGCCTCAGGTTGTGCCAAAAGAGGTTTAGATTAGGTATTAGGAAATATTTCTTCGCTGAAAGAGTTGTAAAGTGTTGGAACAGGCTGCTCAGGGAAGTGATGAAGTCATCACACCTGGAGGTGTTCAAAAGACATGTAGATGTGGCCCTTGGGACATGGTTTAGTGGTGGACTTGGCAGTGCTGGGACAATGGGTGGACTCAATGACCTTAGAGGTGTTTTCCAACTTAAATTATTCTATAATTCTAAGAACCACAGTTACTCCATAGAATGGTTCTGGTATTTCTCTGGTCATATTGAACACCTGCACAAGCAAGGAATGTGCTAGAAGTTGTGCATGAGGCTCCTCCAAAGAGGTCACTGAAAAAACCTGCCAACTGGGCAGGAGCAGAGCAGGGCAGCCAGAACTGCATGGTAAGCAATCACTCCTGAAAACTGCTGACACTATTTATTCCTCTGTTTCACTCATGTAATCTTGACTCTGCTGTCCTGTTCCTCATTCATTCTGTCTCTTCTTGTTTGTTTTTCTCCCTTTATGTGCTTCCTGCACTCCATACAGCCTGTCTTTCTCTTTGAAAAAGTGCTACTGCTGTCCTCTTGTTCTTTGTGCATTCTCACTCCCGTGTTCCCAGATTTCTGCTTTGTCTTCTTTTTGCTCTCTCTGTACTCGGTCTCACAGAAAAATAAGGGGGTTCACAAAGAAAGCTAAATATTAAGAGCATGAAGTTATAAGTTAACTTATTCTTTTAGTTAAGTATTTTTAATCCCCAGGGAGCCAAGAATAAAGCTAGAGTATGATCCAAATAGCCATATGGAGGAATGGGCAACTAGCTGTCACAAGCAGTGATGAGCATCTGGATACACATATGGATCTGTCAGTTACTAGGGGCATTTTGTGGTGACACAATCTGGAATATTCATAAAATATCTTAAGAAGTCCCAGATGAACAGCAAGAATATCAGTGATGGCCAGTTAAACCTCTCTTTTAGTTAAAGCTCATACTCACAGAGGAGGAAAATGGCAATTAGGGCATGATAGAAAAAAATATATTTTCACATTGACAGGAAAATATCTGCATGACCTTCAGACTACTTCAGTAATGTCAAATCTTACCCCAGGAAGCTGCTGTAGAGTCTGGGCCAAGGAATGCATATGGGCTGTGGTGCGAATCTAGCAGCTGCATAATTTACTTCATATTGTATGTCTTCTCATACCTTGTCCTAGCACGGTGTTGGTGAACCTTTGCAGCACGTGATGCTACTGCCAGTGGCCCAGAGCCAGTGCTGAGGATTTGACAAAGATTGGAGGGAGCCAGGGGAACAGGACATGCTGACTGCATGCCCAATCCATTGGAAACAATGCTAGAGAATGTGCCAAAATACTGTTGCCAGATGGAGTTAGGAAGAATCAGCCCGGTATTGTCTGCACCTAATTCTGAAATGCCTTTTCATTGCAACATTTGGCTGAAATGATACATGTATTATCATAGAATGGTAATGTGGTTCAAGAGATATTTAGTCAGGTGTCAAAACACTCATTCAGCCTCAGCTGTAAAGATCGGAAGAGGCAAGGGGAGTGCTGGAAGGACAACCATGAGAGATGCTATCATTTCCTTTAATAATATGGTTTAGGATGTATTTACATCAATGTTTTAATTTGAAACAGGTGTAAACTTTTGAAATAAATCTCCCAATCATCCCTACTTTATCTTTGGTTTTCATTGTGGGGTGCTCCTTGGAGCATGTGAGCTAAATTAATTTCAAAAGAAATGAAATTAAAGGTTGTCATCCAGGAAGTATATCTAATACCCCTCAAGAACTAGTGGTTATCTGGGGACAAGAGTAGAGCTACACATAAGTAAAACCATTGAAAACTGTTTAGTGTGGATGCTGTGTCATCACCAGCATCAGCTGTTTCACTCCATAGACGAAAGTCTGACTGCTCTGCACTTGCTTGCTAATGTGGACATAGCCTCACTCACCCACTGAAACACTGTGGGGGTGGTAAAATCTGCTCTTTTGCACTCTGCATGGGAGGCCAGTCCCAAAAGTCTTTCTTTAAGAACACAAAAACATGAAGGTAAAACCCATTTGTAAGCAAAGAAATGTGGCAGCTAAACTACTTCAAGATTAGAAGTATAGGGACTGTTTTTCTGCCATTCAACTCTGCCTCTGCCTCTGTCATCCCAAGTAAAACATTCCTGGGATCTTCTTCTGGCATTTAGGCTGACTGGCACAAAACTACAAAAAACTTTTCCTCCTTTCAGGCACAGTTGCCACATTAAAACTGCTTTTTGGATATGGCTTGTCCTAACTCCCAAGCCCTGCTTGGGAATGGTTTGGGGAGTGCTATCTGTCTCAGAGCAAAAGCACAACAGAAATTGCTCTTACAATTTACAAGTGATCTGGGTTTGGATAGCTACTTTACTTGCTATTACTTACTTTCACCTTTCTTTTTCAAATACATTTTTTTACTTTACAAGAATAATCATAACTCAAGAGCTCCAGAGATCTAGGTGAATCTAAATCTGTAGAGAAAAAGTGCAAGGTCTTGGCATGCAATATTTTCAGTCTATGATTGTATTGTAAAGTTGACTGTGTGAGACAAGGCATTCCTCTTAGATGCCCAGCTCTCGGCCACCAGTTCCTGTGTCAGAATTTAAGCTTTCAGTACCAAAAAGATTTCAAGATTCATATTTGTTGGAAAAGGCCTGAAACACTGAGTGTGTCTAAAGGATACTGGAAGGCTGGAAAGCAAGAAAGAAAGCAAGAAAGAAAGCAAGATAGAAAGAAAGCAAGAAAGCAGAAAAGAAAGAAGGAAAGCAGGAAAGCAAGAGAAAGAAAGCAGGAAAGCAAGAGAAAGAAAGCAGGAAAGCAAGAAGGAAAGAAAGCAAGAAAGAAAGCAAGATAGAAAGAAAGCAAGAAAGCAGGAAAGAAAGAAGGAAAGCAGGAAAGAAAGAAGGAAAGAAGGAAAGCAAGAAGGAAAGCAAGAAGGAAAGCAAGAAGGAAAGCAAGAAGGAAAGCAAGAAGGAAAGAAGGAAAGGAAGGAAAGGAAGGAAGGAAAGGAAGGAAGGAAAGGAAGGAAGGAAAGGAAGGAAAGAAGGGAAGGAAGGAAAGAA
>JAWWMP010000001.1:101694371-101770570 GCA_035047865.1 Dendrocincla tyrannina
GGAAGGAAGGAAGGAAGGAAGGAAGGAAGGAAGGAAGG
This sequence comes from Dendrocincla tyrannina, assembly GCA_035047865.1. Lineage (NCBI taxonomy): Eukaryota > Metazoa > Chordata > Aves > Passeriformes > Dendrocolaptidae > Dendrocincla > Dendrocincla tyrannina. The sequence continues at coordinate 101,694,410 of JAWWMP010000001.1, forward strand.
AAGGAAGGAAGGAAGGAAGGAAGAAAGGAAGAAAGGAAGAAAGGAAGAAAGGAAGAAAGGAAGAAAGAAAACTTTGTTTTTAAAAGTTTTTTGATTTAGGGGAAATGAACTTACCACTTAGAAGTGTTTGATGTTAGTTCTTATTTGGAATGAAATGCAAGTGAATGAATGTGAAAATCTTACTCAATATTAATCATTGAAATTTCAAAGTTTTTTATTTTAAGCTAGAATTTCAAATATTCCTGAAAGCCCTGTGATGTGAAATACTGGTCATTAAGTCAGCTCTGGAGGAACTGTCAAGTCTCAGCTGGGTCTGTCTTCAAGTAAAGACACATGCCCAGTAACACTTGTGTCAGTTCTCACCACTGCTTCATTCTCAGCATGAATCATCCTTTCAGCTGCAGTTGGAAAAGACAGTATGTTTATTTAATCCATCTATGATAACTGATTTTTATATTTTGACCTATTAATCTGAGTCTGAGTAGTTCAGAGCTGAATTAAGAGTATCATTATGAGATAACATAAAACACTCTTCTGATTTATTTCTTGAAAATGGACTTCCTCAGCCAGGAAAGAGCATCATTTCAGGGACCCTGGCATAAATCTTACACAGCTTTTCATTAGATTTGAAGGACTGCTCTTGCAGCACCTTTTCACTGCAGTAGAACAGACTCCAGAGCAGGATAACATGATTTTCTGCCCACAGAAATCTTGCCTTCATTAAGTCACTGAGAGCTGGACTCATCTCTCCTATCGCAGCTGATCAAGTAGCAATTAAGGATTTCTTACAAATCCCAAGCTGCCAACTGATTGATTTAGCTCCCTGGGAAGGAGACAAGTGTCCCACAAGGAAAGCACTTGTTATCCACATTGGTGCACTTTTACCATCCCCTTTCCAGCCCCTTTCACACCCTCCTCTTAGTTACTCTCACAAATCACAACATAACACTCACTTGAGGACCATAATCTGAAAACCCATCTCTTTGGCAACTGTCCCTTTGTGAGTGTAAAATAAATGGCCTCCATTAAGACAAATATTTCATTTTAAATGCAGAATATTAAGGGGAAAAATGGAAATTTGCTAGTGCCTAATGTTTATGTACTGCATATACAGCTGTGAATTTGTTGCCTGTTTTGATCAATGAATTAACCACTAATAAATGTTACCAGATTAGAAAAGGCCTCCTTTTCCTTAACTGATAGCCCTACTTCAATTTGGTCAAGGGCTTTGTTCAAAAGTAGAAAGAACAAAGGATAAATAGCAGAACTGCAAACAGACTGAGATTTATAAAATGTGACATTTTATTATAAGTAATAAAATCAACCTACAAAGCAAATGCAAATGTTAAATGATATAGTTATGCATTTTGTAATCTAGGCAAATATTTTTAACCTTGTCAGTTTTGATTTGGTCTACACAAGTTGTGGCTGACCACATCCTGGAGAGAAAGAAGATATTTCTTCTGCTCTAAGCACCACTTTTCATGTGAGTTATCACACAATCATACACTCAGCCATTTCCTTTAATGTATTTAGTGATATCTCTCCCAATACATCAGAGTTATTTTGCTTACTGGTGCATTTTATTGCTGTTAAACTACCCACATTGGTTGCTGTGATTTTTTTTTCTTCCAATCCTGCATTTTAATCAGCATTCCACATGTGTTAACATCAGCCCTTCATCTTATACAAAAAATAAATCCCAAGATATGCTTGATTTTCACAGTCTGTCAATCTTAGACCCAAAATTTCCGTTTGAACTTTGCCAATATTCAAGTGAGTCATGACACTGTGGCCATGTGAGTATAAATGCATATAAAAATATCTATAAAACATTTCTAACTACATAATCTGTAACAGTTTAGATGTATCCCCTAGCCTAACCCCCTGTGTCAAAATACACGTAACTCAAGGCTTTATCGGCAGTAAGGCTAAAGTTTAAGTGTTTTATTTTGCATCAGCCTTGCTTCATTTATACATTTTAAAAATTAAAGTGAGAGAATATTAGTCAGTGCAGGTCCACCTTTTATGTTATTATCCTTGCATTTTACAAAATCAGGAGCATGTATTTGAATGTAATAGTGCTGCAGTGTTGGGTGTTTGGTGGAACAGACAGTTCTTTTATTATATCACTTTAATTTCACATGGACATCAAAGTTGTCACAGGAAGAAGAATGGTTTATTTACAGAATACATTTTGGCTGGTCTAAGCTTACTCAATCTCTAGCTGAAGAGTTGTTGTTAATGTCATAATTTCCTTGATTCAAATGCTTTTAAAATTTTATTATTTCCTATTTCTTTGATGTCCCTATTTCTATCCATTGATCTTACATCAAGGATCTTTTTTACTCACTAAAAGCACAAATAGAGTTTTCCCAGACTCCTCTTATGTTTGCCCTGGTTTCACCTTTTATGGTCTACAGCCCAGATAAAGTACTCAGAGTCCTGTTCCTATAAATGTCTCACAGGTTAAAAACTTACCACTTCATAGTGCATGAACCCCAGCAATGTCCCATAAAGCCTCTGTATTCTGTGCTGACTGGAAGAATTTCACTGAATACCAGTGCATCTATAGTTATAGGAATTGCAACTCTTAAATACTGCCCACAAATTGCCTCATCCACTTAGAGAACATTGATTCAGCTACAATAGTCCTTTACCACTTTTATATATGGATAGGAGATTGTTTACAACAACTCTATTTATTGCCATTTAGAACTTCTAAATTGACACCATGGAAGTTTTTCATTCAAAGTAATATTTCAATTGGACTCCTACTGCTTCTTAAATGGTGCAGAAAATATGTTTTTCAAATTGTAAATTGGTTTCTTTACCAAAAATGGGGTTTATTTACTAGGCATAGATTAGAATATGTTTCTCTTGACTCATATAATTCACCCCACTAAAATGAATAACCTCTTAAACTATCTTTAAAGCATTGCATGATTTTTAATATATCATTTTTAATCATGAACAGACAAGTGCAATTACTATTCACTTCCTGATATTCTGCCCATTGTAACTACTACTTATTCTGCATTAAACCACTCCAAAGAGTCCTTCATCAAGGCAAGAGACAATGTCTTTTGTGACTGAAAATCATAATGATGAAATTCTGAATAACACACACTTTTCTGCATGATCAGATATAAAATGTGATGCATCACCTTTAGATACAACATTGTAAATGGAAGAACAGGTGGGGCCAAAGGTCCCTTCCAACCCAAATTAGTCTATAACTCAGTGTAGGCAAAGTAGGTTCTTTACTCACACTCATTGCATAGGGGCCTTTCCCAACTACTTTCCTGTGTTTCCTGAGCCTGGCTCAGTTTAAAGACAATACTTCTGTCCACATTTGTGGGGAGTCTCTTATCCTTGTTATCCTTCCATCAAGACTACTTGAGCGCTGTAAGGAATATATTCACTCCCTCGATAACATAGTGTAGCACATATGTTTCTTGTTCACTGTGCCTGTTAGGGGGAGGAAATGCAGTATCTTCCATTGTGAGTTTCATCTCACTTAACTGTAGGTGTGTGCAGCTTCTTCAGCTTCCTTGACCTGTGGCACATTTAAACACAATAAGACCTACTCAAACCCTTAGCCACCGGGGCTCAAGCATCCTTGACTGAAGGGAAGTCCAGGGGGTAATAACCGGCTATATAGGGGAGTTCCTGACGTTAGGAACCCATGATCCTTGTGGGTCCCTGGCCTTCTTTTGCAGTCAATGGAGAAGCAGGCATTTTTGGGGCATGAGTCATCACATCCTAACACAGACATCTAAAGTGAGTCAGATACATTTTATCCTGCTGCATTTCTCTCTACTGCCCAGAGGCAGTGAGTCTTTTCATCCATTCAACTGGAGAATCTAATCTATCCCATTCATCCTGAAGAAATTTTGAACCAAGAAATTTTGAGTCAACAGCTGCCCAGTATTGGGTGGAGAAAGGCAATCATTGCCTGCATTTTATGTGAGAAAGAGATTTTGTTGATGGCCTGGCATTGGGTACATTTTAACTTCTCAGAAACTACATATCTTCTCTATAATGCAGTGTTTGCAAGCCATCCTGTCCCAGAGATAGGCAAGGTTGTTCAGACCTCACACCCTGGAGCCTTGGAAGTGTCTCAGAAGCATTGTGCCACTGCAGCTGGAGAAGTCAGGAGCCATCAGACATCATTGCAAAAATGTGGCGTATTTTCCATGTTGTGCTGAAAAAACCTTGCCAATACTGTGTCCCTATTCTAAAGAAATTATTCTTTTTGGAATACGTTAACTAGATGGATTTCATTAAGTTTCATGGAGGTGGAAGCTCTTTGGTACAAGTACAGTAGTGGAACTATTTTGTCCGTCGCATCTACACATGTGATCTGAGATGAAATCAGATGTAGTTTATTGTAAGATTAAGATTCCATTGTTTCTCTCAGTGAAATGAACTCACAATATACTTTGATGCTGTGCTAGCAAATGAACTATTACTAAACCCAAGAAATTGTTCTGAAATTTGTTTATAGAAGGTAACATTCTTGTTTCCTCTTTCTGAGAACAATCCCACTTTCCTGACAAAACCAGGACAGTCAAAGGCCTCAAAAAATAAGAAATACTTTTACTCCAGGTTTTTAATGCAGGTGTCTAATCTGGAGAAGAACTAGAAGAGCATACTTGAATTGACTTCCTTCTCCCACTACCCCCTCCCCTTCAGTTTTTTCAAGCCAAAGTAGTATTCAACTATTTGTCTTGGTATTTTGAAGGAAGAAAAAATTGATGTGAAAATTTACATTTATCTGATCACAATTTTTTAATGGTTCTATATAGATGGATTTATCAGAAAAGGGACCAGAGCACCAAGCAGCTCAGTGAGCATCAATGCCTCAGTGAGGTAACCGGGGCTGTAAAGGAACAGTGCTGCTTCTTCTGGAACATTCACTTTGGTGACTGTTTCAACAGGTGGGTCACGAACAGGGATCACTCAGGTGATTTCCAGGTAAGACCAAACTGTGGAGGTTGAACTTCTTATTTTTGAAGAGGCAATAGCAGAGCATTTGTTTGACTGCTTTTACAGGACCAATCCCAGTGTAGGCATAACCACCACTGGTAATTACATGATACTGTTTTTTCCTAGGCACCTTTTTTAGTACAGATTTAGTAGGTCTTTATGCCTATATTTTGCTCTCCTTCCTTATGTTTTATATCCATATTTTATCTCCAGCAGGCTAATGAAACTACAAACTGGAGGCAGAATTATTCATTTCTTCCCATGATGCCTATTGATTTTAGATTGGTTAATGACTTGTATTCTTTTTTACATACCCAGCAAATGATTAGGGATCCACTTTGTAAAGGGACACACAGCTATTAGAGTTTTTTTAAAAAATGCATTAATTTTGAGTACCCCATTAGAGATACTTTAGACTAATTTTTTTCAGATCATTATGCAGAAAATTCTAACTGTAGCAGCAAATCTGAGTGTTCTGTTCTTTGATAGACCTCATGTCAGCATCTCATATCACATGTCACAGAAAATGAGGAACATTTTTGACCATATATGAAGAGCTCAGCATATGCCTTGACTGCCCTTGCACAGGAGCATAGTGGCAGAGGCAATGATTGTAGCTGATCCTCCACAGCATCACTTAACTTTTTCCTCTAACAGGCCCCTGCAACTCCTCCCACCATCTTTAGTAAACGGTGCTGAGATCTTACAAGGAGTCATATTTTCTACTACATGTCCAATATTTATCCCTTAAGAAGTTTAATTCTGTGTTTTGACTTAGGAGGTGACATTTAGCCAAAAGAATAAATGATTGTATAATAGAAGACTTGAAAATAGAGTGCCCAAGAAAGATGTAATCACTCTGCACTGACAAACTCAACTCTGGTATTCCTTTGCTTTGAAGTACTTAATTTCCATTTTTGCATTTTATTCGTTCACATGGTATTGTTTCCATCACAGTGGGGTGACGGAGTTGGATTACCTGCAGGCAACTCAACTGCAGCTCCTGGACTGACCCCTGCCCTACCTATGTCACCACAGCTGGACTGAGACACCCTGGCCCTTGCCCATCACCTGCTGGTTGGAAGCACGAGATGGGTGAAGCTGAGGTCTTCAGCCTTCTCTCATACTGTAAGGGAGTCTGATTCCTCCCAGTTCCCAGTCTCCTTACAGAGTTACTTCTCATTTCTTCGTGACCTGACTTTCTTCTTCCTTCTCCCCATTGCAGCCTCAGTGTCCCCACACTGATGTTTCCCATCCCTGCCTCTGCCCAGGCTGAGCTGGGGTCTGGAAGGGGGTGAACGCCTCTGTCACTCCGCAGGGAAGGAGACGCGGGGTCTGGGACAACTGGCCACAGAGCAGCTCTTACAGGGTGAATATTCAAAGGAGAGGAACTCATTAAGCCCAGAGTTCTGAAGACCCTGAGCCAGAGGGCCTGGATTATATCTGAATAACCAAAATTGCATCATGGTGGTTTTCTTAACACTGAAAAAGAGCTGCCTTCCCCCCCTGCCTCCCCAATTGTTTTCTTCATTCTTAAAAGTGGCTAATCTGCTTTGCCTGAACCCTTTGAAAAAAAAAAATTCATCTGAGGGTGGGCACATAGCACTGACATTTACAGCCTGAAGCGTTCATGTCTGACAAAGTTAGAAGCAACTGAAAACAGGGTATTGTAATAGGAAATACCAAACTTAATAATAAGAATATGCATCACCTCTACCTATTGTAACGAATGATCCGGAGAAGGTAATTCAAAGGACTCTCATCTGCCCTTTCTCAGAAGATGAACATGACAACATTAAATGAAATGGAAAGGCTATAGGGAAATACTTCTCACATTGCATACTGCACTTGAATTTCCTGTCAGGATAATGCTGATAACAGGAGTTTAGCAATTCACAAAAGAGCTGGTTCCACATAATAAGAATGTCTGCAATTGTTTGATAGGACACATTTATAAGAGGACATTTTTCTTTATGTTTGAGGACATATGGCAAGTGCTAACTGCCTGAAGAAGAACCTTTCCTTACAGTTTATCTGGCCACTGGGATTATCAGATCTGCTCTTCCAAAATATTCAGCTTTATTGCTGAATATGTTTTGACTACTCAAACCTATCAGCTCGTTCATGCAGGCCTAAGCAGTCCAGTCAGACAGTGATGGTGGAGTGGTGGCAAGTTCTTTTTCCAACTTACAAGCAATTGAAATGAAGATGAGTTGCTCTGTTTAAATGATGAAACATTTATATGGTTGTGGCTTTGGATCCTCTCATGAATTAAATAATTACAGCTTTAACATTAACATTCAGTGTTTCCACAATAAATTGAAAACGTAGCTATTTATTTAAAATATAACCTCTTTCCTTGATCAGTATCTCACAAATGCTTTCAAATTGTAACATATGTACTATTCAGCAGACATTGCATGATATAGTACATTTTGAAGGAAGAAAAGTCAAAATCACCTTTCATAGGAAATGTCTAAAGGTAGCACACTCTTTAATTGCCAGCTTGTCACCAGATATTTTCTGTCACTTATCTAAAATACTACAGAATGTTGTCATCATTGCTACAGATAACTAGTAATAAAACAAACATTATGATCTCCCTTCAAAGAGAACTGATGACAGCACTGAAACTGTAAAAGAATGTTCAAACCTTCATAAACTAATAATTCAAAGGCACTCAGGGAAAAAAAAAACCCCTTGTTTAATTTATAGGGTCATTAGAAATCACCTTTTTTAAATGTCAGAATCTACTGATCCAAAAAAACAAATAACTTGTCTTATCCATTCTTCCTGTGGGGTTTTCTTGGTTTATTTTTTTTCTTTTCTTTTTTTTAATTTTCTGCACTGAATAGTCAGTGTAGTAACTCAAGTCACTGAAGCAAAGCTGAGTAAGTGCAGCAAGGATGCTGAGAGTAAAAAAACTTCTGCAGGGCTACATAAGCACCATCACTATGGGTACCACTTTACTGCTGAGAGAAAAGTCTGTGGAAAGCAGCTGGAAGGTCAGATAAACTGGGAGAGGACTGAGACATTCTGATATTTTGCTGCTTCTTGTTACCTGGTCTCACCCTCAAGTCTGAATTTTGTTATTTTCTCTATTGGCAGTAAAGTTGGTTGAATTTTAAAAGTTTTAATTATAGTGACATTTAATTTCTTGTTGTAAGGAGATGATAAAAAGTACCTGGAGGAAAAAAGATACAGAATTAACATACAATGCTGAAATTGGAAGGAAAAACAAAAAAAAGAATAAGTTCTTTTTGAGATATCTGAAAGGGGAAAAATTATCAACAATATTTTACAGACAATGGGACTGAGCAGGATATTAGAGATATAAAAGTATCTCTGGCTACCACTAGACCTCTATGTCTGTATGTGTGCATATATATATGTATATACATATATTTGTATATATGTATGCACAAGTATGTATATCTCTACACACATAAGATATACTAAAACACTAGAAAAGCCAGATGCTTGATTTTTTAAGTGGGAGGTATTCTGCCTGTGGAAATCCTTTAACTTATCACAAGCAGTAACCAAGGACAATTATCTGAAGCTAAAGTGATACCAATGAGAAAAGAGAAAGGAGACTTTTCCTCTTCAGTTGCAAAAAAAACCCCAAGCAGAATGATGTGTATATATCCATTTTTTCTGAGGTCCTGGCCGAAGAGGCTGTCATCTATGAACATTTGGCTAGGCTACTATGGAGAAATTTGCTGCCATTTCAATTAAGGCAGTCTACATGTTAGTGAGGCTGCAATGTGAATTATGCAAGGGAAATCATCTCAGCGGAAAATAACACACACCAAGTGCAATTTTTGTATGAGTATTACTAACCCAAATTATCCCAGCATGTTGGCTGAAGGGAGGGTTCATTTTGGCAGGAGGATTGAGCAGGCACAGAGGGGACCACTGAGGACTACACATGTATGGACACATAGAGTGAAGATATATTGAACTGAACCAAATTGATTGAAATGACTTTGCAAGCTCAGAGAGCAGCTGGGAAGCTGCCTTGGTATGAGGATGGATCTGACTGTGCTGTGAAACGTTTCTGGTCTGAGGGGCGGCCTCTGAACTGCAAACAGTGAAACCTAAAGGGAAAGGGTTGCAGGACCACAATGCCACGCAGCTTTGCCGTGCTGGTGTCAGCTGTTCCAGCTGCTTGCCCGTGAGCATGATCCAACCTCGCTTGTTTGCTCTTCAGAAGTGAACTTCAGATCACATCCCCTTAATTTTTCTCAGCATATTTCTGCAGATACAGAAGTACATGCCAGCTCAAAGGCTGGCTATGCTGTCATGGGCAGGCTGGAAGGAGGCAGCATGGGCAGTGGCTGTGCACAGCTGAGGGAGGGAGAGGGTTGATACTCCTGAGTCCTTTCTCATCACCAGCCACCCGCCTTTCAGCTACTCAGGGCTTGGAATTCAGTTTGTGAAGGCTCAGGTATCTTCACAGAAAAGGATCTTACAAAGCGGAAATGCTGCCCAGTGCCTCAGTGGGCAGCTCAGATGTCATTTCCCAATAGAGATGTCTTACTTGCACTGAAAAAACCTGACAAAAATAGTATTTTGTGAAAGCATCAAGAAAGACTGTAGGGAAAACTGTGCCACTATGTCACTTTTGAGGAATCTGCACATTGCCACAAGATGTCTTGTTGCTACTTCTGATTTTGTATAACTTGCAGCCAGCCCACCTCTGTTCAGTCAGTGAACTTTCAGGTTCAGTACATCTGCCAGGATCAATGAGCACAAAATCACTCACCCCAGTACAGCTATGCCAATCTGCATTCACCATCTGGCCTAAGAGAGGTATCTGTCTCTTATGTCAATAGTTACAATTTTAGTTCAGTTGTTTTTACTTATCTGTGACATACCAGTTGCTAGACACCACAGCTTGTTTTACTTTTGATTCTTACTGCATATGGTGAAGTGCCTGGGTATTTTCATACAGTTTGACATGCTTTGAAAGTGCCAAATGGCCCAGTCTTACACACAGCACTATTCCAGCAGCCTGCCTAGAAGCATCATTCTAGGTCATACTTAGCTACAGTGGTTTGCTTTCGTTTTGTTTACCATATGCTACAGTAACCTGGATTTGAACTGTTCTGCTGTAGTGCAAACTTTGTACATGACTGCATGGCCACATGGAGTCTGTGGTCTTCTACAAGGTGAAAGTCACCTTCCCGAAACAGCTTCCTCACCACCACCACCACCATGCTGCTCAGTCCTAATTCCCAGATCAGTCCATCACACAAGATTATAATGCTGGCCCTCACTGCCCAACCAATGCTGACATTTAAAACTGCACTTTTTATGGTAGATGAAAAATCTGCCAAGTGTTTTATCACCATACCTTTTATAATGATAATGAAAATATGCTTAAAACACAGCTGTGTCATTTAGCTGTGGACAGCATTCTTCTTACTTCCCAGGAAAAGTCTGTGATTCAGGACCAGCTGCTTCTGGAGTCTCCTTGTACCTGTCTACACCAAGGAAAGAGAAGACCAAGGAACAGTTCTTGGATCTGAGGCCAACAGGCCCAGAGCTCTGAAATGTTAAAACTACCTGAAGTGATGCTGGGGCCGTGTGGTATCTTGTCAGACTGCATTTGTTACATTAAACTGAAAGTGTGTGTTGAACTCTCTGGGGTGGTGTGAAAATACAGGTGGATGTTTGATGAAAAAGCTGTCAAAGCTCAGGAGATTCCTACATGCATACAATCCCTTCCTCTCCTCCAGGTTAACCAATCCCTGGGACATAGGAAGGTTATTTAATTTCTTTGCCAAAATTTCCATAATAAGCTGACATCTTTGAATCTGTAGGTATAATAGCTACTTTCTGCTCATTTTATTGTTTCATTACAATTCAAGGTATGGGATAAAACTGATAAATCAACCCCCCAACAAAAGGCCATAAATCAGCTGTGTACAACTGTGCTAGTGTCAGCAAATCCACAAGAGAAAGTGAAAGAGAAAGTGAATAATAAGATGAATGTATGAATAATAAGAGAAATAAGGGAAATATCTTAAGGTAATTTCCCTGGAAACAGCTATTGCTTGAAGTATTATAACAACTTATAATTTTTATACCACGATTTAAAGAAATTATTTAATGATTCCTACGAGGGTTCTCTGACTTTAAAATAAACCCAGTGTCTGAGTCTGTGCCCAGAGAGTTAATGACAAAACAAAGGCATTCAGCCCGACATTAAAAGCATTTTGTATTGCCCTGCCAGTTTCAAGTAGCCAGACTTCTGCCAAGCTTAAGAACTAGGAATTGTACTTTTGCACATTTGGAAGAAGTCCAAAACGTATCCCAATACCAAGTACATTTTAAGCTGCTTAAGGGAGCTTTACATGATGAGAACAGTGAAAAGGCTCATTAAAGCAAATGACTGTGAAGTACAACAGCTCCAGAGATGCACTCTGGCCCCAAACTAGTAACAGCATTGTGACATTCTTACTGATTCCAATCCTTCTTATTTAGCTACTTCTCAAGATCAGAGATGGCCTTGCATACCAATACCAGTGGGACAGATTCAGATGTGTATATTTTGTTACTGTGCATTAGCTGCAATAGATAAACACTTATGATTTGGAACACAACTGGTGAAAGAGGTTTTTACCCAGATTTATGGGGATTTGCCTGCAAATTAAAGCAGTACCAGGTTGCTTTCAAGACAGCCCTTTTCACCCCAATTGGCAAACTGTTAGAAGGGTCTCAGGTATGACTCTGGCCTGGGCTATCCAGTGCCCAATGGCCCCAGGCATGGTTCAGGAGGCAGCATAGATCACAGCCACCTAAAATGGCTGGCAATTTGGATAGTGCTGACACATTTTGAAATGCCCCCCATAAGCATTTGATGCTGTGGACACTGTTTCATATATGTAGACATAAACTACTTGTACAAATTGAGACTGGTTTTCCCACATGTTGAATCAGGAGGTCTTTCTCCCCCTCCCTCTTCACCTTTGCTGATTGTTACAGCCCTATATCAGTACATAGCAAAAGCCTATAGACTTGTAGATTGAAAATAAGACTCTTCCTATAGGATATTTTGAAGGAAAGCAGCCTATTTTATAGTAAATTGTGATAAAAAAGCACAGACCCACACTTTACCCCTGACTATATGCTAGCATCATGTAAAGGTACCCAAACTGAAAGGACAAGTTAGCAGTTACTTTGGAAATACCTCCCAGAACCAGCTCTGAACAATGAAACAAACCCATGAGTTAATAACATACTACCAACTACACCATTAATATTTTTAAGAATATATAGTGAATACTTTGAAATCATAACACTGAAAGAGATTTAGTAAATAAGAAGAAACCTTTTAAACATCACGAAAGATTAGAATGATCCTGTGAAATCAGTCTTTTTCCAAAGACTGAAAACTTGTCTATATTATGAGATGAACAAGTAAGAAACCTCATAATCACAAAACACACTCTTTTTTCTTTCAGCCTCTTTGAGAGAGAAACAGGGCAAATAACTCAGAAATGTTTCTCCTGAGCTGTGCTCAAGTGGCACTGATTTACATTTCAAGTGTCCTTCTCTTACAGCTCCAAAAATAGGCATGAATTTAAAACTGAATTTAAGTGGCCATGTCAGCTTCTAAAATAGCTATTTTTTTCATTATCACTCCCTTCTCTGCTCAGATGCAAAACCAGTCAGCTGCAGAGTAACTAACTTTAGCATATGTAGATTGAAATACAAAAGTGCATGCATGCTCATAAATGTCTGGCTCCTGCTTACTTACATTTCCACCCCCTCAGGCTAAATACCTGTATGTTTCACTGCACAATATAAAGAACTGCTCCTCTGCAAATGGCAACAGGCTTCAATTCTGTAACAACCTGCCAATGGTACATCCTTGCATCCAAAAAAACCCAACAAACAATAAAAAGCCTAAAAAAAACCCACAAAAAAACCCTCAACAACAACCAAAAAAACCCACACAACAAAAAATCCACTACCTGACACTGTGACAAAGAGAATAGAGAGCTCCCTGATTAGCAGAAAACAATGCAAAACATTTCCTGGTTGCTTCAGCATGCTAAGACTTACAAAGCTTAGTAGAGTTTTATTGTATTCTAGAGACTAATAGAAAAGCTTTGATGAAAAGGGTATTCTTTGTAATAGTAACAAAAATTGTTGGCTAGATTTTCTATGTTATTTTGTGCAATTTCTTCTATATTTTGACCCTGCTTTAATGCTGAAGCTTATTGCCATGAGAACTTGGAGCAGCAATGGGAGCAGGTTGCCCTGTGGAGTGCAGACAGACCCTCACCCTTTATTATCGCCCTAGCTATGGTAATCTGTTGCAGTGCTCAGGCTAACTAATACTACTGAGAGAGAGAAAGAGAATTATTTCCAGCACATTATGGACCTAATCCATTTAGTCTGCTCTTGGAGGTGATTTGGTACATCCACAGACAGCTTAGTTGGTAATTTTTATGTGTCTCAAATACATATAGGCATTGACACATTTACACAAGTCTGAAGAGGCAACCTGGCAGAAGGCTGAATTTGCATCTATATATTCTTGGTATGCTCCCTCGGAAAATGACTTTTAACATTTCTCTCAAGGTATACAAGCACCAAAATTGGGGGGAGGGGATTTGTATACTCATTTTGTGTGTTATTTCAGAGGCTTTCATGAGCTCGGTGTTGAGCCCGATGAAATTTCACACACAGTCACATGTCATCACTGTTGATACTCCTTTGGTGTTTCATGCTAATGCAGTAACATATAATAGTTGTCTGTAAGGGGCACTCCTTTGCTAAAATTCATGAACCACCTTAGGAATGGCTTCATAAGCTGGCGTCAGAGGAGGATTATTGAAGAGACACCAACAAATAAAGCCTGGCACATCCTGACTAGGGAGGGGGTCTGAGTGAAAAGTCAAAATGTTATAATAGTCAAGGTGAAGAAGTCTGTCTCTTCATGTCACACGCAGCTACCTCAGTGCACCCCTGGTTTGTGCCAGCACAGGCCAAAACTAGCAAATGGGCAAAAACCTCACGAAAATGCCCAGTGTCAGCATGCCCAGGAGCAGCTCTCTGTCTGTCCGTGCAGCTGCGGCTCAGCCGGTGAGGATATCAGCCTGGATATCAGGGTGCAAGCGATCACTGCTGCAGACACAGAGCCCTGCTGCAGATGAGTGTGGTGAGATGAAGGCTGACTGCCTTGAAAGGAGCCAGGGGACGTGTGGCTGCAGCATCACCTCTCTCTTGTCTGTCTGTGCAGTGCCTTAATCCAGCCCCTGGGCTTGCCTACCTGTTCAAAGCCCCCTCCCAGCATTTTCCTTGGGATCTAAGCCATGGCCCCTTGCCTACTAAGGGCCGAGCTTTTCCACAGTACAAAACCCTGCACTAGGAAAGGTGGCACAAGGTCACCTGTATGCTCCTTGTGTAAACCTAAAAGGACTATCCTATCAAAGTCCATTAAAACCTAACCAATATTAAAAGTGACTATCAAAGAGTAAGACCTATCTCTTCTTTGAAAGTGATTGCTCTTGAGCAGACACAAACATTGTAAAAAGAGATCACTGCCTTGTGATTAAAATATAAACAGCCTCACTTGAAGGAAGAAGATGCATCATAAAACAGTCTGAAGTGATGTTTTGCTAAGGTGGTGAAGTTGAGGACAAAACCAAGACAGCCGGCTGATCTCTGCTGTGAAATTTAGCAGTTAGGTGAGGATAGCCTTACTCTTTCTAGTCAGACTGTCCTCACCTAACAGCACGACTAGAGTAAGTGACTGGCACTTCAAGACCTGGTTAATCATCAAGAGTCAAGACAAAGAAAGTTTCTGGGGCAGACAGTACAATTTGCTGACAATTTCTGTAGGGAAAAAAGGGCAGTAAAGTAGCACAGAACTGATAGCTTTCATGAGGAACAGTGCAGATAAAATTTCTGTCTACTCAAGTGCTTTGAAGTTCATTCTTCTATGTGCCCTTACATGTCACACAGCCATCGGCCACCTGTGTATTCTACTGTCAGAAGTTAATGTCACATAAGTTTCCACAAAGGTAAGTACAGTCAGGCCCACTCTGCTCTGAAAAGATTACCCATAGGACATTAATGGGTTTTTGAACTTTTCAACACGTCTTCGGGCTGTTGCAATATCCATCAGCAAACTTCACTTGCACCTTTTTCAGCTCAAGTTTCATATATAAAAATATTCAAATATCAGACAAGACACTGTCCCTGCTTTTGATTTATATTGAAATTTGATTTCCATTTTTACTGTCCTCCACCCAGGACTGTGAAAGAAAGGAAGAAAATAAATTAGGTGCATACCATTGGTTAGATTTAGTGGTATTGAGCAGTTTGGGAGGATATAATTAATTTTAAATGGGATTTGGAGGTAACATTTTGCTATGAAGCATGTGTGTTTGCAGATCTTGATCTGCAACTTCAACTTGCAAGGTTCTTTTCACAAACCTTTGTAGTAAGCTTCCCATTCTTATCATATGATGCAATCACTAAGCTATATATTCAAAAGATCTTGGTCTCCAATTATCTTTCTCCACTTTCAGTTCAAAACAGTCAAGTCATTCTATCAAGACTGCATCCTAACAGAATCATATTTCTAAATAACAGTGATTTTTTTATCAAGGGCTTATTTCTATTATTTGCTGACTGAATCATTACAAATCAAAGTGGTAGTTAATATAGTCCTGTTGAGAAGCATTTGCAGAATCATTCCATTTTCTACAAACACATTTAATTTCTGTAAGCAATAGCAAAGGATTTCTCTGATTATATTTCAACAAATTTTTCTTTCATTTTTCTGCCTCGTAGATCTGTTGATTGAAATCTGGAGGCAGGTGAATAATTACTAGAACACTCCAAGTGTTTGAAATGCAATATGGGCTCCATGGTGATTCATTAAATTAGGTAAGAAGTCATTTAGTTTTTCCCAAATTGCAGGAAGCTGTCCTAGTTACTATAAATGATAAATATTGTTATGAAAATAAATGAAAACTAAATCATCGTCTTTATTCCTCAGAATATTCACAGATCACTCACAGTCATGAGTCATGATTAAATACTTCTACAGTCTAGCAGATCCAGGGTGTCTAAACTTTAGGCACAAAATGCCCCTGCCTCCTGTCTGATGCCAGAGGCTTTGCCAAGGATGGGATTTGGGGCCTCACGAAATGGCCCTTGGCTACAGCTGTGGGGTACACCAAAAGGTTGGATTAAAGTTGTGTTCTTGTCATGTGAGAAAACTTGTTGTGGCTTTCCTTGTCTGAAAAACTGTGTTTCTTAGATGTACAGCTTACACTGACACGAGGGATCATTGCTGGTGGCCAAAACTTTAGAAACAGGCATGATTTATATGGCAAGCATGGGAAATTAAGTTGACAGCTCTGCTGGCCCTTAAAGTCCTAGTCCCAGTAGGGATGCTGGCTCTGTGGCACCTCACAGATTTCCCATATAGCACCCATTCAGAGCCAGTCCCACAGAAAATACTTTTATTACTTGATTTTCTAACTGTGTTTCTACCTGTTCCATGGAAATGAGCTGCCCTTTCCCCTCAATTATCCATATGAAAGCACAGTCAGACCCAACTCCTTGTGAAGACCTGCCCCTGTCTGGTTGGAGAGTGTCTTAAAGAGCAAACTTACGTGATCACAAACTTGTTCCCCTTTTTCCTGTATAATAAAGTGCTTTTAGCAAAACAGATTATAACTTTGATGTCATTATCATCATGGAATTGCTGAGTGAGTCACTGCATCATTAAACCCTGTGTGGCGAAGGCAGGTGGTGGTTTACTGTAAACAGGTCAGGACTTCTCCCCTCTTCTGCATCTGAAGCCCATGGGCAGCAAGAACAGTCTGTAACAGCTCCCATGTAGGGCCACAATGAATCAGGACGACTCAGGAACAGTGTCAAAGCAGCACCCAGGGCTGGCACTAGGCAAAGGAAAAGAAGGTTTCCCCCTCTAAGGACTGAAAAGGAAAGCAAGAAGGGGTTGCCATAGAAAGGGAGGCAAACAAGGATGATTTGCCTACAGTGTATTCAAATAAAATAAAGGATACACTAAAACTTCTCTAGCAGGGAATGAAAGAACTGTCAGCGATTTAAACATTTAAATAAACACTTTTTACAATTTCGGTCATGAGGCATTTTCTGTGACTGGAGACAGTAAACAGTGACTTTCACAGAAGATTATTTCTTAGTTTGCGATCTGAGGCTCCTAAGAGGTTTAAAATCCAGAGATTTTTTGTTTCTTACTCTTCTTCTGAGGCCAGGGAAAACATATCACATAAAACCTTTAAGTGCAAAGGTGGAACACATGGACATAAAGCTTCCATAAAGCATGGACAGGATCATTTCACGTGGAAGTGGCCAGTGACTGTAAATGTCTCCAGGTGTACGTAGGCAAGTAATTTTTTCATTTTGAAGAGAAATTGGAGATTTGAAGATTTACAGCAGGAATCCTCAACTACAGCTTCTAGAGGCTTGAGGCAAAATCCTGTCCTTCACATTCCCTTCCTATGGGGCTGGGCTATGTTTGGAAGCTGAGGGCTCAAGTGGGAAGACAACTTCAAAGAAATTGTTCCAGGTCACAGAAATGAAAGAACACACAAATAGGACGATCTGTAAGGAAACTGTACAATCTTGATTCTAACTGCTTCAGGCATACCTTCATTCTGCCTTACCCACTACATGAAAATCATTCAATATCTTTCATGGGTGCTTTGTGGACAGTTTATCACAGCAGTGTGTCGCTGAGCAAAAAATAAGCTCTTTCCAAGAACAAGTTAATGGGATATTTGATGGGTTAGTTAAGGATAAAGAATTGGCTGATAGAAAAATAAGGAAAGGCTTATTGCCTCAATAACAGATAATACAGCTGTGAAGGGGTTGATGAGATATAAGCAAAAACCAGGACTTCCTGAAAGCATTCAGATGGTTTGGAAGCCAGCTGAGATTTCAACAGCCAGTTATACCAAAGTGAACAAAACCCTCTTAGCAGACCCCTGATTTTGAAGAGGTACCAATCTTTCCATCAAAACATATGAAGATGATGATTGACAAAGTGAATACATCCTACAGCCAAAAACTAGATTAAAAAAAACAAAAAGGATTTGATGCAGCAGCAAAAATTCAATCTGGTAAATTCTGCAGCCCCAGTGTGGTCAATTCATCTAGGATTGGAAGCACTTAAGCAATTGTATAGCAGCAAGCTTCCTCCTAAGATTATAAAAGGCATTCCCTAGAAAACAGTAGTGAAGTCTGTATCAATTAAAGTTTTACTGTAGATGCTGGCCAAGACAAAACTGGCACACTTAATTGCTTTAGCTTCAGAAGCGCTGAAGAGTTTACAGCATTGCAAAGAAACTAGGGCTGCAGAAGAATTAATTGACTTTTTTGTTCAAAAACACTGACAGAAAGACAAGGAAAGATGACACTTGTAGAGAGGAAATCAACTGTGAGTTTCTAGCTGCTAACTGAAAGAGCTCTTTGTCAGGGTGACTGACTCCATGTGTCTCTGTTATTAAAGAAGCACTGCAGGAAAACAATTAAGAAAATAAATGATATAGCAAAGCAAACTGTCATCATGGATTTTTTTATCTGAAATTGTTACAGCAATAAGGAAGATCTATCTGACTTGAACTGAACCAACATTCATCTTTTAATGGAAGGGTGTGTCAGAGTTTCTTAACTGCACCGTAGCTTAGACGTCGAGCAACTTAGCAGTCATCTTGGATGTTCAAACACAGACATCCCTTAGCTTATATCTTCAGTTTATTAAAATGACACACAAAACTGATCTTTATTCTCAGTAATTAATTAGGTCATCAACTAGGTAAAAGAAACTCATCATTGAGAATATCCATCTTTGTCTGTGGGCAGGAGTCAAGAGAATGGGGCCAGACTTTCTTCAGTAGTGCCCAACAAGAGAATAAGGGGAAATGGGGACAAACTGAAGTTCCATCTGATTATGAGTAAAAACTTCTTTACTGGGAGGGTGGCCGAGCATTGGAACAGGATGCCCAGAGATGTTGTGGAGTCCCCTTCTCTGTAGATACTCAAAACTCGCCTTGATGTGATTCTATGCAACCTGTTCTGGGTGAACCTACTTTAGTAGGGGGGCTGAGCTGGGTGATTTCCAGAAGTACTTTCCAATCCCAACTACTTTGTGATTCTGTGTTTTCTGTCATTCTCTAGATACCTCAGGAAAACTTGACCTCTGCTCTACTTTTGAGACTCTCATACCTTTCTCTAAAGTCGTATTCTGGTACTGTTGCTTTCATTGTTCTTATTTTATTCAGGATCTCTTGGATCAGGACATTGTTACAGGTAACTGTGATGCAAAACACAAAGCCGGCACATAATGCAACATCAACACTGTAGAGAAGCAGAAGTGCTCTAGTACTCAACTGTTTGTGTCAAGGGCATTACTAGGATGAACAATATAGAAACCCAGATGGCAAAATAATGAATGAACTGACATAAAAGAAGCTGCTTAAGATGTTTGGCCATGACATTGTGAAAGAAGACACTTTCTAAATGTCCTGTATAGAAGCATAAAATGTGCTCTGAAAAAAGAGAAAAAAAATTGAAGGAAAAGTATCACACCAAAGGAAGCACACAAAGAGTGAAGGAGATTGAATGGACCAGCGGAAGGACACTCATCAGAAGGAGCGGTAAGAAGATAGCAGGTCAAAAACTTTTTAAAAAATAGGATTGGGCTGAAACATTTGCAGCACGTTCCCGTTTAATGCACAACACAAGGGAAAAGATGACACAGATTAAAAGCTCCCCTTTGGAAAAGGCAAAAGAAATACCAATTTTGGGCAAACATCAAAGGGTGTAGTTGCTCTGTTTATACTGAATGAAAAATGTTCAGCAAAGGAGTCAATTTACATAATGTGGAGGCATTTAGTATGATTTATAGCCCTGCCTTAGAGGCAGTGGAGTGAAAAAAAAATCGTTAAAGCCCCTGCATTTTATCAGAGGAATAATTTCTGTTGGAGAAGAAATTTCTAGGAGCATCATGAGTTTAGAGACTGGGAAGAAGCTGCAGGTATCTGGACCTGTGCTATGGCATAGGTAGACGGGGTGCTGCAATGACACCTTTTCCCCAGTACCATTGTGGGGATCTGCAGGAAAGCACCTTGCATCCAGAGTCAGATCACATGAGGCACTGAAAAGAACACACTTTCTCCTCAGTGCTCTACTGTGTGGTGCAGGGATGAGGATATAGTCTCCATCTTAAAAAGTAAAGTAGCAGCCATCTGCCCTGTTGTATCCACCGGAGTTGCCTGCCTGCCTGTGCTCTAACTGATGCCTTGCATTTTGCTTGGTCACTTTCAATGCCAAAGCTAGCATCCTGGGATGAAAAAGACAAGGCAGTGCAGGGGTGAGAGGAGAAAATGCAGTCATGCAGCTGGTTACATGCCAGAGACTTTTCTACAGTGCAGAAAGCAGGAACATAATTTCTTTCTCTAGTCTTTCTGGCACTTCTCTTTTGTGAGGCAGAGCCCAACTGCACGGCCAGCCCCAGGGCTTACGGTGTCTCCCAGGTGGTGTCCCAGTGTACCCTAGCACAGGAGGCATCCTGTTTCCTGGCTTATGTGTCGCCTTTTACAGAATCCCTGGTAGCTCCAACACACACGGGGAAATGGCATGGGCTGCTGAAAGGTTCTGTCCTCTATTTTGTAGCACAAGCAAAACTCTGATGCAATAAGTGCTGCCTCTCTGGGCCAGATCCTTCACACCACTGCTGCGCCTGGTGGGTGAGGAGGGTTTGGTTCATCCTCCTGCAGCCTGAAGCTTACTTACTGAAGTCTCTCCAGCTCCACTGGCCTTCTCTGGCCATGGCTGGGAGCTAATCTGGATGTAAAAACTATTTCTACATTTCTTGCTGCTCCTGTTACCAGCTGGACCTGCTTCTTGAAACTTCCTATATGTATCTGTACTCATGGGAGCACAAAGGTGGACATGGAAAACACGTGGTCCAGCACAGGGACAGACAGGACCTCTCTTTTGACAACTGCCTCTCCTTTTTTGCATCTTAAAACAGTTGCAGTACAACAGCCTCATTCACTACAAAGACCCAGTGGGGAAGAGACCTAAATCTGTGAGAGGGGCACAAGGCTTGAGATTGTGCCAGGCTCCAACAGAAAAATAGCTTTCTAATCCCAATCAAATGACACTCAGCAGAAGCAGAGATAAAGTGCAGATAGCTCAGCAGAGCCTCCTTTACACCAGTGTAGCAGGGCTGCCCAAAGTGCACGGCAGGGAAAACCTGGCAGAGAGGGCCTGGCAGAGCTTTGAGAAAGAATTGCCTGGAGGTGAGTTTCCATCTCTGGGTGGGCTGTACTGCCCACTCTGTGAGCTGAGTGTACACACACACATGAGCGCTTGCTGCTGGGTGTCCTTAGGCTGCTGAGCCTGAAGTTACAGCCCAGCTTGCCTGCTGGGGCAGTCAGGGCACTTTTATTCCCAGGCTACCTCTGACCTCAGTTTGCCCTTGAAAAGGGACTACTTTTCACAGGAAGAGGTTGGCCCAGCACATGTATTTTCCTTGCTCTCTGTGCTGATTCCTCTGCCCTTCTGTTGTACAGCTCCAGAAGCAAGGCAGAATAGGCTCCTTGTGACTGGCATGTGGATATTCCAGTGAGCTCTGTGTGGCCTGCAGAATGCTTGCCTTTCTGATGAGAATGGGTCTGCAGTGCTACTCACCTTCCAGCCAAGGTGGAATTGATGGCATGTTTATTTTGGTCTGGATCAAAAAAAGCTGACCACCTTGTTATTTGACCATGGTTACTATTTAGTGCAGGCTTTTAAGAAGACTCTTTGCTCTGTCCTGCAAGACACTGAGCACTCACAAATTTTGAGCAACCTGGTCTAGTGGAAGGTGTTCCTGCCCATGGCAGAGGCCTTGAAACTAGGTGATCTTTAAGGTCCCTTCCAACCTAAACCATTCTATCATTCCATGACTCCTGATCTAAATGAGAAATCACCATCCACCACATGACGAGGGAACCATCTTGATCATGTTCTGGTGACGGTCTCTGAGAAATGAGTCAAAGCTAAAGCTAAGCATTCTTTTTTCAACCTCAGCTTGTTTCTACCAAACAAGTACTTATGGAACAAAGCTGTTCATGCAATTTTTGAGAGGGCTAAAAAGAGAATGAAAACATTTTCTTGAAAATTAACACAGATGTTTTACTGTCCACCTTTGGAAAAAAAGCAACATCAAGCTAAAGACTCTACCTCTCACAATGTCAAAAGTTTCTGCTAGCCAGGAGTTGGCTGATTGATAGTGCATGTAAAATCAATACCAGATAACTTAATTGCCGACTAACCTCAACTCACACATTCTTAAGGAAAAGTGTACTATAGAGTCTACTGTGATTTTTATTGTGTTTGGTTAATGAAAAAGGAAAGATTCCTTCCAAAATCACCCAAGCTCCTCATTTTATAGATGGTTCTGTTGAAAAACACTGTTCTGCAAAAGTGAGGGAACGGGAATCTGATACAAATCTGATACAGAAGGCAGTTGGGTAATTCATAATCTGAGCTCCATTCATAAATCTGTTAGCTTTATAAAGGTAGAAAAATACTTACCTTCACACACGCACTCTAACTCATTATTCCTGACTGTACACTTATCATTTGAGCACTATTTGAACAATTTAAACTGATTAGGGACCACAATACCATCACTTACAGGACACAGCGTCTTATACCATGAGTAGTCTCACCAATATCACCTGTGGAATAAGATATTGACTGACATCAGTGTAGATTGTACAGCAGGGTCCTGGGCACATGGTAACCATAACAGAAAGGCTGCAATGATGTCTCAGTATTATGTCAGCATGAAAGGTCTTATTGTTCCCAGTCCAATCTTCTTTAGTCCTAACACATTCTTTTTACACGGTTGCTGTGGGATATGCAGGCTATTTCAGAGTATTTATGACTCAGTTATGAATCTTCATAAACGCAAATCGTTGTCAGCATGGGCTCAAGTGAATTCAGAATTTCCAAAGAGAAATAAATTGCTATTAGGAGGCATACTTCTCATTTCACACATCAACTCAAATTCTGTTTCACATTAGTCAGACCTATATGCTTTAAATCCTGTCCAGGGAGACTATGACTTCACTTGTAATTAGGAGCAGAAGCATTCAACAAGCTGAAATGGAGTCATGAAACAGAGGGAGTGAATGTCACTGGACACAAAACTTGGCAGTGACACATGATAGAGCAAGACAACATGAGAGCCTTGACAGAATGTGGGTTGCGTTCATGTTTTGCGCATGGTGGTTGGTTTGTGGGTCTTTTAAGGAGAAGAATCTTTGTCTCTAGAGTGGTTAAGAGTTTTATTTATTGCTTTATTCTGTTCACTCTATAACAGCACTTCACTATTTCTTTCTTTGAATCCCTCAGACAAAACGCATTGCTGCTCTGAGAGAGCATTTCTGCCAAAGGTAACACACCAAAGCTTGGCATTTGTCTTGCAGGGACATGGGTTAGCTTTCAGCTGTGTCTCAGTTTATCCTCATTGTCTGCTTCCATCTTCAGTGAAAGAGAAGTGAGTTACCTCATGTCTTTGCTCCTTCACAGGTCTTTGCTCCAACAGCCATGAAATTGCTGGATGATTACACTGATAAGGAGTTGCTTATCTGTCTGAGGCCAGAATTTCTATAAAGTGTTAGTAAATATCAGTAATTCCATAATTAAACATTTCTCTTCCTTTGTCTGATAAGAACTGTCTTTGTAAAAGAAGTTATTTAATTTTTCAGAGCATAAACCATTAGCTAATAGATGTTTACCTCTTTATGTTTGCCTTAGGCTGTGATGCCTAAACCTGAAAGGAAGCACCAACCCATTTTAGACAAAAACCAAAACCAACACAAAGGAATATATATTCTCTCTCCATGCTGCAGGTGTGGGGCCTGTAGCATTAATCTAAAAATCTAAAATCCTTTCCTCTGTTTCTAGTAAATTACGAACCTGGGGGAGACGCGGAGTAGTTTTTCAAATCATGGTATCTATTACAGAAAAGGTGGTAGTACTTCATCCCTGACAGGCATCTGTAGAGAGTTTGCCAGCTTGCCAATTCCTCTTGATTAGGGCCATTTGGGCCAACTCCAGTGAAAATGTTAATGATTCTATTGAACCAAGTACAGGAAGGATAAGATGGATGAGCTGGTTGAAGTAATGACTGCTGCAGTCAGGGAAGGTGCAAGCCAAAGGCATTAACAGAGAGTGCAAGGCTCAAGAAGATGAAAAAAGCCAGGGTAAGAAACATAAGGATGGCTAGCCATGGGAGGGACTTTGTGTGTGCTCTGTGCCCTGGTCCTCGGAGTGAAGTGGGAGCCCTGCCCCACTAACATGTGCTTTCCTTCTCCCTCTTCCCACTTCCCTCCTTCAGTGTGCAGTGGATGAACAGCACAAGCTACAGAAGCAACTTTGTTTTTCACTGCTTTTCACTCAACGCTGCAGGGCTGAAATACCGGTTGTGATGAAGTCAGCATGCATTTTACTGACTATTTCTGTAGGTCCACTTTCCCCCCCAGCCATGCTTATTTCCAAAATTCAGCAAGCAATGCTAATAATTTCCTGGGGGGAGAAGGTAGGGAACTGTATTTTTCAGAGGTGAA
This sequence comes from Dendrocincla tyrannina, assembly GCA_035047865.1. Classification (NCBI taxonomy): domain Eukaryota; kingdom Metazoa; phylum Chordata; class Aves; order Passeriformes; family Dendrocolaptidae; genus Dendrocincla; species Dendrocincla tyrannina. The sequence continues at coordinate 101,719,051 of JAWWMP010000001.1, forward strand.
AAGGTTACAGGTGAGAAAGTCTCTCTGAAAATGCTGTGCCTCCATCACTGATGACCTTGGTGGCATTTAGGAATCCTGCAGCTACTGCTGGGGCCTACATCCATTCTCAGGGCTCAGTCAGGTTGACTTGCCCCCCCAGGTATCCTGCAGTTTTATGAACCTAATTTACTGAAATTACACATTCAGGCTAAAGTTTACAGGTTTGGGAACACGTACAGGCTTATACTGAAACTCAGAGTAAAGATCCTGCAACTCTAAGTGAGAGTCTTTGAACTCCACGAACAAGCTGATAGGTGATTTCTCAGAGTGGAAGACTTTTGCTCACAGCTTTTTATTGTGGCTTAGTTCATACTCATGAAGCACTGAATGAGCACTGTTAATAACCATTCTGAGCAAAAGAACAGCTTGGGCAGTGAGGTGAAGTGCCTCCACCGTAGCCCAGCAAAAAAAAGTGCACTTTGAATTGTCTTTACACACACAGACCTCACTGACAAAAAAGGGTATTTTCATTTATCAGCTATGTCACAGATATTTCATAATAACGTTTTCTAGTTTTTCTGGTTCTTTTGTCTTAAATAAGAGCTATTCAGATGGGAAATGTAGGATATCTTTCTGCGTACAAATAACTTGATACTTTTAGTCTCCAGTTTAGGTAAATGTTTTGTGCCAGAAAAATGTCTGTGGTTACACATCACCCAAGAACATTCACAGTGCAGCCTACCAGCATCAATAGAAAAACTCCCATTTGACTAGCAAGGGTTTGAAAAGAACTACAAAATCTGTACTGAGTTTTTAGATGTGGCTGAAGGTGATACAGCTGTGTTGGGTTGGGTCTGCCTGAAAATTGTTTGAGATACTGCTGTGGACATATTTTCAGTTTACCTTCCTCATATTTAACATGCTTGAAATGGTCCATTTGTGTTGTACATTAAAGACAGCAGCCTGAACTGTTACTGTTGTTGAATGTCTTATCAATATTACTGATTTTTTTTCATCAAAGAATGTTTTTTAGATTTGGATGGCAAAGCATTTAATTATTTCTTCTCCTACCATTTTATACATTAGTATGATATCTGTGTTTTGACATACCCAAACGAACAGACTGGATTAGGCAAAAAGTTGAACCTCAGAGAAGATGAGTGAAGGATGATAATTGTTTTCAGTCACTGCTAAAGCTCCTAGAAAGGATGTGCACTGTGACAGCATAACTGCTGTGTTAGAGATGTTGAATCCTGAGTTCTCTGATGGCTTTCTTCTGTGTGTCAAATACCCCACCAGAACAGCTTTTTTCCTTTTTTTTCTTTTTTGAGGGTGGCTATTCTCCTTTACTTTTATTGACAACATCTTTACAAAATAAATGCCTATTGAAAATATTCCCTTTCCTGTCAGATTTGTTAGGTGAAAGCTGAGGACCCCAGTGTTCTTCATGTAGTCCACAAAACATTCATATTGTCTAAGTTTTTAACTCCTTTGCCTGAATAGAAGTGAATACCTTAGCATCAGCTGCAAATTTACTGACAGGTATAACAGTTCTTTTGCCTTTTCTAGCCCAGCAGATTATATCTGAATTAACAACACAAGCAAACTAGAAGCATGCTAATAAGTAGGTTGCATGGTGGATGAAAATCATCCCATAGCAAATAAGTGTCCAATGTACATGTGTTACCAGTAGAGAAATCAAAGCAAAGTGTCACAACTACAGCTCCAGTGGAATGATTACATAGAGTCATTCCTTGGTGGATGATCCTCAAAGCCTTTGTCAGATGTCCTTTTCTTTTCCATATTCCAAGTTTCACTGAACTTCCAGAATGATATATTCACTTTGCACTTGAATTCTCTTCTCTTCTAATATTACCTGACAGGTAATAGGATTAGTTCCATGAAACGCAGAAAAAGCAATAGTTATACTTGTATTGTATCAGAAGCCACTTATTTGGGGTTTCTATGAATAGGATGTTTGCCGAAGCACTGTGATATGCTCAGGAAATTATTCAAAAAGTCATTTATTTTCCACGCACTTGTCTGTCTGCCCAGAAAACCAATAATTTGTTTATTCACTTAAATAAGATGGGACACTGACTTGCCAAAGCATAGAAATGAGTGTTGAGAGCTGTCAATACATTCATGAATACAGATAGTGTTTTACACTGACTTTGATTTAATTTTAGCTGAGGGGTTATGCATCTTTCTGAAAGATTTTTTTCTCCATGGCATTCACGTTCTGTTAAGGTTGTAAACTCCAGGGATCTTCCAGCTCTCTTATATCATATGGATAACATCCATCATAGGAAGAAGAGATGTATTTTAGTTGAATGACATAACTGAACCGAGGCCTTGGTAAAATCATATCCATTGGCACATTCTCTACAAACCTTTCCCTGTTCTGATTTACAAGTGAAGTTTAGGAACATGTTTATGAATGAATTCTCCACAGTTGGAGTGGGAATTGCACACTATGCCTTTCTTCTTTACGAAGGATGGTAAGCTTTCTTCTTCTGATTCAGGGCTGACTTTTCCATTGCATTTATAGTTCTGCACCTCAATTTTGCTCTCCCCACAGTTGCTATAAATGCAAAATTGAATTTGCTGAACCTTGTTATGTGTCTTTTTCTGGTAAATCAAGACAGCAAACCACTGAGTTCAGGGAAGTTATGCTATTAGAAAAGCTGTGTGATATCAGAATTGGCTGGCTGTCTCATTGCAAGCAAAGCTATGCTTCAAGTAAGACTACACTACCCATTTCACACTTTCAGGTTCCCTTCTGATGCAGTATCTATTCTGGGTATAAAAGCTCAGTTATTTCAGCCTTGCAATTCTATTTCAAACCTTTTTTTCCTCTCTGTCTTCATTGTAGCTAATCTAATTGCTTGTTGCAAATGATTGATTCCCCCCTTTTTTCCTGCATTAGTTTATCATATGTGAGATGCTCAGAGAATATCATAAGACCATTCTGAATACCTATCAACTCCTATATTTTCACACATTTTTTATACAAAGCACTCTCTGAATACATCTCCTTGGCTGGTTGGCCTTGCCTTCCTCCAATAGTCTGTCCTTCGGGTGAAACCACTGAGCCTGAAGTGAGAATGTGATTTCACATGGGAGGGATACAACAGAGGTCTGCGTGTAAGGAGGCCCCACTCAGTCCCTGTCCTCAGTTACTTGTTTCCAGCCCCACACCAGCATGTTACTTTATGGCCATGCTGCATTTTCCTTGTCCATCCTTGTCTTCTTTCTTGACATGATGGTGCAGGAAATACTCTTGCCAGTGGAGAGGAGAAGGGAGTTATTTAAGCCTCTGCTGTCCTCAAGGCTCTCTTGCAGGGCGTTACTGAACTGGGTCTTACATCAGAGAGAGCACTCACAGACAGGTAAAGTAATTTAATTTCATCTGCCCATCTTGCTGGCAGCTTATCACCGTACTGTGACACTCAACATGTTATTAAATTGCGAGCTTGGCCAATACAGGCATCTTAAGTTTTGAATACCTGTTCACCTGATTGTTAACTCCAGCTTCTTGCTTTATTTTGTTTTTAACCTCTCCCCATCCTGAAGTTTTAAAATGCAGAGTCACTTGTCGCCTATAATTTTCTAACACTTTGTGGTCTGCAGTTGTTAATGGAGCTCACTGAAACCAGAAGATCTTTAGCTGCGATTTTCTCGGACAGTTTTGGTGTCAGTCCCACTCATCAAAATCATTGTGATTCGGTGTAGTCATCAAATATTTCTTTCAACTGTTCATAAACTGATAAAATGGTAGTTTGTTGCAGGAAACACTTAAATGAGCTACAAAGAGAGTGTTCATTTTTTTAGCATTAGTCAGTTTACCTTTTCTTCCAAGGGATGATGTCTTAGCTATATTTAAGTCTTAATCTTGTTCCCCTGCACAAGCAGAATGATGACTTTGCAGGCTAGAGAAGGAACAGGGACAGCACAACATACATGGCCCTCTACAGGGACTCCTGTGTTTTTCGTAACAATGGCTATCTGATGGAAAATACAAAACCAAGAAACCCATCAGGAAACTCCAACTTAAGTTTTTGACTTTAGTTTAGCTCAAACTGGAATCCTTCGTTTTCCTGAACAGAGTAGAAAGGCCTCATTTATCATTAATAATAAAACTATATAAAATTACATTACCCGTCAGTCCTCTCATGCATAGAGCTGTAATTTATGGCCCTGTTCTCTTGTATGGATCAAGCTGTACTTTCCAGGGTGCAAATGTGTTTTTTCTTGTGAAGACAGCGATGTGGGGCATCATGGAGGATGTTGTGAGATTTTGCTTAAAAAAGGAATTTCTGACAGTCAGCTTCCTACATAAAAATTTCACACAGTAATGTCACAAAATGGGAAATGCAATTACTTATTCAGCTGAATTGAAGCCAATTAATTTGAATTTATCAGAAAACACTAAAATGAAACATTTTGAGTGCATTGCCAATTGTCCTTGCTTGAGTTGAGAAAAAGAGTGAGCTATCCCCATTTATGATGGGAATCTGGGATTTCATTCAGGGAAACTGATGTCAAACTGAAAACATGGTTGCCACCACAACAATCCATATTTCTCTGAAACTGTAATTCCTTTTCGTTGCCTTTCTGTCTAGTTAATTAGGAGATCTGATAACAGTGATAGCAAATTCTGGTTTTTATGGATGAAATCTGAGTGTCCCTGACAGAATGCAAGCCTTGGCTTTGTCAGTATGTTAATTAGCACAGGAATGTCAAAAGCATCCAGGGATCATTATTTAAAATTAAGCCATGTTTTACCAGTTCTGTTGATCTATAGCCACTGAATAAGAAGTCAGCAGCAGGTGACTGAATTCACCGAGCATTTAGGTACTGAACTCCCAATTCTCACACTGGGACTTATGTTTCTAAATGTTTTTGTGGATCTGGGCCAATGGTTGTTATATGTCTTTACCATCAGCCTACAGATGACTTTTGGAGGTATGGACAAAAATGTCCATGGGTTGAGTAGCACATGACTAGTTTCTCAGCATGAGACAATGCAAGTACTTTTATTTGAAAATACTAAAAGCTAAAAATCACCAGCCAATGCTTCAGCATTGTCCAATTTTCTTCTGTATTGCAAATAAGCATGTTCCAGCAGCCTCAAACATCACCATGTGATAATTGCTGGTAAATGCATATTAAGATGTTTCACGCCACACAGAGCTGTTCCCACTCTTTACTACAATTATTGCTATAGTTTGTAAGGGACAGAAAACCAACGCACTAAAATGAGTGACTTTTTCCCTTCCTTATTACTTCATCGCTCCTTCCTCATTTTTCACCTTCACGTCTGTGTGTGCTGAGTGGGTTATTTCAGAGAATTAATCACAGTGATGCCAAAGTTATTTTTCTTACTGGAAACAGGGTGTTTAAATCCTATCAAATGGTTAGTCAAAGTCACTTATTCCCGTGAGTATGAAACTATGTTTCTTGTAACTTATTGTCCATCCCGTCAACCCAAACAACAAACTTTCTACCACTCTTAGCAATCAGCTTTCCTCACTACTGCCTCAAGGAACTCAGGATCAACAACAATCCCTCACAGCTCACTCCCTTTTCCAGATCATTTCTGATTATCTTGGCCTGCACAGACTACAGGATGTCTTCCCAGACTGCCTCTGGTTGGCTTTCTCCTTGGCAAAGAGTGCCTCATACCTATTCTTAGTTTCTTATTTTGTAATCTTTATTAAATCCTAAGTTTATGAAAGCTTTCAGAGAGTTCAAGCACACATGTATAGTCTGATTATCATTATTTACAGCCTCACTGACTGCTAACTTAAACAGTGTTAGGTTTGAGAGCTATGACTTCCGTCTATGAAAGTTGTGTTGATTTTTCCCCTACACTGTATATTTCTGCACATAGCTACTGATTTTATTTTTTAACATACTGTCTTCTTTGGACACCAGAAGCAAGGTGTCTGCTCTGCAGCACCCTAGCACTCTCTCCACACTTTTTGGACATCAGTGTGACATTTGCACCAATTTTCCTTTTGCTACCTTTGTCAGAACAAACCCATTACTTGGCACAAAACACAGAACTGCCAAACTCCTAGGAGGTGTTTTAAGAAATTCAACTACACTAGTAGATGGCTTTGCTTTCAGAAAACCTGCTTCTTCTCTTGCTTCTTAGACATGCCAACCTGTGCCCTCATATCTTAAATTCAGCTGGAGTTAAGCAACAAGGACTGAGTCAGATGCTCTGTTGATGTGCAAAGTCACTAAAACGAATCCTGCAAAGGGGTGTTGGAAAGAGCCCACCAAATTAAAACCAGAGCTAAATTAAACTGAGACAAGAGCAGAAGCTCTGCTCAACTTCTGCCTCTTCCTCTAACTGCTGTAGGAAATCTGTCACTATTAGCGCGGTTCAGGGCAGTGGAGTAATTTGCTGGCATCTCGTTTTTCCATTTCTCCGAGACCTCCCAAGGGCGTAGTGACATCTTGTTAGCCATTTCGCTGTCCCAGAGGGTGGACTTCTTCCCAAGTCCTCATCCTCACGCGGGATGCCTTCCAAACACCTTCACAGCTGGTTCTCCATCCTTCTTACACGTTTTATTTGTGACCTTATTAAAGAAATGTATCTATGCATATGTAATTTTTCCCGTACTCTGCAGTGTGGTGCTCGGTCCTGGCCGGCACAGGGTGGGTGTCCCCCCCGGCCGCTTTGGGGTGTTGTGTCCCAGCGCCGCCCTCTGGCGGCCGCGCTGCGCATCGCCCCGGGGCCGCTCGGGGCGCTCACCCCCCGCCCGACCTGCCCGGGCAAACCACAGGAGACTTTCTCCGGCAAAACTGCCCCCAGCGCTTCCTGCGGGTGCTCGGGGGTCCCCCCAGGCCGGGGGAAGCCGCTGGGGCACCGTGCGGGGCGAGGCTGGTGGTGGGACCCGCTCAGGGCTTAACCCAGAGCATCCCCGGGGGCGCGGCCGCCCCTGCTCCCCCGCGCCGTAGCTTAGAAGGCAAATCGCTGCTCTTGGGTATCTGGGGTTTGCTCTCTTTCTCATGCGAGGGAAGATAACAGAAAGCAAATCAAATGCTAGATGTAGACAAAACCAATTTGTTTGGAGTTATCATTATTGAATGCCTCCATATTACCCGATTTTCTACTTGAAACATCCCTCAAGTACAATACAAAGATGGTAAATGTTAATATTACCTTACTGTGTTTCTCCAGCACATTTTTTTGTGAGTTATTTCAGCTATCTTTGGAACCACTTGTTTAGAAAAAAAGCTTAAACAGCCCTGTTGATTATGGGTTTCAATTGTTTTTTCCTCTCTAAAACATGTATTTGACACTGAGTTATTTCATTTCTTCTAATCTCCCAGAGTACAATTCTTCTTATTAATAATAACTATTATTAATAATCATAATTTCCATTTTTTGTGTTTTTCTGTTAGGTGCAGAATTGTCCTTTCCCATGACAACAAATATGGGGAAAAAGAGTACATCTTACCTTATAAAAGGAAAAGAACAGCATGCATTCAGTTATAATTTATTGCACCAACTGCTTGTCAGTGACAACACTGAAAGAAAAAAAAATATTCCAAGTGCAGAAGCCCAAGGAGGATACTGAGATGTTGCAGTGAATAAGGGAGTGAAACTGGGAGTGAATCCATCAGCACTGCTCAGCCCAGGGAAGGGTGGCATGTCCTTCTGCAGGCCAGGGGTCGGGAGGGAAGATTTAGTCTCGTTAAGTCAGCACCTACATATGCCTGTGCAGTGACACGGCTAAGGACTGATGCTCACAATCCAAGGTCTCAGCATACATCTTACAGCTGTCTGGCCTTGCCAGAATTAATGTTCAAATAAACTCTCAGTCTGACTCTGCCCAGGTTTCATCTACCAAGTAAAGTCTTTTAAATTGTTACTGAGGTAACTCCTAAGGTCCCAGTGGAGTTCAGTGCTGTCTGACAGTAGGTCCTAAAAAAACGAGTAGGATGGATCTGTAGCCTTGAGGTTGGTGTTTCAGGCCTGGGGCTACCTGTTTTGCAGTGTGTATGCCTTTCCATGCTCTGCTGTCCTCATTTATCTTGTCAAGAGAATGCTTCCACATCCTTGCTAAGGGCCAGCAACTGCAGGGAAGTGCTGGCTGTGCTGAAAGCCAAGATCAGGAGAGTCTTCCAGGAATGTTTGATTAAAGCGCCATGCCATGAAATGCCCAGCTTAAGGTGCCCTTCAGGAAGAATTAGGAAACCGAAGAAAAAAATGGGGTTTGTGCACTATTCTTGCCCTTCTAATGCTGCTGTCCATCACCTTCTTGCACCCTGATCCTTTTTTTTTTTTTTTTTATTTTACTTTGGAAAACAGATGCATGGAAGATGCTGCAGCCCAGACTTTTAATCTGTCTTCCTCCCCTTCCACTCTACTGAAGTTTCTTGCACAAAAGTCTTTTAACTTTTAAGACTCCTCTAGCCTAAACAGTGTCACTAGCCTCGCCTTACTTGGCCATGTTGTTACTTAGGATGATGTATTTGATTATACAATTAATCCAAAATCTGAGTTTCCCCTGCTTTCTTCATCTGCCCTCTCTTTTTCTGCACACTTATTCCCCTCTGCAACATCTTTGATGGCTTCTTTTTGTCTCCCCTCACCTGTTTGTGAGATTTTGAGATAATCTTTCCTTTGTACACTTCTTTGCCCCTCTGAGCTGTCCTGATCCACAAACTTGTCTTCTTTTCATGAAGATGACTTTCAAATCTCAATGATTTTGCCTTCATCTATCACAAGGGGAATCTTGTCCTGCAATATTTCCTTGGGAAATATTTTTTGCCAACATAAGACCATCATGGTTAGAAGAGATTTTCATGTTTTCTCTGCACCAAGGTAGCAACACTTGACTGCTTTTCACTTAGTCCTGCTTGTCCTGCTTTCCTCTTGTTCCTCTCCCTGCATCCCCATGTCTACTTGTCTTGGGGGCTATGGGTGTGTGTGTATGGGTGTGTGATAAAATACGTGGAATGTAGTTTTTCTGCCTCTTTTATAGCTGAAGTTTCTTGCCCATATGTCCGTTTCTTGCCCAGATGTCCATATCTTGCCTCCTCTCAAAAAATGTATTGTTGCTCCTCAGAGTGCTGCTGCTGAGGTCCTCTTCCTTGCACTGGGCTCACATCAACACTACCTCTGCACCTTTTCCAAATGTGCCTTCTTTGAAAGCATCTCACACACGCAGTTCTCTTGATTCTCAAGTCCCTTTTCATCCCACATTTACCAGGCCCAGGCTGGTCCCTTGCTCCTACTGGCCCACCACGCAACCTTATCTCTTACTTACTGCATTTTCAGGTGCCATTATGGCTGTGTTACTCTTCAAGTCAGGCAGAAGACTCCTGTAAATATATATATATATATATGCATCCTTCAATTACTTCCTTCTCCATGACCACATATCCAAGGTGTTAGGTAGTTCAGACATCCCTTCCAGCTGTGTCAGATTTTGATTACTGTGTGTTACGATGAAATCTGGGAGTGAATGGGGGATTTATGAAGTTCAATAATGCACTGCAGGAGTTGTCTAATTTAGGATGAATAAGCTATTTTCAAAGGCACAGTGGGAGCACTTCACATTGTGTGGCCTGCATCTTCATTTGCAGTACAGGCTGTGCATCAGCAAGGCTGTAGGATGAAGGAGAAAACCTGACAATGCTTCATTTCCATTTTTACACATGCAAGAAACGAGCACATCGTATCCACTCAGGGGACTTTCATGCTGTGAATGATAATCAGTTCCTTCCCCAGCCCTTCTGACCTCCCGTCATGCAGGTATGAGTACAGATCACTGTCCCCGCCCCCACCCCAAAAAAAAAAAATCAAATTAATTAGCAGAATTTACTCTCTGTAAAAGTCTACTGTAAATCAGATCCCTGGAATGTAATGAGTTAGAAAATCACCCTTTTGTGAACAGTCTTCTGTTAACTTTGGTGACTGAAACAGTGGTGAACACAGAGCATGATATGAGCATGTAGGGGTGACAGCAATAAAAAAGAAGAATTTGCTTGAAGAGATTGTAGGCAGGATGCTTTACACTACTTTGTTCCCTCTGGGAGATGAACAGTTTGCAGAAGGAGAATATTTGGTAAATCTGTGGATTTGCCCTCCACATGCTCAGCTGGGAGTAATGCCTGGGTCACTGGCTCCTAGCGCTGGTAATCCAGTTATCAGGAAACAGTGGAACCCTGAGCACATGGGCTCCTCTCCTGACACTGGACAGTGGATGCAAGTTTATACATTTCCTCTGAGATGTGCAAGAGGCTGCTATGAACGAAAGTCATACTGTGGCGAGATAACAATCATGAAAGCCCTGGTGAAGAGCCATGCTCTCTGGGAGATGATCCCCATTGCCTCCATGTCCCCTGGGTGCTCGAGGTGCCTGGTGTGGAGGATGCTGCATGGGCTGCCTGCCCTGGTGCAGCAGGTGTGCTCCTGCCCTCCACAGCGATGGCTGTGTCAGCCTCGGCCAGCCTTGGGATCTGCAGGTGGACTCAGCACCTTCCTCTGGCTCCCACCACCAGAGAATCAACCATGGAATCTCACAGGGGCTCAGAACCCCCTGTTGCACTAGATTTTCCAAATTGATCCTTTTAGATATGTAGAAAGAAAATGATCAGTGTCTTTCAAAAGACCTTGGCACACTGGCTGTTTGGGCTGTTTGAAAATCTGCCCGTAGCTGCAGGCAGCTGCAGCTCTCCAAGCACCTTTGAAAAGCAGGTCCTCATGCTTTTCTCAATGCAAACTGCATTTGTTTGAAACTCTGGCTCCATTTCTAGGTGGGGAGCTCATAAGCAATGCAGGAGCCTAAATTTCATTATGTTTCATATAGGTTTAACAGCTTTTGAAAATTTTATCCATTGAGCTTTTACAAATCTTCCCCATTGTGCACAATTAAGGAGTATGAAGGTTGTCTTTTTGCAGCTGTAATTTGAAGGTTGGATAAAGCTTAAGAGATGAAAAGAAAGAAGCATCTATTAAAAGTATCTGTGGAATCTCTCATTGTCCTGCAGAAAACCATTATAATGCAGGACCAGTCTCACGAGACTCGCATTATTCTATTCACAACTCTGCCAACAGCCAGTTAAGTAACTTTTGCCACAGTTATTTTTATTTTTTTTCCATACATGCAGGTTAATCCAATGGCAAAATATGGGTACTGATGCTTTCTTTCCCTTGGAGAGAAGCTTGGGATCTTGAACACTACAGCAGAGGTGGCCATGCAAATACAAATACCCAGACAGTTTGCCTGCTAAGGGAAGAGAAATGCTAGAGTGACATGATGAAAAAGGTACACCATTTATAATAAACAAAACCTTTCAAGTGCAATTTATGACAAGACAAAAACATGTCTGGGGAACATTCTCAGCATTTCTAAGTTACATCTGGGGAACATCTGCAGACAAGACAATGGTGAATAAAACCTATGTCCTTCATCTGGTTAGCAGTCATCTTCCTTGAAACAGTCTATTTACATTTGACATAAATAATTAATGGGTTTTATAATCTAAGTTTCAAGCATTACAAGATCTGGTTTTGTTTGGTTTGGGTTTCGGGGTTTTTTTCCTCTTCTGCATTTGTCTTTTCAATTTCTCATTCTCTGTGGTTAAAAGAGTTTGTCCTAAACCTGAAGCCTGGATTTATCAAAACCAAAAATTAGCTGTAACTGTAGACCTGAAGTGGAATGAACTATTCAGTCTTGCAAAATTGAATGTGAAGTGCGTCCTCTCAGAGATCACGAGAGCCCCTTCCTTCACTGATTTAGACACCTGGGACATGGTGATGTGCATACACTCACCTCAAAAAAAGTGAACAACACCACTGTCTGCTGGAACATAAGGATTTCCATCATTACTTCTCTTTTCTTGCTGTGGTAACCTCACATAGTTTGCCATGTAAAGGAAAGAGATTTCATCATTTGAATGGTAAAGAGTGATGAGCAAGATTTTCGGCAAACTGACGACCATTTTGATGTCCATCTGGAAGAATAAAGGCTCATGACGAGAGCTAGAAATGTTACATCTCTGAATGGTGGGTTTACAAATCCCAGACTGAACAAGTCATTTGAATGGGAAGGGAGACAAGAAGTCTCTGGTCCCATCTCCTACTCAGGGCCGGTCACTGCCAACTGCTGACCAGGCTGCTGGGCACAGGGGTCCATCAGAACTAGACCAACTGGCTGCTACCACTTCTGGAAGTGTCTTCTCCACTTTATCCCAAAGCTGAGAAAGCAAAGGGAGGAAAGGGGGAAACATGCATGCTGTTCTCATGCAGCCCCTATCACCAGATTCCTAAACATTCTGGGAGAGGTGTTGCACCACACTGTGGCTGGGCTGCTTCAGATCCTCTCTGTGCCTTTGGTACGTCCTGCTGTGCTAAACACGGCATTGCCTCCAAATGGCATCCACCCAACCCAGCAGCCTTGCACGGAACTGGCCCTGACCCACAGAAGTGCCTGTGCACCCTGATCAGACTCTGCGTTCCCTGCTTTTAACAGTGGCAACCTCCAGCCTGTTTTTAAAAACACGCTTCTGTCTGAAAGGAATACCAGAAAATTTGATGTCCCCTCTGTACCCTTGAGCTCCCAGTACAGCACTTTCATGGGTGTTTGGCTTGAAAAAAATGCAAGTAGCCCTACTTAAAGTTAAGGGTACACATAAGTCCTTTGTTGACTTAGAGTGAACAGCAGCAAAACAGCTGAAAACACTGACCCAGGTCACAAGAATGAGGCAGAAAAACAGCTATTGAAGTCTCCTGCTCTGAATCCCACCCTGGGACACAGCTCCCAAACCCCTGGAGATTTTCCAGATTGTGTCTTGAAATGCTTCTTTTTATGCAGAAACAAGTGATGACACTTTAATGCCTGGTTTGAATTGCCTCCACCCTCACTTCCAAGTAACTCTATCAGTTGGTGAAACATTCTTTTGCCTTCAAAAATGAGCAGTTGCAAGAAGAAATGTAAATTACAGTTTCATTTAATTCTGCAGGCTGGTTTCCAAATTAACTATATTCCTCCGCAGTCCAGAAAATCCTTGTATGTATTCATAAAGAGCCTGTTATAAAGCAGTAAGACATCAGTAATACTTATATCTTAATTATGTTCTAAGAAAGAGTTTTTTCAAGCTGTTAAAAGCCAAGCAAGTTTCTCTCTGCTGCATCTAAACATGCATCACCTACAGACACCAGCATGGTGGGTACCTCATATATAGAAATAACCGTGTTGATTTGCAAACTTTCTGCCTCGATGTTGTTACCTCCAATTTATAAAAATTAATAAAAAAATGCACAGAGTTCAGGCTTCCCTGGTTAACTTCAGGTGCACAGTGCTGATATTCACTTGCCTACCCTAATGGCAATGTTGATTTAATCTTAATTAGATTTATTAATTTCGTTTGCTTGCGGGGTAGGGGGGAAGGTGAATTTGGCTTCATGTCATCATTGTCTTTCATTGAAACAACGGAGTGCTCGAGTGCAAGGAAAGTATGTGTGCTCTTACAAGCAGGTGGGATGGCTTTTCTGATAATAAACTGGCGGGGGTGGGGGCGGGAAGGAGCGGGGGAAGGATATCTTATTTTGTTGTTTGGCTGGTTGTTTTTTTTTTCTCTTGGGGGTTTGTTTGGGAGCTGTAAGTGAGCAGAAGTGTATTTTCCCCCTAAGGAGTTAAGGGTGCTGCCCCCCCGCCCCGCGGCAGTGCCCGCAGCATCCAGCAGGCGGCCGGCGCTCCCCGGAGCCGTGGGAAAGCAGCGCACGGATTGACGTCCCGAAGATCGTGCCTATAGGATCGGAGCCGCCAGCCGAGCTCCGCTTTCCGCCGCGCTTTAAATCCCGCTGGCGAGGGCAGGCACTGGGAGCGGGAGGGATTGGCGATGCAGCGTCGCAGCAACTCCTCAAAGTTCGTGCTGGTTGCGACTGTCTTGGTTCGGACTCGGAGCCGATCGGCAGACCTGAAGACAGGAGTTTAACAAGCCCCGTTTTTGAAGATGCCTGCCACTTGCCGGTCTCTTCATTCCATAATTGGCCTCCCAGCGCTGAGGAATATGCAACAGCAAGACAAATCTTGGAGGGAAAGGCAAATTTCAGGATTCAGACTATGCTAAAAGATGTTTTCCTTTCACCTTATGGAAACAGGACTGTGGAGCAAGCTGCAGGTGCTTTTTCATTTGGTTATTACCAACATGTGTCACAAAGTGATATGACTTTTAAACTCTTCTGACTGCTTAAAGCCAGCAAGCAGCAGCAAAGTTAAAGCAAGAAATTTATGTGAGAACTTTCAAAGAAGAAAGCTGTCTTCCGAAGAGAGCAAAACTAGGACAATGGCATCTGGAGAGTGCCTTCTGCTAGACCTAGAAACAGACAACTTCATTCTCTACAACTTCTCTGTCAACCAGAGTGCAAACTTCTCCCTCCTTGGCGACGACTGGTTCTACCCAGCGTTCCTCTATGCCATCCCCACGATCTATGGGATCATCATTTTGATAGGCCTTATTGGCAATATCACTTTGATTAAGATCTTCTGTACTGTTAAATCCATGAGAAATGTCCCTAATTTGTTCATCTCCAGTTTGGCTCTGGGAGACCTGCTGCTTTTAGTGACTTGTGTGCCCGTGGATGCCAGCAGGTACCTTGCTGACGAGTGGTTGTTCGGCAGAACTGGATGCAAACTTATCCCCTTCATACAGCTTACCTCTGTAGGGGTGTCAGTCTTTACTCTCACTGCTCTCTCAGCTGACAGGTAAGCTTGGCTGCTGTCACCTTGAAAAAAAGCCTGCATAATTATAACTCCATAAAATGCACAATTACAAATGCCTATTTTCAGGTAGCAAGCCTGTTTTTAGTGTAATGAGTGAAAAAGAACCACCTCAGGTAATTTCTGGTGATTATTAGCATAGAACTTGAGGAGGATGCTGACTGAACAGATGCAGACTGAAAGTTTTTCTAAGCTCTGCTACATGCTTGTGCAATTTAGCTAATGGTCTGCATTAATTCAAATAGAAACGAGCAGATCAAGCTAAAGATCAGAGACAGAAATACGATTAATGAAGCTCTGCTAAAAGATGGCATGTTCGTATTTGCCAAAAAGATAATTGATCCATATTTCATCAGGTGTGAAAGCACTAGAGCAGCAATTTAAAATGCAGTGAGAATCAATTCTTCCTAGTGGTTTGCTTCCTTAAGGCTCATTGTATGTGAAGGAATATTTAATAAAATATTTTTCAAATATTCAAACTCAGATGCCTGAAGCCAGGACTCTGAGTTTGTGATAGCCAGTGTATTTCCCTTGGTTAAGCTGTTTGCCTCTTATCCAATCAAAACTGATCCGTGCTGTTGGTTCAGAAAGTTCATCTTCCAATAATGTTCAGTAAAGAAATATTGTGTAGTAAATATGCTATTTTAGAATATGTGAAAACAAGTTTGATTTTAAAAATTATACACTTCTAATAAGCCAGCTTTATTTTCCATTTCTGTGTGGTTTTGAAAACTGTCTCAGCGTATTCAGACTGAAATTCAAAAGACATTTTCCTTTGAATGTTATTTGGAAGGATGGAGCCTATGTTTCTGGAATGGTTGTATTTATCAGACACTGGCTTTTATAGAAACTCCTATGTGCATACGAAAAGACAGGATATTTTGCTTCTAATTTGGATACTTCAGAAAGAGTTTAAGGAGTACATTGTCACCATGCTGAAGTGACTTAGAAAAATTGTTTGAGTTATGTTTTGCTCAAAAAGACCTGGGGACTATATCCTTATTCACAAATAAGTGAAATTAGGTTTGTTTTGGGTAGTTCCTTGCATGCCACTCTGTGTCTCTCTCCCTAACCTACTTTAAAACATCAGAGTACTTTTGCTCAGATTTCAATGTAGTTTATACATATATTTCAACATAGTGTATGAAGTCTCAATTAAAGTAGATGACTCCTTCGTGTTTCAGAGACAGAACACTCAGCATGTTTGTCAACTCCTCCATGTTGGAATATATATAAAAATAGCACTGCTTGTCCCAATAGTGGATGACAAACTATATGTAGATAAAAGTCTTAAAGCAATGTACTCTAAAAGTGTTGGGAAAATAAGAAAACTGCACCAACTCCCCAGTAAAGGACCACCTACACTTTTACTCCTGAGTTTGACGTGGTGGCTGGACCCACCCCCAACTACTCTGAAGAAACTGCTAGGAAAACAAGAAGTATTCTTCCAGAAAACTCATCTTTCCGATGCTGTAATGTAAGTTGTTTTAAGGGGTGTAAGGAAAGGAAAAATGCATTGTAAAGAAGATAGTTAGATTTGTTGCTATCTGATCACGTGCCACATAGGGTAAACATTGCAAATGCTTTTACTGAGCAGAACATCAATAGCACTTTTTGCCTGAAGTGAAAGAACAGAAAACAGCAGCTGTGCCAAGCTTGGGGTTTGGTGGCTTAAGTTCTGAACTTCAGCTTTATCTGCAACCTGTTAACCATCATGCTGCTCAGGTTTTCAAATATCACTACACTTTTCAATGTTCCCATTTCCAAGGGATCATTTGACCCTCTTCTAATGCACCTGTGGTCCACTGCAGAAGGAGATAATGATGAAAGTTTTAACCTGTTAGATCTATGAATCTAAAATACTGTGCTCTGAAACACAAATGTCCCTTATCTGTTATGTTTGCAGAAGTTTCTCTTTTAGTAAGTTAAGAGCAGTGGTGGATAATTTTGTTACAAAACAATACAGTCAGCTCACAGCCCATTAATGTTTCCTTAAAACTGTCACCCTGAGGTCCAGACCCCAGCATTAATCATACCAGAATCATTAGGAAAATAACCTTAAAATGTAAAGGGAAAACTTCCAAGATGTCAGTTGAATGTGACCAGCATGGTGAGGTGTGCCTGGGGCTGTGGAGGGTCTGGCAGCCCAACACCCTGCTGTGGTCCCTGGGGCAGGGAGATGTGGAGCCTTGCATGTGGGATGCTTTCATGGACAACCATTTCTGAGGACAGACGTGGCATTGCACAAGGGAAAGCACCTGCAGAAGAAAGGGGTATGGCAGTGAGACCTGGATAACATGAAGCATCAGGAGTCCAGCAGGTACCACTACTCAGGCACAGCTTGTCTCACTTGGCTTTTGCTGTCTGAGGTGAGAAGCCGTTCCACGAGAGTCAGCAAGGTGCCTTAGTCCATGGAAAGAGATGCCTCCAGGAGAGACAGGATAAATCACCATGGCAAGATACCTATCTCCCTCCTTGGGTATAGAGGAAGCCTTGCTGTTTAGCACAGATTATATGCCTGTATTTGAGATGGCTAATGTTCAGTGATGTGAACTCTACCTGAGAATCTCATGTGAGGCATGTGAATGTCCCTGTTCTCATGAATCAAAGCCATAGACTGTGGGAAAGAAAAACCTTCTAAACCATCCACTGTGAATAGCATCACATAGCAGTGTCTCCAAAGAAAGTGAGACTAGACAATGTAGTTCACCTTTTGTCTATATTTTATCTTCTGCAAAAAAATTACAGTAAAACCCTATTGTTCCAGTGTCCTTCCATTGACAAAAGCAAGTGGGAACAACTGCTGGCATTACTGAAAATATCACGGTGATGCCTAGAGAGATCTGGCATCTCAGGGGTCAGAGATCTGCTGTGAAAAAAAATAAAAAAAATTGGAGTGTGATACAAAAGGAACATTTCCAAAGACATGACCACTGAAACACAAGATGAAAGGCAGGGGGTGGGTGTGATGGGCAGGTAGAGTACGTGAGAGAGTGGTGAGAGACTTTTGCTGTATGTAACAACAGTACAAATCATCTCAGTTGCTTTGGGTCCCCTTCTGGAAATGAGGGGGGCCAGTTTTAATAGATTTTTGCACAGCCCATATCATGGGTGCAAGGGTATACCTTCCTGAGGTTTACTTTTATTCTTTCCATTTCCACTTTTCCCTATGTTAGGAATCTGTCATCTGCTGGTGACTGCACTCTGCTAAGGCCAGCCTCCAGCACAGAGCGCCAAAAGCTGCTCAGTGGTTTGACCCACCAAGACCAAGGGGTTGTCCAGAGGATTAACTCTTCACTTGCAAACTTCTCAAGGAGAAACAGAGGAACAAACTGCTGATCTCAGCTTTTCTGCAGTGGGAGCCTCCCAGCATGCGCGTGCTCTGTGTACATATGGACACAGATGGGCATGCCTGCACAGGTTTGAGCAAGAAGGGCATAGCCAAAGGGTCCCTGGGTGCTTAGGTTGGCTCTGTGTACAACCATGAGATTTCATCAGATTAAAGGTAAATTATTTTAGTATGCAAGAAAGGGCAAAAAAGAGTTAATAATATTAGAAATGTGTTTTCCATGGTAGCACTCTCCTGACTGCACAGTGCTTGCATCTGTCTGCCTGCTTTTGCAGGAGCAGTGGGAGCTGTCAGGTGATACCTGTTTTCCTGGGAGCGTGTCAAATTTGCAGAACAGCCAGGAGAGGGTTAAGGCACGTGGTGTGCTTACAGCCACCTTCCATGAGTGATAAGGCGCCAGGGCTGAGTATACAAGAGCAAGGAAACAAGAAGTCCATGTGTGTGTATGCTGTTTGTGTGTTTTAGAAAGACTGTAAATTATGTTGGCAGGGAAAGGACATTTGTCTGCCCTGCTGCTCTGCACTATCGAGGCAGTGGATTTCTTCAGCTACTGCTCAGCTCATCCCAGAAAAAATAGAGTTTGGGTTCACCTGTCAGCTTGCCCTACTCCTCCTCAGTGCAAGGATAAGGGGTACAGAGGCACCTGTGAGAGCAGTGACACCTGGGCTTCTAGCCCAGGCAGAAAAGCCAAGGCAGGCTCAGCAAGGGACAGGAAATTAAGGAAAATCTTTACACAGTAAGAGGAAAAGCAGACCATTTAATTGCCCGTGTCGTGGGAGATGTCTTTATTTAATTGACTTTCTCCCGTGACTGACAGGGTTTATACATTTGCATTTGAATTACTCAGGCTGTCAAGCATTGATCATAGTTCCCCACTGTTTCACTGACATCTTAAAAAATCGAAATGCCCTGGTGCTCATGCAGTGAAACCTTCCTGAAGTAATGTTGTTTTTACAAGCACACAGCAGAGTAGGTGTAAAGTGTATTTGGAATTTACAAGCAGGGTCTTTACTATAAGTACCTTGGATTATCTGGATTTTAGTACTGGAAAACTGCAGCAATGCCTGCCAGCCAGAGCTGCCTCCTGTCCTGTGGTGGAAGAGAGTGACAGCGTAGTGAGACACGGAGTAACATTACACGTGAGATTAGGTGGTTTACCTTGATAAAACCAACTGCAGAGAGCAGGAATTGCAGTCGCGGGAGACCTGAAATGAGCATGTTAGCTTTGGAAACGTTGACCTCAGTGCTTTGGGTGGAGGAATGGATGCAGTGGTTCCAGCTGTGCTGGGTCCTTTGAAATGCGTCACAGACACAACTTTTGATGTTCCTCTGAACTCATATGACAGTTTGTTTGTTTAAGAAATAAAACCTTCAAACAACCCTCTCTCCAAAAAAAAAAAAAGTAGTGGTGGAAGGAAAAAACCAAATCCAGGATTTATAGAAATACACTTTTTAAACATGCAAAAGTCTTTGTTTAGTGGACTCCTGTCTTCTGTGATTTAGATGTCTCCAGCCCCTACTATTAATACAATACCAGAGGAGGAATAATATCTGCATGTCAGTTCATTTATTTTATTTTACAATCACTGGGTTATGTTTCCACAAGAGGATTAAGGGAAGTATGCCACCCTAAAATAAAGATATGGAAAGCACTTTGTATGGATTACAAAGTGACACTTTTTTTTTCTTTCTTTTTTTTTTTAAATGCCATCAGTTGTGAAGTGTCAGGTGCATGGTAGTTGTGAATTTCTTCTGGGCAGTATAGTCACAGCATGCATGAAATCCCTTCAGGTCACTAAGGTACTATTTTGGCACAATTTACTGGTGCTGTAATTTACTGTGAAGCCCCAGGAAGGTTTGAGAGGGTGGCAGAGAAAGCCGCTTTCTGAGCTACTAAGACAGCCTCTAATCCAGTCAATGCAAGTCGACAGAATGATACCCCATGTGTAGATTTTGGATCTACTGATGTGATCTCAACTAGTACATTGGTTGTTCCAAGCCAGGGAAGAAAACTGGAGTGGCTTCGGGCCCCAGCCCTGAGCCTTCCCCTGCACTGAAGCACCAGGCAGCCCCATCACAACCCTTGCTGCTGACACAGTGTCCCTGCTGCTGCTCTTCACGTCCTGATAGCACAGGGCACATGCAGAATGATATAAACATCTCTTTCAGCTGATGCACCAGAGTCTTAGATCGTGGTTGCTGGCTGCTGTGTCAATATAATACAAACACTCTTGGCACCCTTAGTTTTAGCTCTCATTTCCTCAGCCCCTGAATCCATCTGCAACAATCAAGAGCAACAGATCAAACAGCACAAATTTTCTGAATATCTTGATGAACCAGAGCAGATGGCCAAAACACAATAGATGCACTTCTATAACCAGGAAGATTAGAGCTCCGATTTATAGCAGTGGGACTAGTGCGCAGATCCGAGGTTAGAGTCAGTGCTAATGTGCTGGAGACTGTCAATATTTAAGCAATCGAAAGGAAGAAAAGTTAGATTACCTATTGTTTACATTTCAGTAAAACCTAAAACCCCCAATCAGTTGTCATGGTCCCATGGTATGAAGTGCTGTACACACTGTTAGTAAGGAGAGCAATCGGCCACAGAAAATTTGATGGCTGCATGTGCCAGCAGTGGGTTGGGACATCAGCATCACTGCAGGGAGATGAGCTTACAGTGGTCCCATCAGTTCATGTGTTACTATTGGATGCTCAGATGTGTACAACAGCCTGGCTGAGAAGAGTAGGAAGAGTTGAGCCGAAAAAGGAGAAGCAGGGAGAACCTGCCCTATATATGCAGTGAAGCATCCAGTAACTGCTTTGCTCACAGTCAGTCCGTATAATAACTTGTTTTCCTTTATATTTGAAAGAGACTTCATTGCCCATCCTGTCCTTGCTGGCCCTCTGACTACAGTCTATCTCTGCAGGCAGGACACAAAACAGTACCATGATACCCTGAGAGAAAAAAAATCATTTCCTCACACCTTCAGACAGCCCTGAAGCATGAGATTTAGATATGGACAGTCAAATGATCTGGGAGAACCAGATATGCAGATGCTGGACTAGGAGCTACTGCACTAGTCATCAATTCAGCAGTACTTCTTGCCCATATCTGTGCACAGAGGCTATTGAATATGTCACAGGATTTGGGTTAAAACATGTCTTTTCAGTGACTAGACTACATTCTGAGTATTCAGACTAAAGGCACACATACCACCCCGCACCCCTCTTGAGTGTCTGGCACTCTGTTATTCTCTCTGCTTAGAACTTATGTCATATTTCAAAACGAAATTTGTTTGACCTCTAACCACTGCATAATAACCCAACTCACAGCATAACTGAAAGAGTTGGTGTTGAGCAGTCTGGAGAAGAAAAGGCTCTGGGGGGACCTTATTGCAGCCTTTCAGTACTTAAAGGAGTTTACAAGAAAGACAGAGAGGGACTTTTTGCCATGGCCTGTAATGATAGGACAAGGGACAATGGTTTTAAAAAAGACAGTAGGTTTTGATTGGACAGGGAGGAAATTTTTATGAGGGTGGTGAACGGGTTGCCCAAAGAAGTGGTGGATGCCCCATCCTTGGAAGTGTTCAAGGCTAGTTTGCATGGGGCTTTGAGTGACCTGATCTAGCTGAAGATGTCCCTGTTCTTTGCAGGGTGGTTGCACTAGTTGACCCTTTAAAGATCCCCTCCTAACCAAGCTGTTCCATGGTTCTATGTTAAGAGCAGTCAAGGATAGCATTAGATTGTTCAGCCCCTACATGCTGCTGAAAGTTTATACAGTAGTGATGACCTCTTACAATGCCTATGTTTACTGGAGCCACAGAAAGGACTTAAGCACCATATAACTGACTTAACTTTATACTGGATTACGCTAAAGACATGACATGATGGGAATCCTACAGGATATCTTATTTTGTCCCATGCAGAAGAGACACACTAATGCCTTCTCTTGGTTTCCCCGTTCCTTGAAAGAGCCCTAATTTTTTTACATCACCTGCTCACTTGGGTCCTATATATACTATTTTACACCTGGCTGAGTTAAATGGCTTCTGTTACACTATGGTCATTTATTGCAATGACTCTACAATATTTTTAGTCTGGTCATCCACTGTGTCATCTGCAAACTTTCCCAGCAAAGGTTTTACAGCCTGCTCAAGGTAGCTGATATGTGCAATAAATAACCCTGCAACCAGAGCAGGTTTCTGGGACCCAGGCTAGAAATGGCTCCACACTCTGCTACCTTCCTACCAGCACATTTGATGTCCATGGGGCTCAGGATCCCCACCTGGAACACCCGCCCCCTTCCAGTCCAGGACTCCAAATTTTAACCCTTGTCCTGTGGGAGTAAGGCAAGGATTGCATGGGTAGGAGAGGGAGGACCACATGGACCCTGGCACACACATGTGCATGTCTACATGCAGGTCACTCGTGTCATTATACCCATGACAAGTTGTGCCTCCCTTGTACGCCAGCATGGTCCACAGCCTATTGACATCACATTGTGACAAGATAAAAAAAACCCCTGAAATCTGCTGTGTGTTTAACAAGACAGCCTTAATTATCATCTGTTAGTAAGATTAACCTCTCTGTTATTCTACCTACAGCTGGCCTTGGGCAACCGAAATACTTGCAGTTGTCTTGGTCACACCTTCCAGTTTTACTGAGTTTCACAACTTTGATGCTAGTTATCCAGTTCGGGGGAAATCACCACTTTTTCAAGATTTGTAAAAAAAATTAACACCAGTTGTTCCTCCACCCGTTCCTTTAATGCTCCTAGGTGTAAATTATTCAGACGTGCTGTTGTGAAGTTGGTTTGTGTTAGCAGATGTCACCTGACATCTTCGTTATTACAGCTGACAAGTTTTCTGCTATGGCTATAGAACTACACACATAGTATAGAATCACATATATCTCCCATATGTTTAGTCGTGAAGACAAATATCTGGTCATTGCTCTTCACTTTGTCTCATCATTGTTCGTATCTTCGCCATTTATGTGTATGCCTGACTTACTGATTTTTTTTTGTTCCTGATGTATTTTAATATGCACATTTGTTACACAGTGACCTTTGATAGTTTGTTGGCTCCTCCAGCTTCTCTTATCAGTCACCAACATTTTAAAACTCCAATATTTGCTGTCATTTACTTTTCCTTTTTTTCCCCCCATCTGTTGCATATTGATTTTTTAATTAATTCTTTGAGGTTTTAGCATGACTCCTCATTTTCTCTTATTCTGGACGGGTTTTTGCCCTGCACAGCTTTTTCATGGCAAGGTGAGAGACACAGGGGGTAGGCTGGGGGTCAGCTATGAAGATATAGTTAGTATTTCTCCACTGGTGTTTGTATTCTCCATCAATTGATTTGACAGCTCCTTTTAAATTTAGTAAACCCACTTCTCCAAAGTTCATGGAATCACAGACAGGTTTGGGTTGGAAGGGACCTCAAAGATCATCTACTTTCAGCCCCCCGATGTGGTCACGAACACCTTCCACTACACCAGGTTGGCCAAAGCCTCATCCAACCTGGCCTTGGTTATATATGTATGTTCTCTTTCCACAAAATTAAGATAAGCACACAGCAGCTGCTGTATCTTGTAGAAGTGCTAATTTCTAGGTCAATGATGAGCTGTTCTTTATGAGAACAAGGAACAGTATTGATTTATTGTACATCACAGGCAGGATCTGTTGCATTCAGAAACTGCCATTTTTAGAAACTCTAATGAATTTCTCTAACTGGCACTGTGGGGTGTCCAGCAGTTATGCCATCTGTTTAGGTTACTCAGTAGTGCTGCATTTATGGACCAAAGGTGGTGCTTTCAGGAGAAACAGAGCAGATTCTCTAGTAAAATGAGGGGCCCACATCTGAGGCCCCAGCTTTAGTTGTCCTGGTAAGAGCTCAGTCCTCAGGTATGCAGCCCCCCTGGTCCCAGGTTATTGACAACTCTGAAGACTTGGGCTGAGACAACAAAGCCATGGATGGAAAGCATCACTGGGGTTGCTCCTTCTCATTCCTGGTGACGTGGGTGCCAGCACCAGTTCTCCCAGCTACACTCCAGAGGCACAACACTTTGCAACCCTGGCACCAGCAAGCTGCTCCACCAGCATGAGCTGAGGTGCAGCGTGGCATGAGCAGGCACATCCCTCCGGCTGAGGGTGCTGAGCACAAAGAAACATGCACAGTGCTTTGCTGGTGCTGGGAAGCTGGGACATTGGTTGTGTGTGGGAGCTCTCTGTTTTTCCAGTTAAAGAGTGTTTTTAGATGAATGGATCCCAGCCCTCCTTCAAACAGCTGGTCTCCCATCCCTTTGCAAGGACTGCAACAAACTGCAAGACTGGCCCTGTTGAAATCCTTGACTTGGGATCAAGCTGAAGATTACCTACTGGTAATAAGTACCCTGGGTGCAAAGGGGGCCTTTCTGATAAGAAAAACATTGTCCATGGGACTCATACTATTTCCTGTACTAACCTTTACATCCATTGTTTTTCATATGTATAGTTAATTTCTGAAATATTTTGTGTGCTGCATGGTCATGATGGGGAATAGCACATTCATTATGAAGTGGTTACTGTTTAAGCTCTCCTTCCCTAAAAAGAAGTGCAGTTCAATGGTCTCTAAAACAGTCTGTCTCTATTCTGAATTGAGTCATTCCTGAACTGAAATTCCCGTTTGTCCAGGTTCCAGGATAATGTAGCATTATGCAGGTATACAAACTGGATTTTGAACACATGCTTCAGAAAGTGAGAACTATGCCACTCCCATCAATTCTTTTTTTTTTATTTATTTAAATGTTAATTAATAAAAAGGGAAAGAAGGCGGTACCTGCCAGTGTATCTGAGACTTGGCCATTAGAGATGTCTTTGTGCCCATATGCAATTTACATAAGATTTTAATAACAGATGTTCACTCAAGAATCACACATAATAATGATACTCTTAACTAAGTATACAGAAAGAGAGAGACCCAGAATAGATTGTTGGAGTGTGTTGATGGATTAGACAATCTAGCAATTTTGTGGATTTATTGAATTCAGAGCCATAAATATTCATAACACTCATGGTGGAAATAATAAAGTTTGTGGCATTGTGTTTGTCATAAATTTCTTCAGATACTTAGTAAGGCATTTTTTCTTGCTTTCGAAGTGAAACTTCACACTCAACAGAGCTCCACGTGCTTCATTTGTAGTTTTTCCATAGCAGCAACTTTTTCTCTGTTGCCTGAGGCTTTTTGGCATGGTATTTGAGCCATCTCTCATATTACGTGGGCAAAACAATAATGTGATACTAGTAGAACTTAATTAGAAAGTCTTAATGAGAGGATTTTTGTTCAGTCTTGTCGGGTCAAGACCAGATCAATGTGCATGCATTAAGCTTACAAGTGGGAACAGATGACTGGGGATCAGAGGGACTGTAAATTGCATATCTTTTCTCCCACTTTTGGTTACAGGTGGGAACAGAGGAAGTATTGGGATGTGTTGACTAAGAAGCAGTTTTTTCATCATTAAGACGGGAAGTCATGGCAATTTCAAGTGTTCATTTCCTAGAGCTGAGAAGAGCTCAGCATTTTTGCTTCTCAGCAATTTTCGTGGCTGGTTTTATTGGACACCAGTCCATTCCAACTAATCCCTGCTTATTTATTTAGATTTGAGGTTCACATTAGCCCAACTTCTCAAAACAGAGCTCAGTTTATACAGATTCAAAACTTTGTAAGTGGATTTCTCACTTCAGAGGTAAAACAGAAAGTGGCGATGTGGAACATCGTACCACCAGCCTGATGCAGTCTGAACAGTGGGACTGGTAATGAAGCAAGGGCAGGCAAGGCTTCTGAAATTTTGTTTGAACAGGTCTTAACATACTTTTTAAAATCATTATACAAATTCAGGATTGGGGCCCAGGATCTTTTTATGTAAACAGTGTAGGGCATAGTAACAAATTATACTGTTTGGAGGAAACTTTCCTTGTCACTTAAGTACTCCTGCAAATACATTTTGAAGGAGCAGTGTCCCATTTCTCTGTAGGAAGGATAGAGAGGCTTTTTCTTCTCTTCTTATATTTCCTGCATGCATGAGGTTAAGATGCAAAAGGATGGATGTGCCTGGAAGGTCTGTGATAGAAAAGGGCAGTACTCTGTGGCGGAGCCTCTTTCAGCTGTTCTCTCTCACTGCACTCCCAACTGCTGAAGAAAGTAAAGAAGAAAGAGTTATGAAAGCAACTTAGTGCCTCATTTTAAGTCAGATTCAATCAATGAGAGGGAGGTAGTGGCAGGCACCTAGCTGCTATACAGTCCATGCCATGACATTTGGTCACCAGGAACATCTCTGGCAGCCACCTACCTATGTGACTAGCTCCCACGAGGGAGGGATCTTCCTTTCCCCTTCCACTGGCAGCAACTGCAGTTATTTCAGAGGATGCAAATTATTTTGGCTGAAATTAAGATCAACTAACCTAGCAATTTTAAAGACACTGCAGAGCCAGCTTAAAAAAGGCTGTCTTTCCTTGCAGCCCATACCTACCACATACACAGTGAGAGATGTTGTATGGGCCATCTATATTAGCTTTAATTGCTGACATGAGGGAAGGGAGAATGGCATTAATACAAAGCAATCATAAAAGAGGAAAGCAAGCTGAGGCTGCCTATAGAATCAGCTTCTCCACACAGCATAAAGTTATTTCCATAAGAAAAACCAAAAACCAGACATTTAGGTGTATGGAGCTAATTTGATTTTAAATCCAAGGGAAATATCTGATTTTCCTCCCATGCTTTGGTTCTTTTAATTTATTTTTTGTGGCTGTTGTAGCAGTCATAAGTAAGTGGATGAAGGTGACAGGAAAAAGCTGTGAGGCAAGCATTGAGGCTACAGTCTTACAGATAAGGCCCTTTCTTCCTCAGAGAGCAAAATTTCAGCCCTTCATATTCCTATGCTTAGAAAAATATAGGCATAATGGCTTTGAAGGTAGAGCTTGTTTATGCTTCAGCCGGTGTGTATTTTCTTGGCTTAGCAGAGGAGCACAAGGATGGATAAAATATTCTGCAGCAGCAGAGAAACTGCACCCAGGAAATTTTGACATCTGTTTGGGGCCTTATTTTGGTCTGTGTCTTTGGAGCATATATTTGTAACTATTTCATGATAAAGCCGCTTCTGTGTTTGTATTTGAAGCTGCAGCTTTGGGGCTAAGTGCACAGTATTAGCCAAGTTTTAGACTACAGGTGATGCATTACAGGTGATGGTGTTAGGTACATTACTATTATTAACACAAAGATAATGACACAGTCTTCTATTTCCCTGGCATTTTAACCTCAGCGGGAAAAGAACTTACCACAGAAAGACTGGGTGTGCCACATTTTAGTGGTTTATGGTCATTTCAGTAGTTTTGGTTGTGAGAAACAGTTACTCAGCGAGTACAATGCAGATCCTAGGAGACGCATATAAGACATTTTCAAGGATTCAGTGGAGGTGCACATGCTTTATGGGATAGTCTCCTGCCACTCCACAACGAATTTTGAGAATAATGCTAAGAAGTGATCAGGTGTTCTGGGTTGAAGCAACCCTCTCACCAGCTTCCTCTTGGGGGCCTGGAGACTGCCCTGGAGAAAAGGGACAGCACCAGAGTCACGGTGGCTCGTGTAGGAGAGGATTTCCCTATGGGTGAATCATCACGGTGCCTCATGAACTGCAATTATATTAAATGCCCTTAGGAGAGCCCCATGTGTAATTTCTTTCTGTGGGCTTCTTTGAATGAGACTGCAAGACATGGAGATGACTGGCATCCATCCTGGCCCGAAGGTCATGGGCAGCTGCAGTGCACTGCAGGCTGCTGCTTCACAAGTGCACTGCGAACAGAGAAATTCCAAGACTGAGCAGGAGTAAAGGTCAGCATCTCTTTCATATTTCTGATCAGATTGGCAAACCAGTCATTTTCAGCTGGGCTGTTTGACAACTGGAGAGAGATTGGAGTTGACACGAGTTCTTGACTATCATTTTTTATCCAACTGAAAGTTCACAAGGCATGATTTTAAGTTTTGGCCTTTGTTGTAGGGCATAAATTATATCTCTGGTCTCTAATATTTTTCAAAAATTTCTTGAAAAGTGGATAGGGAAAGGAGTGTAGCTGAAACAAAAAAATAAAATTATATTAAGCAAAAATTAGAGATTGAATGTGAGAGCAGCAGAGGTGATAAATCCAGGGCCATGTCTAGATTTACTGCAGACAAGTTGAGCATGCAATGTGGCACATATTCTCTGAGCCCGTTACTTTGTGGATTAAAAATAATGCTGTGTTAAGACCTCTGCATGAAAGCTCACTCGACTGGCCACGTAGGTCCGTGTCTCTTCTTGGTATATAGGCATATTCATCAATGTCCCCTTCAGAGTGGCTTGAAATATTCACATTTTGGTTGTTGAATATGGGAAAGTTATGTGCCTCAGGCTAACTCATTGAAAAAGAAATTGCAGGGGACAAAGCTTGATATTTTATTTGACATACAGACTTGGAAACATACATGCTGAAAAGCAGAATGAGCTGCTGCTCAATCCAGTCTACCTTGATGAAGTTCTTAAGAAATGTCAAATAAATTATAAAACCCAGGGTTGACCCTGTCAGGAAAGTGTTGTGGAAAAGTGAAGGAGGGAAGGCATTTCTGAACCCCACTCAGAAACCAACCAGGAGGTGCAGCTTTTTCACGCCCTGAACTGCGACCGCAGGAAAATCTTTTAGTGGTGTGTCAACCCGGGGGTCTCAGCTCCAGCCCAGGGTCCAATTCCTTGTGCGTAGCCCCCAACCCCTGTGCCCTCACCGACAGCAACCCTGCAGGTGCTGTCCAGAGCCCAGGCTGACATGGGAGAGTAGAGCTGCTGAGGCACGAGCTGGGGAGAGACCCATCGATGCATCAGCAAGGTGACTGGAAATGGAGACTCCCACCAGATCGATACTGATCAATCAGGCTTTAATACTCAGACACTAACAGAGACTCCCACCAGATCGATACTGATCAATCAGGCTTTAATACTCAGATACTAACAGAGATTACTAAAGATTTCTAAATAAGTTAACCCACCATCAATGAAGTCATGCAGATAGTCAGCAAAATAAGTTGATTTGATTGTCAGGCTTTGAAGAAGATATCTGCCTGTGTTTCTGCAACTGAGAGCTTACATTTTCAAAATTTTCTAGCTTTGTTTCTTCTGTTTTATCTTTCTGTTCTTTCACCCTCATGCTTTGGGTCTGCACTGAACCCCTAGCAAGCAAAACCTCTCTCAGATCTCTTATATCTGCTCTAGGAGGCTTCAAAAATAAACTAAATGCCTAGTAATCAGTGCTAGCATTCCTAGTCATTTCTAATTATGTTCTTTCAAAATTACATTGTTTGTAAATTCTGTGTCTAATAAGAATGTAGTAGTAACTTGAAATGGATTCATTTTGTGTCTCCCCTACTCTTTTAATGTTAATAAAAAATAAACAAGAGTTTCTCTTTCTCTGTATTCTTTAACTTATTCATGTTCCTGGAAATTATTGCTGTAAAATACTCTCACAGCTGGCTATATTTTATAAGAAAATTGCTGAAATAATCATGCTAGCATGTAATGTTGATAAGCATACAATAAGCACCTGCAGAAAGACCTTTGAATTAACTAAATTTAATACTTTGATATATTATTAATTTCCTTCTGCATTGCTCTTCCTTAGGGTTTACTGAAGATTTTCAATGAGCTGGTGTTTCTGTCAATAATGTACATCTGGTCAGTGAGACTATAAATTGAGCTATTTTAACAATACTGTTTTAGTAATCTGCCTAGCACTTCTATTTTATTACTGCAGTAGCTGTAGCATCATATTTATTTAAGTGTCATGATTTTCTCCACCTGAGATTATGTTCTGGTGCTGGAAGACTGTGCTTTGTAGTACGACACCATTTAATCCCCAGTCTCAGAGTGCAAGTTAAAGAATTGTTAAGAAAGTCTTAAAAACACTGTCTGGCCACTGCAGCTGTATAGCTAAAATAAAGGAGAGCTGTAGAGCTTGGAGAGTAAGTGGTCAAACAGCAAACTACTCAGGAAAGTGTCAGTAGTACATGAAAGGAAAAATCATCTACACAAGACACATATATGGAGGAATATCTGCAAATGACAAAATGTCCAGATAAAGTCTTTATAAAAATAAGTATAAATAAATGTATGTATGTAATTATGTTTACATGTATATTCATGCATCTGTAGATACAAATGTTTATGTATACAAAATACACACAGAGATATATGAGCCAGGATCTTGGAAGGAGCTTAGAAATTACTCTGGAACAACCACATGGGGACGTACTCTGCCGAAAGTGGGCTGGGTCAGCCTAGGACCCAGTCACCCCTTGATTCCCAGGGAGCAGACAGTAATCAGGGGGGTACCAAATGCACCACAGGCAAGGTGAGGTAGATCCTGGAAGAAATACCCTGCAGTTTGTAACTGTTATGATAATGACCCTAAATACTAATTTACGAAACCTGTAGATTGCTCCTTCCTAATTATCTTTTCTTTCTTCCACCATATTCCTTAAATGCATATGTGAGTTGTGGTTTACTTGGAGTGTGACCTCCTGCCAGAGCAGGGCTCCAGCATATATGAAGCTCTGATATTTTCCATTCCTCTCATTACACACATCAACTTCAAATAAGTTTGAATCTATGATTTTCTTGGATTCTAGAGTACAATTTTCTCAAGGGCTAAAATCATGAAAGACAAAAATTCAAATCAAAAAATGTCTTCTACATATCTAACATATCAAGCAGTAATATTTTTTTTTCTGCAATAAACTTAGCAATTCTGGCTACTTA
Organism: Dendrocincla tyrannina; assembly: GCA_035047865.1. Classification (NCBI taxonomy): domain Eukaryota; kingdom Metazoa; phylum Chordata; class Aves; order Passeriformes; family Dendrocolaptidae; genus Dendrocincla; species Dendrocincla tyrannina. The sequence continues at coordinate 101,749,948 of JAWWMP010000001.1, forward strand.
ATCTGAGTGCATTGAGTTAGGGACAACTCTTGCCAGCTCCACAACCAAATAGCAATTAAAACAGGCAATATGCTTTTTGTAGCTTGAGAAAAAATAAGATTTGGCTTGCAGGAGGCCAGTGTACTCACAGCTTGAAATGTGTGGCAAAATCTCAACTCAGTTTTCTTCAACACTATTCTGTGAAAGCTGCTGTATGCTTTTGAAGAGAAGTCTTTGACTGTACTTCCTGTCTTAATGCTGTTTGGACACATATTAATGTCATTAATATTAATTAACATGTTAATGTCAGGCAGCACTGTGCTTTGTTGGGTCAGTTACAAATTAAATGACCTCATAATCAATACATATGAAACTGAATAGACCCATGACAGGTGGCTCTGGTTTAAAATGAAAAATCTATTGAAAACACTGACATTTAGAACATCAGAAAAAAACCTGAGTCTTGAGTAAAGGAGGATTTAATTTGGGGTTTTATTTTTGAATGGAAAGGAAAAGCAGTAACACCCAAATGTTGAGGTCAATAAACTATTTCTTTTTCTTGTTTGTTTTTTTTTAGGTACAAAGCTATAGTAAGGCCAATGGAGATCCAAGCATCCCATGCACTGATGAAGATTTGTGTGAGAGCTGCTATAATCTGGATTGTATCCATGTTGCTTGCCATCCCCGAAGCAGTGTTTTCAGATCTGCACCCTTTCCATGACAAAGGGACTAATAAAACCTTCATCAGCTGTGCTCCTTACCCTCATTCAGATGGGCTGCATCCTAAAATTCACTCAATGGCATCATTTCTCATATTTTATGTCATTCCCCTATCTGTAATTTCAGTATATTATTATTTTATTGCTAAGAATTTGATCCGGAGTGCTTACAACATCCCTGTGGAAGGAAATGTGCATGTGAGGAAGCAGGTAGAGATTTCACTTTTTTCAAAAATCCACATTCCCTGTGAAACTGGGAGGAAAGAGGGAATACATTTATAATATTATAAATATTATAATATTTATAATATTATAATTTATACTGGGACAGATTGCATTATGTGTGTTAATTTTAATAGATTAGGTGGGATAAAAGAACTAAAATGGTTGAAAAAAAGCCATGACCCAGGGCTAAACAGTTAAAACATCTTGTCCTGTTTCTTAGTTCAGAGACTTTGGCAGAGTGGTTACCATGGCAAGCGTAGTAGGATACCCATACCAAAGCCTGGGGAGTTATTGACTAGGATGCAGGGGAAGAGGCAGAGTGGGATATGGTGTCTGGAGGTTGAAGAAGAGGGATGACATGGGAAAAAATCAAAACTTCAGCAAGTTGCTTTGTCAGAGAGAGGAACTTGGATAAAGCCTTGCCTGTTTCTAAACAGCTTATTTACTTTGACATATTTATCTTATTTACCTTACCTCTTCCTTTCCACTGAGGTGTGTTTCAACCTCCACTAAACTGACACAAGCTGTTCTTCAGCTGAACAATTGTCCACACAACTGCACCCAGCTGACACCTCCACCTTAGGCTGACCCAACACAATCATGTCGCATAGCCTTTGGGTACTATGGTGAAGCAGCACTAGGGCTGGAAAGACTTGTTTTTCACCCATCAAACAAGATGCGATCCCTGAAATCCTTACCCTTTCCCCCGTCTGAATGTGCATAAATCTCTCTCCTCCAGGACATTTCTCTGCTGATTCAATGACTGTTTTGATTAGTGACAATAAAGTGAGCAGTAAAAGCAGCCCTTTCACCCTCTGGTTCTGGGGAGAGAGCTCTAAAGAAAGCAAAAGGCCAGGCTGCAGTCTAGCACCCTCAGTCCATCATTCCTGTCCTGCAGTGCATTCAGGAGCTATAGGTCTCCATCTGAGATAACTGCTATCGATTTCTTTATTGTGTTGCTTCCTTTCTGTATAGTGCAGATGTGGCCTCAATAGCCCTATATCAAATTAAGCATGCATTTAAAAAGAATATATGGTTTAGGCAAGGAGAGCCCTTTCTCAAGGGATTTAATTTTCAGCCCGCTCTCTGAAGACATTATCACCTGGTACATGTCAATCCTTCCTAAGCTCAATGGCCAATTTTCAGTCGCTGCCATTAAAAAGGTACAAAATAAAGTCAAAATGGTCTTGCCAGGTCTCCACTGCCTACTGCCTGCTTCCTGCCTGCAGCTGCCCTGAGGAAAGATAAGCCTGTGTAAGATGCGGATTTACCTTTGCAGCTCAGAAGGGGAGGGAGGATGGGGAAGTGTCCCAGGAGTCGGGCCAGGCGTTGCAGCCACACTGGGACAAGAGCAAAGGTAGCAGAGCTGGGGCTGGGTGGCAATTTCAGGCCATTCAGGTCCTACTTAAATACAGGAAGTGGGATGCAACAAATTCCCTTGGGAGCACCTGGGAAGAGGTGCAGGGATTACCAAAGAGGAGAGCATTACTAAGCCCTAAAGAGCCAGCAGTGTTATAGTTTCTAATCCTGCAAACTGGCTGCACAACCTCTCCCCAGAAGCAGTGCATTTTAGAAGGTTTCTCTGGGCAGCTCTGTCTGTCCTCTCCTTTTAGGAAACCTCCATCATGGCTTTTGTGTTCATTAGGAACAGAGATGTGTTTTTCAGTGGCTTTGTTATCTTAGTGGGCAGCACTGGTGGACAAAAGACAAGGTATGGTTTACTTCAGCTCCCCTCAGTTGAGCAATACCTTTGAGCTGACTCCAAGCCTGTAGAAGTAAAACAACAGTGTGTCTTGTCTGCATGAAGGTTGCGCTGTGTGCTAGCTGGCTTTGTAAAAGCACCTTTCCCTGACAAAGCTCAAATTGTGCTGAGAGGGGGTCATCCATCTATTCACGTGTCTTCTCCTGGTGGCTCCAGTACTTTGAGCTGAAGGGTCGACCTCACCACTGCTTCGGTGTTTCCTCAAATATAGAATATCCTCTGCCTGTTTCTCTGTCTCCTTCAGACTCTGAGGGCTGCACTTGATCTCGAAGGGCAGTGAGATGTTGACAGCACTTTTGTGTACATACACCACATGGCCCCAAGACAGAATGTCCTGCCTCTGGGCTCTGTGACATATCCCAGACTCCTACCTGATAATTAATTATAATAATAGTAATAATAATAAGATAATATATTAAAACTTCATATGATTGTATATATTACATGTGAATACCTAATGCAAATGTCCTGAGTTGGGATTTTGCAAAGTGACCAACCATTGGAATTTTATCTCTAAACAGGAAAGGAAAGATTACTTCTAATGTAATAAATTTTCAGAATTATTTGTTTTTAAGGGAAAGGGTTTGAGGAGAGATGAGGAGAACTCTTGACTATGTTCACCTGCAGTCCAGATTTCCCTACTCTGGACGTGCCACCTGTCATGCTCTAGCCCCAAAGCTGCAGCGCTGGCAAAAAGAGTCCACTCCTGGTCTGAGATAGGACTAGCAGCTAATCTGCATTTCACTTTCTTCTTCCAGATTGAATCCCGCAAGCGCCTGGCCAGGACCGTACTGGTCTTTGTGTGCCTCTTTGCCTTCTGCTGGCTTCCCACTCACATCATCTATTTATACCGGTCCTACCACTACTCCGAGGTGGACACTTCAGTGCTGCATTTCATTGCCAGCATCTGCGCTCGGATCCTGGCATTCACTAACTCTTGTGTCAACCCCTTTGCTCTCTACTTGCTCAGCAAGAGCTTTCGGAAACAGTTCAACAACCAGCTGCTCTGCTGCAGAGCTCACCTCCTCATCCGGTCCCAGAGCATGGCCAGGAGCACCACACGAATGACCTCCCTCAAGAGCACCAACCATTCCCTGGCCACCTTCAGCCTTATCAATGGCAACCACCTTTGCCATGAGGGCTATGTCTAACGGGCACAGTCAGGGACTGCTGCATCATGTACTTAGCACAGCTGCTTGACTTTCCTCCGTGGGGATGGTGAGCAGCACACACACACAGGCACACATGGGTGCAAGGAGATCTGACGTGCTCAGAGAACTCAGAGGAGCCTGAAGCATCTAACGTTTAATCTTGGACTGAGGTTAAAGTATCCAACATTTCACCCTGGACTGAGGCATCAACAGAGCATCAGATCATTGAGCACCAGTCCACAGGAGCTACCTGGGAAGTGCTGAAGAAGTTGCTCCAAGAGCTGCTGCTTTTAATGAGAGCAAAATGAACACCTTAAGATCAAATCTTGTTTGGCTCTGCAGAACCTTCATCCCTTTCTGCTCAATCCCAAACTCATGCAGATTTACAGCAGTGACAAAGACCATATCAGGTGCACACAATTTGTTAGAACAGTTGCATTCATCAGTTCATGGTAAAATGTATTTTGACATAGAAATAAATCCATTTAAATAAGGTAAATGTTTTTACAAAGGAGGTCACTGTAGGTCATTTACAGACTTTTCAAGTATTTATTAGTGCTCTGATTACAGTATTAATTCATGGTATAAAAGGTATCCAGTTTACTGGGGCATGTCAGTGCCCCATCTGAATTGAGCAGTATCTTGCACCACATCAATGTGAAAGCAGTAATGTGAATAAATGTGAGTTGGAACATGTTTACAGTTTTCAAATGTGTGAGCTTTTGCCATGTTGTGGAGGAGACGATCATTTCCAGGCATTACTGTTTTGCTGTTCCTGTCTTCAAGGTGTGAGATAGAGAATGTTTCATCACCCAAGGGGTACCACAAAATTTTAGTTGGGTTTGGCTAAGGGTAAGTACAGCTATTTTTTGTGTCGTAGTGCTTTGTAAAACACTCTAGTCTTTCAGCAAAAGCTATCAGCAATGCAAGGTTCAAACATTTTTTTCCTTCTGTCTTCACAAAAATCTGCGGACACAGAGTACCAAAACTGGCTAACAGATTGGAGAATCAGGTCTTCTGTAATGTTCACCCCAGAACAGTTCCTGTGCCAGGTACCATCTATTCTGGAAACAGGAGCACAGTGTTCTGCCGATAGCCAACTCTTGAAGCACATGGGCTATAGGACAGGCAACAAAGCTGCACACCTGATAAAGGTAACTGCTGCCAAATGAGGCCATAAACCAATCCCTGTAGTGGAATATTGAGTTTTTAATGGCCCTCATCCTCTTTGATGATGACCTTTTTCATTACCACAGCAAAAGATAAAGGAAAGCTAGTAAAACTTTGTGTTGGGTTTGCTCTGTATGTACAAAAGATCGTGTGTGCAGTACCAAAGCATTTAGTCCTGCATCTGCAGCTGCTTTGGGATGCTGGTGGGAGCTGCTGTCTTCAAGGTCTCACAAGAGCTTAGTTGGCAAAGGCAAAGCTCAGAGCTGGCAAAACTTCAGCTGATTTTCTTTTGCACTCTCAGTGAGATTCACACGCAGGTAAGTGAGCTCAGGGTGTGGCCACACCACTGTGCTGATGTGATATTAAGGGCAATACTGCCTTGTTTCCCCACCATCCCTGGAGACCACCACCTGTGTCATCCTCTGCTGCAGTTGGAAGTGTCCCCACACCCGAATCAGCCTAAAAAGTAATGTGACAGGGTTATTTTACAGATGAGTCAATGCCCTTGCTTGTCTGACCCTGTCACTATGATGTTAATTTCAATTTACTGGGCTATCTGAGGTCCTCATGTAGTAAAATTTTCAGTGCTTTCTCTAATCTTTACAAGAAGCCGCATACAGTACCAGAAGCCCAGTCTGTCACCATTTCAGAGAGTTTGGTCAAGTTTTGAGCTGTTTATGACATTTCAAAATAAGAAAAATTTATCTGGCTTAAGGTATTTTTACTAAATATTCTCTCCAGCCTTGTAAGAATTTTATCAAAGGCAAACAGGAATAAAATACTTCAACACCAGCCACACCAGCTGTGCTACACTATGTGCCCTCTGTTTGATAACAAACAAGAGATTACTGTTGCCCTACAAAAGATTTCAGTAGTTTCTGAACTTTTGTTTATGAAAGAAGGGGCTATAATCATAAACCATGAATCATAGAAATGGGAAAATCATAAATATGGGGAAAAGAGCATTGCTATAACTCTGTTAGGGTTAAGCTGAATACAGGCCCTGCCTCCCTGAGAAAGATGCTGTTTGGAACACAAGAGAGTTATAAAGATACAGCACCGTAGATTTAGATAAGTGCTATCAATTTTGCCCTTTTCTTCCTAACAGAGCTAGTGAATCCTCCAAGGACAGGGAAGATGGTTACAGCTCTGATCTGGCAAGTGCCTTCCAGAAATGCAGCTGTAAGTGTCCACATATGTCACAGCCTCATTGTTGCTTAATTTGCCCAGTATCATTTAGTGGTGGACTTGGCACTGCTGTTTGGACTCAATGATCTTAGAGGTCTTTCCAACCTTAGTGATTCTGTGATTCTGTTATTCCTTTTACCTTTATTTTTGGAGCTGATAGGCATAAATTTAGGGGAAGTTCCGTTCTTTCACCAGAGTCTAAGATACGTCTTTTAATATTCGGCAAATTAGATCAAGTTTTTTCGAAGAAGAGGTGAGTTTTCATTAACATTCTTCCTTTTATTCAGATCCTTGCCCCCCTGTTTAATATCTTTAAGACAATTAGGTGTTTCTGTGAAAAAAAAAAAAAAAGCATTGAAAACGGTTCCCCACAAAAAGTGTTTTGAAAGGTATCTCACAGACTTGCGCTCATTTTTTAATACCATTGAAAGAGCAAAGTTGAATTTGGAAGTGTTTCTATTTCATCATCATATTAAAATAATTTAAAAAATCCAATGCAGTAGGTGGGGTCAGGGAAGGAAGATTCAAGAAAGTTTTCTGAAATATTTCAGCATGTAACTGAAATATATGTGGCTGCAATTTTTTTTCTCACTCCTTGTCTCATTACCTTGATTTCAAAAACGCAATGTACTTTACACTGCTGCAGCAGCCTGATCCCTTATCTAGGGCTCTCGCAGTGTTTGCTGGCACAGCTGCAATGCTGATTCTTTCAACCTGGAGTGTTGTCTGAAGAGTTTTGTTTGTTTGATAAATTTTCAAAGGGCCCGAGATAAAACATGTGCCCAAGATATAACCCAAGAAAACCTGTGCCCAAGATACAACCCTGGCAGGTGACTCCAGCGCTGTGCCCTCAGGTACTGCCAGGTCCTTGGTGGGGAGAGTCCCTGGCTGTGACCCTGGGGTGGCTCTGCACCCTCTTCTCAGCTCTGCTCTCTCCATCAGCTCTGGGAGCATTGCAAGGGTGACTCAGCCCACAATGTTTAAGGAATTATATGTTTCAGTGCTCTGAAAGACAGTGTCCCTGAAATGCCTGGCTCCTGGGAGGCTGAGGAATTTTCTGGCTGGGTCCACATGGACGACTTTAAAACTGGACACGTGTGAAATTCCCTTTGAACCAGATATTCCTTTGGGTTCAGCTGCTTTGTCACATCTTGCACTTGGCAGTTGTGTCAGTGCAACACTACACAGGTTGCATGTGGGAAAAATAGTCTCTGGGTCAGAACAGTGTGTTACACGCTGGGTTAGTATTGCTGTTTACTGCAGTGCTGCTATGCTTTTGTCCCAGGTCACAAGTACTACAGGTCAGAGAGTTATTAAAAATACATAGCTGCCATTAGTTGAATCAGTGTGAAGTGCAAAACTAGTATTAAACAGGGATATATCCTGTATCTGAAGGGGGACTACAAGAAGCCAGAGAGGGACTCTTCATCAGGAACTGTAGTGAGTTATGGGTTCAAACTGAAAGAGTTAGATACATGGAACAAACTGTGAGGGTGGTGAGGCACTGGAACAGATTGCCCAGAGAAGCTGAGAATGCATCATCCCTGGAAGTGTTGAAAGTCAGGTTGGATGGGGCTTTGAGCAACCTGGTCCACTGGAAGGTGTCCCTGCCCATGCCATGGGGGTTGGAACGGAATGATTTCTAAGCTTCCTTCCAATCTAAACCGTTCTATGATTCTGTATTGAGATATGCCCATGCTTTCTCAGGAGAAATTAGATAGGATAGAAAAAAATTTCTATTAGCAATTTAAATTTTCTGAGATTCCTGGATTCCCTTTGCTCCCTTTAATCATGGTGAGAGATGAAGATGCTGAGTAAATCACAGCTTTCAGGTGTTCTTGCTTTACTTTAGGATTGCTCAGTGCAACATGGCTTTAAATTTTTTTTCTATGAGGTTTGGAAAATCACCACCAAGAATCAAAATTATAGAAATTTTCTAATACTGACAGCAAGTAAAGAATTCAGGATTCCCCCACTCTGTCTATGAGGTGCCTTTGTGTTGCAGTGTTTCCAAGTGTTGCTTTTTAAGAAATGTTTAAATATGAGAAATCAAAGGTGTGTGAATCTGCTGCATGGCAACAATAGTTGTAAGCAAGAAAAGATATCAGATGCTGGAAAGGAGGAGTTATACTTTTAAACACAAATATTTATTTGTGAGAATACTTGTTGAACTCAAGTATTTATTTTTTTTAAAAAAAAGGAGAAACAAACCCCCCCAAATAATATATAAGGTTATTAATTCCTTTGTTTCAAACAGACAAACAAACAAAAATTCTCTATTTAGAAGCATCTCTATTCACCTAACAAGAAAATGTTATTGATAAGTGTAATCCTGATTCTCCCAATTAGCTTGATTTATGTGGTATGAATGTTACAGTTAAAGCCCAGAAATATTATACATTTATGCATGCTTTGGCAGAAATAATATACCTCCTTGCTTATTTTTCTGACAAAATACATTTTTTTCTAGAGTAGAAAACCATCTCTGTGTATTCCGTTGGGGAAAAAAACCCCATCTTTCAGCCTTCTTTAAAGGCAAGAAATTCAGTGCTCCTTATCTGAGCAGTAAGCAATCCCCTGAATGTTAACTGTATGGCTCATTGTTAATGCTAGACACCATAATAACAGGGTAGCTTATCCTCCCTATCCTGGAAAACCACAGCAGGTGATGGGCCTGTATCATTCACCATAAATCATTAGAGATTACTGATACTGCCCTTTCCAAGAAGAAGAAGGCAGCAGTTCAAGGATGCAAGGAAATATTTAGATGGCATTATTCAAACCTGAGAGTTTTCTGCACCTTTACTGAAATATTTGTACTACCCTTACTCTTTTTTTTTTCTTTTTTTTTTTACTTTTTATGATACCATCTTAATACATGTTACTGTCTTTTAAGTCTTGAAAAATATACATGGAAGAATGCTGATTTGGGTCTTCTGTAAACTGGTATTTGCTTAGGAAGAGAAAAGTTGTTGTTGGTCTCTAAAATGCATTTTAGCTTGGGTAGCTACAGATACCCTTCAGAAGTGTTTTCTGCCAGCCTGCAGCTGGGGCTGACAGTGCATGGTGAGGTGGAAAAGCAGCTCTTGCTGCAGCCTTCCCTGGCACACGGCGTGTTGTGCATGTGGCACGAACCGCCAGACTGCTCCCCCAAAGCCAGTGGCCCTGGGACAGCTCTGTGCTCACACATCTCTTCTGGGAAGACCACCTTGTCCCTAACCCCTCTCTCTTCCTAAAATTGCTGGCAGGGTTGCCCTCCTGCCATCCTGGCTTAACCTGAGGCTGTGAGCAGCTGAGTGGGAGGAATGCTCGGATATGTGGGAGGTGGCCACAGCCTCCTGCTGGACTGGAAGATGCAGCACGACACATCTCCAAATCATACTTCAGGCACTCCAGGTGCTGTTAACTTGGGTCCAGGTCACAGATCTCCTATAACTTATTTCTCATTTGTAACAGCTTTCCTAGGAAGCCTGAAGTTTAATTGTACAGGCCATCTTGAAAGGCTCAGAACCTTGAAACTGGTGGAGCTGGATGTGGATTCTCACTTAACAGGAGTCCTCACACAGATAGGGCACCTGTGCAGGTCATGCCACAAAAGGGATGAAAGTTGCTTTTGGAAAGAGTCTTCTCTTGAAAGTCCATCACTGCTGGCCAGCTCACTGAATATTTATATGTCTACCTTGCACTTCGTAATTACTGATCACAACAATTGTAAAATCTTTAAAGAATAGAGACTAAATGGCATTCTGCTTAATGTTAAGATTATCAATGAAGACTAAGACTATATCTAGTTTTATATTAAAATCACATCCAAAACTAATTTTATAAGTGCCTAATTGCTTGTTTATGGAAATAGCTACTTCAAATGATTTCTGTGATTAGCTTGACTGTTTTACTGTAAGTGGATATGAATTAAAGAAAATTGATTCCAGAACTCTTTTGAAATAAAGAATTGAACCTATCTTAATCTAAATTAATTAGACTTAGCGGCAAAATGCCTGCCTTATGCTGAACATCTCTTTGTAAGTGCTGTTCTATGTTTTCAAGGCAAGTCAGTTCCTTAGGTCCACCCACTATGTTGTTTTGAAGTGGATGGATCTGGGCTTTGTGTCAGCACTTCCAGCTGTGGAGTCAGAGAGTGTATTATTGCTGTTCACACCAACACCTCCCTGCAGGTGCATGGGGGATTTGACACTGGGCTCTGCACTGTGAGGCAGAGCAGGAGGATTGTAACACCTGCCTATTGAACAAGTCGTTTTGTCCAAAGAGCTCCAAAGTATTCAAGAAAAAAAAAAAAAAAAAAAAATTACTTTTCTATCTGTGTTTTATAATTGGTCTGAAACAGAGCCAAAGCAAGTAGAAATGGATCACCTACTGGCCCTAGAGGTCAGCAACAAAGTTGAGCATAGTCTCCAGGGATGGGGTGCCTCTCTCCTACCTGTAGCCCTGAAAAAAACAGGCACTCGGCCTCATCCAGCTGCCACCATGTCCTCACCAATCTATGATGATGGACAGGCACATCCAGTGCACATCATACCTCCTGTTTTGGACACCTCTGTTTGCATGAGATGCAGTGCCCCGTCTCTTACCACCCAGACCAGCTCTAGATGACCTGCATAGATGAGAAGCCTAACTTTTAAATGGCTGGTGTCTGTCCAGCCAGGTCCCACCACACCCATCTGAGTCTCTGCCCCTCATCCCTCTCTGCCCTGTCCCGTCTCCATGCTGGACAGCAGAAGGGTGCATATGATGCCCTATTCTCCTGTTCTTACCAACTGCTGCCTGGAGCCCTGTCACCACCATCTGGTGTCACACTGGGCAGGCTCCTAAGATGGTTTAACAAGGAGAAGGGGTCTTTAGTCTCCATAAGTCACCTTAAGAGGCACACAGGAGACCTCTTCAGATGGTGGTTCAAGTCTTTGCTCATTTGGCCCTCTGGGGTTGTCTAACTCCCCACTGGCATGATAAGGGGAACTGGCTGTGAATACACTCCCAATGACCACAGTGATCCTTTGGGATGACTTTACATACCTTGCTGAAGCTTTGTCAGACCATGAGTCTAACTTACACCTGTGCCATGAGATAACTCATGTAGCAGGCTCAATAGGGAGGAAAACTCAGAATTAAAATGGCTTGTTGCCATAAACTCATTCAGAAAGAAGATAATAGCCAATCCAGAAAATTCTCAAGCCAACCTCATGTCTAGAGTGCGTAGAGTTTTGCTATCTATACCAGAGGCTGAATGATGCAGAGCAAGAGCAATGCCCCTTGGCCTGATACACACTAATATGCCAAGAAAGGGACATCCTGGAGGAAAAACATAATTTATTGGTGACCAAAAAGAAATGTTGTGCTCTTTGGGAAAATTGAGTGCGTTTCTCCCTGTAAGTGTAGGGTTGCACTTCAGGGAAAAGGTAAGTCGTGTTGTACCATCTGAGAGGCAGAGTCTAGGCTGAAAAACAGTCTGATTTTACAACCACAAAGCACTCAGCAGTTAGGAGTCTCCAGGAACAACCCCCCTCATTCCAAGGAGCAGACCCCTTTGAAAGACAAGTGAGCAAAGAACTCTAGGAGGGCATTTGAGGTTCAGTTGTTTGTCCTTGGAGTAAAAATCACTGTGCATTTCTAATTATTCTGAATATGTGCATTCAGGACCAGTTGCTGGCAATCTAGACCAAGCCAGGAATTGATTGGGGAAGGGTGCCAATCCATTACCATGACATGCACTTAAAAATACCTTCAGGAGACCACACAGTATTTACTTTTTATAAAGATGATGACAGCAAGATGAGACGTGGTTACATATCATAGATTGACTTTACTAGAAGTGCACTCTGAAGACACAAACCACTTCATATCAGTTTTCAAGTGCACATGTGCAAAAGCTTAGTTCTGAACTACAAGACTACATATTTCATAAAGTGTGTGTAAATTTAATATGTCCTATTAATATTATTTATGGCTTTGTAAAGTAATGTATGTATGCATTCAGCCATCTGTGTAGAATGTAAATGTCTTGAATTGCTGTGCAAAGAAGCATTGCAGTTTATTTTATTTGAAACATGCTTTGCTTTCCTTTTCCAGAGGCTGTAATCTGCTATGAAAATCACTGAAAAATAATTTCCTTATTAAATGAAAATTTGCATTAATGTTAAAATCTCAACTCTCTTGAAATAACATTTAGAGGGAAATTTAGAAGAAAAAAGTGAAAAAGTGAAAGCATGTGTTGTAATTTGGATTTTTTTTCCATGCCTTTGGATATATTTTCTAATTTTATACACTATGCTTTTAAAAATGCTCATGAGTGACCTCTACAGAAATATGGACTCAAACTGAAGATTCTGTCAAAAAGTAAATATTGAACTACACAAAATTTACAGCTAATAAAACATGACAGACAAAATAAGATTACATTTGTTGCTTTTTAGTAAGAAAATAACCCAGAAATTTAGTAAGCATTTTTTTCCCCTGCTTTTGTGTCAGCTTTTAACTATCAGAAAGACTTATCTTCCATCAAATAGACAACACCAGAGGCATTGTCACACAAAAGGATCCCACTGAGAATCCTCATCCCAGACCCAGTTTGCTCCCGTGGGCAGCACTGGACTGAGAGCACACATGCAGACCCTAAGGACTTGGGAGGGGGTTTTGTAATGTGTAGTAATCCCATTTCTGCCACCACTGATGTGCAGTGGCAGTGGAGATGTGGATGCAGTACAAGGGAGCTGCAGATGGAGCAAAGGAGAGAGGAGGCCACAGACCTCCTCCTGCAAAGCTGCAGTCAGCATCACCTGTGAAAACAAAAGGCTCAGAGTAATTCAATACATCTAACAATTATTGGCTGTGAAACTCAGCTGCATAAAGCTGATTAATTCATGAAAAAATATGGAGGTGTGTTATGAAAGCTCTCCTGTGATATGTTGGCACCCGTGGGCTTTGTGTCTGGCTCACTAAAAAGAAACTAGGAGTGACCTTTGCTTCAACATCCATACCACTTCGAGCATCTGTTACACAACAGTTTTGGCCCTCCAAGAGTCAATTGCAGTTCATGGCTTGAAGGAGACAATGCGTTTGTTGAGCATTATTATGCTTGAGGTCATCAATCCAATCGAAGCCTATAACATCTTTTCTATCCTCATTACAAACATTAGGAGCTGGATGCAGCCATTAGGTGGGTAGGAGTGTTGCAGAAGGAAGAATATCATACAAACTTCAATTTCTTCTTGGCACTGTTTGATTCGGATTTATGTTGTAGCTCACACTTTGTTCCATGTTTGACTTAGTATTAGTAATATTATTTAAAGTTTAAACAGTATAATCAACTGAGAAAGGACTGTTTCCTTTACATGTTTGTAATATCCACCATTTAAAACTTCATTTACTTTTTCTATCCTGCTGGTTATAGTTCCGTTATATTTTACTGCATGAAACTGCTTCTTATATTGCCTTTTTTTACAAGTGCTTTGTGTATTATGATATTAAACACCATGAAATAAGCAGAATGCTCTATTTGAGTAGGTATTTTCACACTGTACATGTATCAAAACTCAGACCTTTCCTGATGTGAAAGGTCATGGACTACACTAATATCCCATTAACTTTTTTTTAATGTATCACTTTGCACAAATTGAAAATTCATGGATAATCATTGGAAAAACTGTAAAGAAAAGCATTGCAAGACATCTCATAGCACTGCACATGATGAAGTGCCTGTGAACTGCAAATTCTACATGTCTGCAGTCTGGTTTCTTTCTGCTCAGGCAGACAAGGCAAGTATGAATTGTGCTGGCACATCATCAATCTCATTACTTGAACACATGAAAAAGTAAAGAAATGACTAGGTATCTTTGCATAGCTTTTAAGACAGGGTTATTTCAGGAAATCTGGATGCCTACTGATATTTTCAAAAATTCTGGTGTATGAGAAATTATCTGAATAGCTTTAAAATGTAAATGGGTCATTTGACATTAATGCCAGATTTTATCTTCTAAAATTATACTAAATTGGTTATTGATTAACCTTAGGAACATTTTGTACTTTTGTATTTAGCATGCATTAACAGCCCTTTTCATAGAATCATAGACTGGTTTGGGTTGGAAGAGACCTTAAATATGATCAGTTCCAATCCCCCTGCCACAGGCAGGGACACCTTCCACTAGACCAAGTCGCTCAAAGCCCCATCCGATCTGGCCTTCAACCCTGCGAGGGATGGGGCATCCACAACTTCTCTGGGCAACCTGTTCCAGGGCCTCACCACCCTCGCAGTAAAGATTTTCTTCCTAAAATCTAATCTAAACCTACCCTTTTTGAATTTAAAGGCATTTTCCGTGTCCTACCATTACATGCTTTTGTGAAAGTCCCTCTCCAGCAATCTTTTTAGCCCTCTTCAGGTGCTGGAAGGTTCTCTAAACTTTCCCTGTAGCCTTCTCTTCTGGAGGCTGAATCACTCCAACTTTCTCATTGTCTTCATAGGAGAGGTGCCCCAGCTCTCTGATCATCTTTGTGGCCTCCTCTAAACCAGCTCCAACAGGTTCACATCCGCTTATTTTGAGGACCCTAGAGCTGGACACAGCACCCAAGGTGGGCTCTCACCCAACTGGAGTAGAGGGAGTAAATCCTCTCCTTCGACCTCCTGGCCATGCTGCTGCTGATACAGCTCAGGTCACAGTTGGCTCTCTGGGCTGTGAGTGCGTATTGCTGGCTCACATCAAGCTGACAGTCTTGACCTGCCTCATCATACAATACATGGAAAAAATCACCTTATGTTGCCTTATATTACTTGCGGATAGTAGAAACGTTCTGCAGCAGAACTTCTGTGCTTTTGCTTGTTTCTGCTCCGTGGTGTCCAGTGTTGACATTAATTACCAGTTTGCACGTATTTCCATTTGCATGGGAAGTCTTGCAGAGTCTCTACTGGGAAAATACGTTTCTTTGCTTTTTCCTACCACAGACTTAGGAGTTTATTAAGACAGTCACTACGAAAATCTGTCAAATCTCTTATCTAGTAGGTTTATTAAGTATTTTGGGTTTATTAAGTTTACTGGATTTTATTAAGTTTTCTGCCACAGGCTTAAAGAAGACCCTTTCCAGGCAATAGAGTTAATGAAGCATCTATTTCCATATTCTATTTATATTAGGAAGTTTATCTGCACCCTCATTCAAAGCATGCCAAATGTGGAACTCAAGGGTCCTTCAGGCCGCTCAATCTGTTCAGTTTAATTAATATGATTAAGAACTGATTCTTATGCTTTCTCCACCTTTCACAATATTGTGTAACCTCCTACTGGTCCTGCAGAAGCAGAGTATATTGGCCTTCGATTTAGGTAGATTATTATTATCTTTAAATAAATTTTACTTTATTTGTAGTAACTGTACTTGAATTTGTTAAAGCTCCGGGAGACACTCCAGTAAACTTGGGACTGCAGCTTCCATGTAAGAAGGGAACAAATCTAATAAGAAGTTACTATACATTCACACAAACACAAACAGATCTTAGAAAGGGCTCTAAAATTCAAATCAAGGCAGAGGCTTTACAAACACGTTCTCTTGCACTGAAAAACTAAATAAAGCATATGGTGTTGGGGAAAAGAAATAAATGTTTGCTGACAGAAAAATGTGCTCTCCCTGCTGCACTGCCAGCCCAGGATAACTTTCTGCAATGACATTCTCCAAAGTCTACCCAGTACACAGAGCTTTACCAGGAACAAAAATGAACATATGCAGAAGGGCCAAGTGAAAAATCACTACAGCTAAGTTGTAGTTTGTCGGCAGTTGAGAAATTTGAACTGAAACATTTCAGATGTTGGAGATAGAGCATTACCTTTGGAAAGAAAATGCCTCCTATTCCTTCAATCTAATTTTGTTTAATGTAGCCCATTACCAAGCCTCTCTGAGTTCAAGGCTGTAGTGGCAGATCAATCTTAAAACATCTCCTGAACTCTAGCAATGCTCTTTTTTCAGCTGCACATGAGCACAAAGGTAACTCTATAAAAGCATGTGTCCACCTGCACAAACCTGTGCCACTGCCACTCACATGGCAAACCTGTTTTACTGCAAACAACAGGACCTGAACCAGCACTCACACATGTGGTAGAACCCTATAATGTACCCTGATTAATTAAACATGTTATCTTCTCTTTGATTTCTCTACCAGGGCCTTGCTGCTTTATGTATTGTGTATGCATACAAGCAGGTATACATTGTGTAAGCATCAAAATTGTCACTTATTGGTGATCAGAAGGATAGATTAGAGGACCAGCTGTGAGCACAGTGGGTGTACAAACACAGAGGTGACATACAACCCATGTTAAATAGCCTCTGTCAGCTCTTTACAGCAGCACTGACTTCTTAACACACTTTTTCTAGATGCCGTGTGAAAATAAGGATTCAAAGAAGGATGGCGGGAGGGCCTTCTCAAGCAATACAAAATGCTTGAGAAAAGCAGCCCAGGTTGCTGTGCCCACAAAAATGAGCAGGGTGACAACTGAAGGAAAAAAAGAAAAACAAGTGAAGGAGATATCTAAAAGAAAGACTACAAAGTGACTGGCCATACAGGCTAGCAATACTTTCAGTGAAGAAAACGGTGTTACCCTACTCTTTCCAAGGATCAAAACATCACATGTCTCAAAGCATCACAGCCTCTGCATGAGCACTGCAGAGGGCTAGAGCCTTACCTGGCCTTCACTGAACCCTCTTCCCTGAAGAGAGGGAGCCACAGTGCTTTCACTCC
Organism: Dendrocincla tyrannina; assembly: GCA_035047865.1. Taxonomy (NCBI): domain Eukaryota; kingdom Metazoa; phylum Chordata; class Aves; order Passeriformes; family Dendrocolaptidae; genus Dendrocincla; species Dendrocincla tyrannina. The sequence goes on from JAWWMP010000001.1 coordinate 101,766,871, forward strand.
CACTAAAAATGTAAATCCTTTTCATCACATTATTTGAATATGCATAATTGTTATTCTGACTTTTTCTAAGGATGCAAGATCAGCTTCTCCTCTGAAAATAGCTATTGGAAGCATATGGAAGATTTTAGTGTGTCCAATAATAATTTTCAAACAAAAGTAAAGGCACATGAAAACAAACCAAATAGTGACCCTTCAGTTTTACACTTTGCATATGATTTATGATTTAACTAGGTGCAGTATAGACAAAATGCAAACACCAGAAAAACACTGCTTCTGTGCTTTGATAGGCATCATTTCCATAAGAGCTACATCATCACAGGTATCAGGAAAACAGAAAGATAATGTTAATTTTTCATGCTTCTAAATGATGACTTTCAGGAAATCTTGACAGCTCCCTTATAAAGCAGTCTTTTTTGATTAAGCATTTATCAGTGTTGTCAATCAGTTTAAACTATAATCCCAATGATAAACAAAATTTTCATCTTCTCCCTGTGTGTTGAATGATTATGAGCTGGACACATGCATGGCAGAACACAGAACACTCCTAACTCACATTGGGAATGGATGGTCAATCAGCTTCAAGGGGATGGAGAGAACCTGTCAGACTTTTCTTGCAGAAAGATACAGGAAGTGTAATTTTGAGTTGAATATAGCCTTCCACACTTTCCAAAGCGGGGAAACATGGGTCTGTCTTGAATACTGAAGAGACACATGTGAGTGTGGACCTTCTACTGGGTGCATCTGAATGGTTCTTGCCTACTGATGGTTGCTTTTGTGTTTGACAGTGTTTGAAGGGTAGAGATGCAGAGCTCTACATCAGCAGGTCTGTTAGCCTGTTAGCTTTTGGCACTCTCAGATCCTTCTATTTTCTAAGCTGTCTGTGCAAGGTCTTGTCAGGGTACTTTCCCACAAAAAACAAAAGGCTGAAGGGAAAACTAGTCAGGGTGCTGTGGGTTTAGAGATGGTTTTAAAAAGGGTTCTCAAAATGCAATTTTGAGTTTTCATTTTAGCTGTGTACAGGATGAGTCATTCCTGTGGTGACTATTAATGATAAATTCTCACCTTAAAGGGAATATTCTTAGCCACAGATATTGCTATCAGACCATCCTGAGGCATCCCAAGGCAGCTCCCATTTGTACCACTCAAGTCCTTTCTAATCCTTGGTAATGATGCCACCAAGACTGAAGACTTGGATCACAAGTTCACACTTCTTTTCAGCAGTACTTTGGTGAACTCATGTCCCTGATAGTGTTTAAAGGGCAGGGAAACAGCATTCACGCTTGATGAGTACAAATCTGTCAGCTGCACAAACTTGCTACAACTCTGTATACCTAACCTTTTCTGGTGTCTCATTCCAGTAATGTATTATGCTCAAAGTTGGAATTTTTAGAACACTTCCATGTAAATGTGTCAGTTGTTTTGTCTCACAATGCATCTAGTCTGCCTACAGCTGATGGTGACATACCTATCTTCAGGCAACACAAGGTAAGCATAGATCCTAGGTGATACTATCGTGTTCCAGAATTTTCTAAAGGAAGATCCAAGACCTGATTCTGTCAGTACCTACAGGAATGCTTAGGAGCCTTTCCATGGGAAGCTGCAAATGCAGCAGCAGCCACGTATGTACATCATGACACCAGCCCTGGTACAAGCTCTTTGCCCTAGTGACCTGGCTGTAAACACAAGGTACCCTGGTCTTCTCACCCTGGGGGCAAAAACCTTGTGCTTAACTGTGAGACAGAGCAAGCATATGCCCTATTGCATCAGAGCACTTACACTCCAGGTTACCTTCCAGTAACTTGCTTGCATGGCAATTTTCATAAGCAAAAGAGTAAATAGTCAAGGAGCTGAGAGACTCAAGGGCATTTTTCAGTGAGGACATGCTTTTATTTGAGATTTATAGCACCCTGCATAAAATCATGACCTAATGCTTATGCCATGGAAATTTCAATTCCCATGATAATACAATCTTCTTCAAACCTAGTCAAGAGATGCCTTATTATACCTCTTGAAGTAGATCACAGAGCCTGAAATTCCCATTAGGTTAATTAACGTTTTGAAAGCAGGCTTCTAAGACACTTTGTGAGAGCTGAAGATGAGAAATAAATTTCATCATGACACCGGGTCTGGCACCACCTTCCAAAATGCCCAAACCATTCAGGGTAGCTCATCACTCATGTGCTGTGAGCAAAATGTTTATTAGATGCTCTGTATCTGTCCTTCCTGTCTATGCAGAATCTTCACTTGAATCTCTCTAGACACAAACTCTATTACTATTTTTAAATCATGTTTCAGAACTTGTTATCTTCTGAATTCTTCAGTAGTTATTCAAGTCTCTCTGCATTCCTGAAAGGTTATTTTAATGTCATAGATACCAAAATTTCTTTTTAAATATGATTTTTATTCTCCACTTTAATAGTGAATTATTATTATCAGCAGGAAATTAGGATATCCTCGAGACAATATGCAGAAAACTAGGACATGGGAAACAGCAGTGAGCAAGAATTCTTTGTGTAATTGTATAACTGCATAACTGCAAGTTAAATATTTTAGGAATTTATTGCTTGTGATCTTGGTTATTTGCAATACTGATATCTTTGGAGCTGCTAGAAAGAAGTGAGAGAAAAATCTGTTGTGCTTGGTTTTGTCTACCAGAGTGTGCTGATTTTGTCTGGGATAGAGTTAATTTCCTTCATAGTAGCCAGCTTGGGCCTATGTTTTGGATTTGTGCTGATAACACAGGGATGTTTAGAATCATAGAATCATAGAATGGTTAGGGTTGGAAAGGACCTTAAAGTTCATCTAGTTCCAGTCTTGTGCAACAGGCAGGGATGATCCCCACTAGATCAGACTGCTCAGAGCCCCATTCAGCTTGGGCTTGAACACTTCCAAGAATGGGACATCCACAATTTCCCTGGGCAACCTGTTCCAGTGCCTCACCACTCTCACAGTAAAGAATTTCTTCTGGACACCTCAATTAAACCCATCCTCTTTCAATTTAGAACCACTGGCCCTTTTGCTATCACTATCTGCTCATGAAAAAAAAAAAGGTCCCTCCTTTTTACAAGCCCAGTTTAGGTAACGAAAGGTGGCAATGGAGTCTTCCTGAAGCCTTCTCTCCTCTAGGCTGAACAACTGCAACTCTCTCAGCTTGACTTCACAGGAAAGGTGCTCCAGCCCTCTGATCATCTTTGTGGCCTCTTCTGGACCTGCTCCAACCAGTCCACATCTTTTTTGTGCTGAGATCCCCAGAGCTGGGTGGACTACTGCAGGTAGGGAGTCATGAGAATGGAGCAGAGACAGAGAACCCCTTTCCTGCTGACCACACTGCTTTTGGTGCAGCCGACAACACAATTGGCTTTCTGGGCTGTGAGTGCAGTGTTTTCATTATCGCTGAGAAGCACTTGCACAATGTCAAGGACTCTCGTATGGTCCTGCCCATGAGGAGGTGTGGGTGTCCTGCCCTGAAAGGGAAGGAAGCACACAGGTCAATAGATGCCCACGGTCAAAAAAAATTACAAAAGTGATAGAGTCAATAAAAGCTTACAAAGTTTAATTAGTTTTATTAGTTTTATTAGCATGGAGATTGGTATGTTAGTCCCTTATGTTGGAAGGAAGTGTTGCCTTAAGGAAAGGGGAAAAAAACTTTCCAAGACAACTTTATGTGGGTAAAGCAGAGAAGAGTTCTTTTACTTATAGG
>JAWWMP010000001.1:101770670-101831574 GCA_035047865.1 Dendrocincla tyrannina
CAGGGTTAGAGGTTACAAGCTATGCTATCTGTGAGAAACTACCTAGAAGTATAAAAATCTACAAATTCATGAAAACCATAAGGCATCAGAAGGAAGGGAGGAAGGGAGGAGCATCACTACCAGCTCCAGTGTCCATCCACTTGATGGGATGTCCATTGTCCTGAGGCTTCATGAGGGTACCTTTTTATAGATTATTGACCTGGAAATGGGTCTTTGGGTATCTTTGGTGGTCTTGATCCACCCCTACTCTGTTGACCTTTGGTTGACAGTCCATGCCTGGTTCTCAAATGTATTCCTGCACTTGTGCAATATCGTGTTGTGCTCTTCTTCAGGAGCCAGAGCAAGAATGTTTGTCCCAGAAAAGTGCTGTCCTAGCTCTGTATAGCCCCTTCTCTGGCCACATCCTGTTCTTTCTCACATGTTCTTATCAGCAATCTTTGGTTGGCTCAACAGCCATCTGGCTATCAGTGCTTGAGACATACACATTAACCCCTTATCTTCTAGACTTCTACAGGAGGCTGAGGATGTGCCAGGAGTTGGGAAGGACACAGCTAGGACATCTGACCCCAGCTGACCACAGGGTTATCCCATACTGCATGGCATCAAGCTCAGCATATAGGGCTGCGGGAAACAGGTGGAAAGGGGGGACATTCAGAGTGATGATGTTTGTTTTCCAAAGTGACTGTTGTGCATGATGGAGCCTGTCTTTCCTGAAGTTGGCTGAACACCTGCCTGACAATGGGAATTGGTGAATGAATTCTTTGATTTGCTTTGTGGCTTTTATCTAGTAAACTGCCTTTATCTCAGCCCATGAGTTTTCTCACTTTTAGCCTTCTGATTCTCTCCCCCACCCCACTGAGGGCAGTGAGTGAGTAGCTGAATTTTAGCTGAGTTGCCAGCTGGGGATAAACTAAGACACAAATCTTGCTGTCATTCAGAGTGACCTGCAACAGATGTAAAGGTAGACCCAACTTCCTACTCCTGTGATATGCTGCCAAGCCACAAATATATATGACTTTCCTCCCCCTAGTGAATGTTTGTGTTTGTGAAATCAGATGGGATGAAGCAGAGCTTAGTAAATAATATAATTTCTTTTAGCTGTGTCTGCTGAGCTAGAACAAAAAATTTATTCTCTAGTTTTATTCTTAATTTATTCTTGACTTCAGAGGTGAAATTCCCACTCCCACTCCCTGCTACCCCTCCCCCATAAGCTAGAAGAAGGAATAAAAATTATTATTTGCTTTTTATATTTTGTACTACATCCCTTTGGACAGCATGCAACATTACCCCTCTCTCTGTCTAGGAAGTTTCCCAGCTCAAAGCCATCCAGTTTGCAAGGTATGACACCAATGTCTGTAGCTCTGCACATCTCATTCAGACTCCTCTTCAGCTCTTTCTTGAGTCAGCTGCCCTTATGGCCACCTTCAAAGAGAATTGTTTGTGACAATTGTATCTGAAGGTTTTGCAGCTAATAAAAAAATAACCCTGGGTCTTAATGGCCTGTAGTTCATGCTCTGTTTCCTTGAAAGGTCTAGTGATAACTTTTGCTACCTCACATGGTGATGAGCACTGACTGATGTCTCAGAGCTAAGCTAGCCTTTCACAAAAATTTCATTACTCTGGTTCATCAGGTCAAAAGGCTTAGGAAATGAGACACTTAGAGAGCTGTGACAAAAGGAGCGGTGAATGAGCAGGAAATGAAAAGGGCTTCTTGCCTGCAGCAGTTCCCACTGCACTGACTCAGGAGGAGCCATCTGAGAAGGAACTCGAATTGTTCTGACATCTCCATTACCAGGGAGAGGCATAAATTCTTCACGCAGGAAACACAGCCAGAGACCACAGTGTAGGGTTGTCAAAGGGAGCAGAGTATGTCACATTGCCATTGTAAATATGTACCTACTATTCCTCCTCCATGTTGTCCTGGGAATTTGTTCCGTCTCCCTTCTGCAGTTGTATTTACAAGGAAGCACAGTGGTCTGCATGTAATAAGTATTTGGTGGTGATATGCAAGTTGCAGCACAGCTGTACCTACTTTATTGTAAATATAAACGATATTCAGTTGTCTTGTGTAAAGACACAACTCTTCTGTGTAGCACTTTGGTTGTCTGATTACTCCAGCCATTTTTAAATTATCTCTGAGCCAATTAAATTATGACAGATGTAAAATTATTATGTTCTAGACACTGGTGACAGTCTGGTGGGTACAAACTGACAGAGGGGAAATTTAGGTTAGATAGTAGAAAGAAATTTTTTACTGTGGGAGTGGTTAGACACTGGAACAGGTTGCCCGGGGAGGTTGTGGATGCCCCAACACTAGTAATGTTTAAAGTCAGGTTGGATAAGGCCTTGAGGTCTCATGGCAGAGGGGTTTGGGACCAGATGATCTTTAAAGTCCTTTCCAATCCCTTAGTACATTATGATTTTGTGATTCTATGCTGTATGCTATTGACTGCAGGGAAGAGAAGGGAAGAGAGCAAGCCACACAACACAGGACCATGTAGTCTAATGTAGGGAGCTGTAGATTGTGGAGAGCTAGAGGTGAATGGTGCTGAGTACTTGGGAGATTGGAATGGGGAAGTGTCAAGGGGTAAAGTCCTACTAAAGCAGTTTCCTGGCTGCAAATAACGGGTTAGCTCAGTGTGTGACGATTGAAGCTTCCTCACTTCAATTTTGCCTATGTAGCAGTTACCCCATTCCCTCTGTATATGCAAAACCAATGAATACGCTATTTTAGCTGCTTTTATATTTTGCTACTACAAGAGAGGACCCACAATTTTCAATTAACATAGTGCTGCTGGGGCAGTCCCACACATCTGCAATGGGGAAAAAATTACTGTGTTACAAGCCACATTAGCTATCATGATTAAAGGTTTTCAACTGCTCTTCTCTGTTACTCTCCTCTGGCTCAACTGAGAAGTCTAGAAAACAGGATAAACATTAGAAAGATGCATGAAGGCATCTGAGTAGCTTCTCCTCTGTCATAGGTATGAGCCAGTGCTGCCTCAGGTAGCTAATTATGGAAGTTTTGCCAGAGCCCTTTCTGAACTGGTCTTTTCTGTATCCATAATATAGCCATAAATACATTCTTGAGATTTTCTCCTTGCATGGTTTCACTCAGTGAAGGGTCTCTGATCCACATTTCATCCCACTCCACTTCGCAACACCATCTCAGGCATCTCCTGGAAAACAGGAGGACTGTGCTGAGGAAGAGGATTAGCTCACCACACCAAACAGTCCCCTCCCCAAATCCCTCTTGGAGCTTCATGCTGACTCTGGTTTGTCAGGGAAGAGGAATCCATCCACTATGAATGCCTTCAGCGGGTATCTTATCCCAAAGAAACACCACACATAACTTAGCTGCCTTCCTCTTTCTTTTCCATCCAAGCTGCCACTCACTTTAATACCTTCCTTCATGGCACGAGCCCAAGTATATCTGCTATGTGGAAATGAATGTATACTCCATTTTCCTTAAGTGTCACAAGTGCAGAATATGAAGATTCTGGCAGACAAACAATGATGGTAGTTAAAATGAATTTTCAGAGTTTCAGAGAAGGACTTAGGCAAAGCACAGGCTTGATGTAGTGCAGTGCCCACGGCAGAGCTCCATCAGCAGTAAGTGGACCTTGCAGATGGTGCAATGATCCTCAGTGTCTCCAGTGGCCTCTATTCCCTTTGTATCCCCAGGAGGGAGCAGCTCACTGTGGCATCCTGGTTGCCCCTCTGTGTGCTCAGGCACCAGTATTAGGTGGAGAGCCATGATGGGGACAGGGTGCAGAACTGTGCTGCTTCTTGTACCCTAATTCCTGGCTCCAATGTGACCTTTTATCCTGCACCAGCTATTGGAATGGGGGAAGTCCTGAAGGCAAGCATCTTTATAAATGTACAGTCATCCCTCATCTGTAAATACCACAGGGCAACAAGAAGAGAGAGAAGGAACAAAACCATGAATATCATACTCCTCCAGCTGCCTCAAAGACAGTGAGAAATTAATGCTTTTGTGGCTGGGTACTCCCACTGAAAGCATCCTCTTCTCTGTGCAGGGAGGGTCTCAGAGGCCTAATGAAGCATGTCACTTCTTAATGCTACAACTGGGACTGTATCCTGCTGTGGCACAATGCCTGGGAAAAAGTGTAATTGCTGAAGCCTGGCCTCAAATGCTGATGAAAAGAAAGGAACTGCATATGTGTGTCTCAGAGCAGGTAGCAAAACTGGGATGTGGTTGACAGTAGTCTAGGACTCTGGGTTAAATACAAAGCTAGTGTACACAGTGCAAGAGGCTTGGGAAAGAGGTAAAGCTGCTGACTACAAATTAATTGTTTAAGAGGCCATCAACAGGCCCTCTCTGAAAAGTTCTTTATTATTTAGCTCTTTCCTTTGTTTGTGAGAAAGGACAGTGGAGGGGCTGGAAAAGTTCTCATCTGTGCTATGGAACTAGTGGAGCAAACAAAAGATACGATGTGAAAGCACAATTGTTTTTGCAACACGTGTTTGAAGATGCCGTGGGAAGGCATGACATAAAGACTTTTCATGCTGTGATATTACAAATGTAGAGTACAGGATGAAAATGAAAACTGTATCTCTGTATCACATGATGAGAACCCCAACTACAATACAGCGTGAAGGACCAGTAGCGCCCATTGGGTGGTAAGCGAGATCTTGCCCTGATCAGAGCAGAGCAAACTATTATGCAAAAGTACAACCAATTCAACAGTCAAAAAAAGTAAAAGGCAGAATCTTTAGAAATTTTCAGCAGTATCCTCTGTAGATTCGTCCATGTGAGTCTCCGTAAAACTACTAAACACAAAAAACCCCCAGATCACAGGGAAAGGCACATCTACTGCTCACCTATTAAGAAATTTCTGGGTTTTGTAATTGCACGTCCTCAAATCAGTAAGTTAACAGACAGGTTTTGCATTTTGTAGCCCTCTGAAAGGATCTGCGCTGAAACTCATGTTCATATGTCATCAGGAAAAATGAAGTAATGAAAATTTCTGATGATACTCTATTATTTAAGGCAATAAAATGGAATTCAACTGTGAAGAGTTGCAGATGGCTCACAATACCAAGTGATTGTGAGAAAAATGGCAGTTGAGATGCTGATAAATATGAAGTATTGCACGTGGAAATAAACATTCTTAACCATGCATAACAGTGATGGGCTCTAAATTAGCTATCAGCAAGCAGAAAAAAAGATCTTCAAGATAACATTTACAATTTCAATAAAATCTCAATGTCATGCTCAGGAGCCATCAAAAAAATAAATAAAACACCAAGAATTCTTAAGAAAGGATAAGAGAACAAAAAGAATAAAAATCCTCTGCCACTTCATGATCATATTGTGAATGTTACGAGCTGTTCCAATTCTTTCCTCCTCCAAGAAAACAGTAGAATATATAGAGTTGAAGACTAGAGCAGTCAAAGCTATGGAATAGGATCATAGAATATGCTGAGTTGGAAGGAACCCACTAAGATCATTAAGTCCAACTCCTGGCCCTGCACAGGACACCCCAAAAGTCACATCATGTGACATCAATGCTGAAAGCATTGCCCAAATGCTTTTTGAACTCTGACAGGCTTGGTGCTGTGACCACTGCCCTGGGTACCCTGTTCCAGTACTCAGCTATCCTTTTGGTGAAAAACCTTTACCTGATATTCAACCTAAACCTCCCCTGACACAACTTCATGCTGTTTCCTCAGGTCTTGTCACTGGTCACCACACAGAAGAGATCAGTGCCTGCCTCTCCTCTTCCTCACAAGGAAGTCGTAACTGCAATCAGGTCTCCCCTCAGTCTCCTCCTCTCCAGGCTGAACAGACCAAGTGACCTCAGCTGCTCTTCATGCAGTTTCCCCTTCAGACCCTTCCCCATCCTCATGGTCCTCCTTTGGACACTCTCTAATAGCTTAACATCTTTTTAATATTGTGGTGCCCAAAATTGCAAATATTAGCTTTTTAGATGAGGAAAGGTGTACATAGTCATGAATGGCATGTGACAGTGAATAGGAATTCATATTTCTTATTTCTCACAACAAAATATGTAAAGATTAACTGATTAAATTCTCAGGCAGCATGTCTGAAACTTTGAAGATTATGGCCGGGGTTGAAAAGTTAAGAATTTGCCCGTGGATTAATCATTACATGATCTTGTGGCTGCCTGAAGTTTAGATTTATTCAAAAACGGATTAGATCAGCTAGTGAGGGGAAAGCACATTTAAGACTACTAAGCAGTCTTCTTGTTTTCTCTGGCTCAGTAAGTATCTCCTCACACATGCACTCTTTTTATGTCACTTCCCTAAACCTCTTTTACCAGCCCAAATTGGGGACAGGATACAGAATGATCTGAGACTCTTGCTGAAGACACTGTGGCCATACCCTCCCAGCATATCCTGTTGTTTTTCTCCATTGTATTCCCAGGGTTGCTCTCTCATGTGGGATCCTGGAGGCCCCGGTTAGGTTTTCCAAGGCATTACAGGGAGCAGAGGTGCAAAGATCAGGCCATCTTGACAAAAGTGAGTTCCGGTTACCCCTCTGGTAGGTCTGTGTGTATTTCCACGGAACAAGAGCAAAACTAGAGCCTTTCCTGAGCAATACAAGAAGGAAAACATAATTGTCATACAAGGTATCCTTGAGGAGATAGCAGAAGCACTGTGTCATTCAGATTAAAACCTTCTCACAAGGATGGTAGTCAAGACCCATACAGGTGCTCCTTATTATTTGAAAGCTTATTGGCACAGTAATGGAATGGATCGCCTCTCTCTCTCAGATCACACCCTCTGAGCTGTCTGAAAGCAGACACTTCCTGGGGAGCCACCTTTTCCCACCTCAACTCTGAAGCAAAAAAATCCACAACAGCAAAAGGAGCCTCACTTTTGTAATGGACTCCTACTATATATACATATGCTCTTCTGAGAAAGCATTTTGTCCCATGTGAAGTGGAGGGCTCTCTCTTCTCCCATGGTAGACTCCAAGCCAATTTAAAGAGCTGCTTTTTGAACTACCTACTCAGTATAACACAGGACAACTCACTCAGAAGTACAAACACCAAAGAAATCAGTATATTCAGAAACAGCTTGAATGCCTGATGCTGGCATCCACAACACATGGTAGATGTTTAAATACCTAATGTTTGGTCTTAGTCTTCTTGGTCCAAGTTTTCCACAAGGGTTGACTCTGGAGATGATTTAGGACCTCATCACAAAGTGTGTTCGTGTGTGTTTCTCTGTACATCAGTGAGTCTCAAACTCTCCCCAATTTCAGATCAAATTAATGAAATCCACAGATTCATCTGAGGATGAAAAACAACACTAAGGATTATGCCCCAAAACTTTTACAGGAGGCATTTATTTCAATGAGTCTGACCAGTGTGCACAGACAAAAGATGTCTTTTGTATGGTGATGCCAATAATTCAAACAACTTCAGAGAGTATTTCTGGGAAGTCGGTGTAAGACAAATAATCTGAGCCACCTCAAATACAACCTGATTAGAAGGGTGAGATTCCTGAACAGAAGAAAATGTGTTCTGAAAAATATTGACAGAGAAAATTGCTGCCAGGCTGGGAGCTGTGAGCCTGGGAACCAGGCATGGGACCCAAGAACATCCTTGAAAAGTGTAGCAGCTTTGAAGTATACTCAGGGTACCTGGAAACAAGAGACACCCCGAGACAGCACTAGAAAATGCAAAAACAAGGGACTGTACTGACCACTTATAATCTGAAAAGGTGGAAAAGAGTCTGGAAAAATAAAACTAGATCTGAAAAAGTCAGAAAACATCATCTATTGCCTGTTACATGTGAAAAAGTTTGCAGCATCTATTGGCTGCTTGAAGTGATGATGTCTATGCCCTCTTACCTCTCTGTGCTATGAAAAGAACTTAATTTTCATCCAAAATGGGTAAAACAACTGAGAACAACACATGCTGCACACACTTTTCCTTCTGGGTTGAATTCTCCATGTGAACTCTCTTTGAGATCTTGGACTCTTACTGGGGACCAAGCTGTATGACTACAAGTTCTGTGATGCGAGATAATCTTGGAAATGAGAGTCTCTCTGTTATTTTACAGGCCACCCTTTGGGCCCACATTTGCAGTCAGTTTGGTTTGTCCTCTCGGCTCTGGGTGCTTTATTCTCTTCTACAGTCTGTCTAATTCACCTGACACCGATATTAAGCATCTATGTAAGTAACATGCGCTTCTATATTGTTGATAAGCTTGCTTCCCTAATGATAAGTTTGTAGTAACCTGTAAAAGTATATACACCTGCTTAGTTATCACTGTTCATGGTTGTTGGCTATTTGTTGCTATTAAATTGATTGTTGCTATACCACTGGTTGATGCTAAATTGATTGCTGATCATAATTTTTAATGGCCTGAGATCTATATAAACTTTGTTAATAATATGTGTACTTGCTGGAGGTGATTTTTGTGTTGCACGTGTGGCGATAGATGATAAAATACAGAAATTTTTTTAGAAGATAAAGACTCTGTGTCCTTGTGTATTAAAAAATCCTGCAAACCCACAGTGATGATCTCTGTATACATACAGGCTGGATAACCCTTTAGGTCATGGCAACAGGTCACTAGCCCAGTTTGACCTGGGACAGTTAGCACTCTCCTGGAGAGCTGCAGGACATACCTGATGAGTTAGCTCAGGCCAAGGAACTGTCTGCCTACAGCCAATTTCAGTGGGTAAAATAGTTCCACAGTACAGAGGCACTCACATTGCTCTTCTTCTGACACTCCCCAGTTGGCTTCCATCTTCATTGAACCAGAGTGCCCAAAACTGGACAAGATATTTCTGCTCAGTTCTTACTGATACATTGGGTGTTTTGCCAACTCCACGTGTGTTTATATATCCTGGTACGCTGTTTGTCTTTTTCATAACAGTACAACATTGTTGTGTTCTGCTTGTGATCTATTACAATCCCACAGATCCTTCTCCAGAAACAGCAACTCAGCTTCTTGTCATATATACTGTGCCCATACAGTTGAGCATTCATCTCTCAGAGCATTTCCTTGCAGTTGTCCTTGGGTTTCATGTCTTTTTCAGACCAGCTGATCAGGTCTAGTGTAGATGATGAGAATGTTCACCATTCTAGCAGCCTCTTCCTACAGTCTCCAGACCTATAACCTGACAGGACAATTTTGAAACACATGCTCAGAAAAGGCATTGAGTAGAAATGGGGTTTTTTATGCTCTGCATTTTAGCCAAGCTCCTGCCAGGTCTGATCCGTTGTGGGAGGCAGACTCAGTGACGTGGATAGGCATGCTGAGACAGATCATCACAGAAGCTGGGTACAGAAGAAGGGAGCAGAGGAGCAACTCTGCAAGGACTGATATGAGTTGTTCCCACTTTTCCTGCTGAAATGTGCCCATGGTCTTGACTAGGCAGGGTTAGGCTGTGATGCGACACAACTCTGTTGGACACAACTCTGTTGTACATAATCAGCTTGCTTTTCTGCTTCTTTCACAACTCAGTGTTGGGGAAGGAGAGAAAGCCTTGAGTGAGGAAGTTACAAGGTACATAGTAACCTGGGCACATCAATATCTCCGCAGCAAAGTACTTCATACTGAATAAAACATTTCCTGTTCCTGTACCACACTGCATGCCTGTGCCTTCAGCATATACACAGGGTTGTCCCACACTGTCATAGCCTGTTGGCTCCCACTGGCTGGGAGGAAATGAAGAAAAAGTAGCTGTGGTGCAGCCTGAAATGTCAGGCTTTGACTTTCTGACAGCCCTTATCAGCCTCTAAGATGAGTAATGACTTGCACCACCTGCCAGCCTCCAGGATCAGAATTCCCAGGGCCCTAGGAGAGAGGTGGTGGCATGGGAACCACACTGCCCTTATCTGATTGTGTCCGTGCTTGCAACTGTGTGACTAAGGTCATCTCAGATCGTGGTCACAGCTGTCAGCCAGTAAAAATGCCATGTGGGCTTCCCTCAGATGGTGACATCACTCCACTTCAGGTGCTCATCCAGCTTTCCAAGGCTGGCCCAGCAGCCCTCATCAATAACACTCTTTTGCAGGAGCTGATATTCCAGCAGGGTCACTCATTCGAGCTCTGCAAGATGTCTGGGACCCAGCCCATGCAGATCCTCAGGGAACTCAGCCGCAAAGGAAGGCTCTAGTGTGACAAACACCATTACTGACCAGGCACCTTCAAGTAAACTTGAAGGGGGAAAAAAGTAGTGTTTCCCAATAGGACACCTAAATAAAATTCAATAGAATGTTTAAACTCTTGGCTTATCAAAGGCACATTTTACTTAAAATTGAGAACAGTCAAGAGGTCCAGAAATGCCCAGAGTCCTTGCTTTGGAAAAAAGCAGATAAGCAAAGTTATTGAAAGGGTTTGAGCTCTGAAAAATAAATATTTGAGTGAAAACAAGGTCCCTTCCAAGAAACTGTTCTATAATAATACATCTAAATAAACAAATAGAAATAAATATTATTCATTAGTGATTCATTTTGGGATTTTCTTGGCAACTTCCAAATAGAATGTATCCAGTATTTTATCAGTTCAGTGCTCTGTACTTCATCTTAAGAAAGGATAGAAAGTTATTTTTCCATCTGTCTTTGCCTGCTTTGGAGGGAAATAATTTTTGTAGTATTGCTAGACTATATTTCAAAAATTCCTCAGTTCTTATAAACAGATGGCAACCACCTTGGGCAACATTGTGCAGAACAAAATGCCTAATGATGGGTGGGAGAGGACAATCTCCCATTTTCTCCCACCATGGAGCATTATTTCATGGTCCAACCTGATGTAAATTGCAGTTAAAGTACCAGAAAAGCTAATATAAAGGTTTGATTAAAAAAAATAAAATTATAAGAATATAGCTACCACTGCTTAGCACAAAGTTCTGGATAACACAAATCTTGTCAAACAAATATGATTTCATTCTTCAATAAGATGACATTTAACAATTAAAGATAGCTGCATTGATATACCAGCCTTTACTGTGTAAAGCCTTTTTATTTAGGAACTCACAATACTCTGCTTAAAAATATAGAATTATAGGGAAGAAAAAAGCCCAGTCTGACAGGAAAAGTAATGAGCTCATTGACAAAGTTCAAGCTTCTGTCTGCAGGGTATATGAATGGGGGTATATACCTTCCCCATGGATCTGCCCCAGGTACTCAGCATCCTCATCAGTGATCTGCAAGCAGATATGAAGTCACTTCTGGTAAACCACAGGCATGACAGAGGTTAGCAGAGAGGTCAACAAACACTAAGGACTGGGGCAACAGAGCACTTTGTGAAAAATGTGTGTGTGTAACTAAATGCCATTTATACTTTGAGGCAGAAGGGAAGAGAGGCATTCCTGGTGAAGATGGGCCTGTGCCTGGAAAACCAGGCTGTCTGAAAGGTGTGCTGGTCTTTCAGAGAAGAAGCAATCTCTATGGAAAATGTTTTGGCAAAAAGGGTGAACTTAAAAGGTCATTCTGAAGAATGGACTGGGAGGGATTATCATTAAGTGGTTTCTTAGTACCACAGCTCTGGGGAGCAAACGGCTGGAGAAAAGAGAACTGGACCCAGACCTTTGAACTGGGAAATCAAAGAAGGACAGCTTTTGAAAGTGAGTATTGAAGTACCTGGAAAAGCATGTCTCAGCTTCAGGGTGACACTTGGGCTGTTTCTGAGGCTGAGCTGTGTAGGTACCCGAGTAGCAAACTGCCTGTACAGCCTGTAAAACAAAGAGTACTCAGGCTGAGATCTTCTCTTATACTGGGACTTTATATTATCTATTAGTCGTGCAGATGTAATGGCTTCATGCTCTATGAAGGAGGGAATGCAAGGCTCTAAATAGCAGCAAGAAAAATTGATACAATTGCCTGTGTTTCAAGTGTAACACAGATTTATTATTTTATCCTTTCAAAATATGTGTCTGATTCTTAATTAACTCAACAGCCTCATCTTCCTAACAGTTATCATGAGCAATTTGTAAAGGTAGGTGACTGAGAATGAGGTGCTTTAGGGAATGACAATGGTGTTTGGAAGCCAGACAGCATTAACTGCCCAACTCTGCAAGTGGTGAAGCAATTGCAGTGCTTGCTGACTTCAGCCTATGGCTTGGGCTGTCTGAAATTCAGGCCATAAGTTACTGTGAAATGAACTGAACCTGCCAAAACAAACAATTATGTGCATGTGTCTGAATTAATCACAGGGGCACAGGGTGTTGTTTGCTGTGATTGATAGAAGCTGAAATTTATTGGAAATACAGCTTTAAGTTTCTGTGTTTGTGGGAAATGTGAACACATAGTACACAAAGAAAAAGACACAGCATTACCTCTTTCATCTGGGTGGCCAGACTGCCAGGTAGAGAAGCCTGGGTAGTTTCTCTGACAATAATGGCATTAATTATTCTGACTGAAGGTGTGTCATTACAGAGGCATCCTCTGAGCACATGGGTCCTGTGGTTCTAATCCCCAGCCACCCACCTGAGAACTGCCATGGGGCGCGTGATGTGTCCATGAGCTGCACCCTCCCAAAGTTGTCATCCTCCAGCTCACAGGTTTGAACACCTTTCCCCAAGGGGAGTTCCCCCAAGGCAAATATGGGAAACCCCAAGGAGTTCACCCAATCTCATCATGAACAACCTCTCTCCAAAGAGAGCCAAACACAGAATGGCTACATTAACAAGCGGCAGCATGTCCAAAGTGGCTGTGCTTAAAGGGGCATACACACGGGGACATGACAACCAGGCTGGATAAGAGACAGCAAGTGAAATAATTCACTGGAGGATATATGAAGTTGTGTTTCATATGAAAAGATCTACTATATGATTTAGTTCCTTTTCCTTCTGACACTCTTACCTGCAAATCACAGCTAATCTATATCACAAATAATACATGCCATGTATTTTCTGATTCTGGTCTAAGGGATACTTTTCATTTCACCAAAGAGTCTACTATTTCTGGTAACTAGCAAATGCACTGACAAAGACTTCATCTTTTAAATTCTGGGATGGTTTTTTTTATCCTGCCTTGCCTTGGTGTAGGTTCCTGCTTCTTGTTTAAATTCTATGGCAGGCAACATACTGAAGTTGCAGATACTAAACTGCACACTGCAGTCTCATGCATTATTTTCTTGGAATGGGGAGAAAGGGTTTGAGGAGTTAATACATTTGAGTTAACTGGCCCAGCAAAGGTAAGACATGGGCCAGCTTCTTGATTGGTATCAGGTGCCCAGTTTGTATTTGCTGATTGCATTAGAAGTTAGTGATGGGCTCCAGTTTGGCAGAGCTTTTTTTCTTTATGTAGAAAGTTAAACATAATAAACAGAAGCTGAAAGAGGCATCCTGTTTTCTACTGGTTTTGAACATTGACAAAGCTGTGGAAATAGAGATGCTTTGGTTTGTTGTTTTATACTTCTGATGATTCTACAATGAAAGACAGAGAAAAGAAGTTTTATTGCATGTGAGAATTTCAGCCCAGAGATTACTTGTCTGAGAAAATGCTTAGTAGGAGTTCTGAAGATTCAGTGCTCATTAGGTTTTTGGATTATATTTGCTATGGCTCTTCTTTTTACATTATTTTTTAATCAAGAAATTACAAACTGAAGTGTTTGCTGGAGATTTAGAAAAACAAATCTCGTACTAGAAATTACACAACATCTTATTTTGTCTTCTTATTTTTTAAGACATTCCCAAAATGAACTTTTAAATGCAGGTTTAGCTACACCAGTTGTTAGGTCAAAAGTTCTAGCCTCATTTTAACTATCCATGTATTTTTTTAAAATAGGTTACTTTGAGTAATACCATCATGTATGCTCCTTTAATTCAGTCCAAATGGAGTAATTTTTCATATAGTCATAAAATCCTTTAGGCTGCAAAAGACTTGCAATATCATTGAATCCAACTATTAACCCAGCTCTGCCAAGTCCACCACAAAACCATGTTCCTAAGTGTCCCATCCACATGTTTTTTTAAACACTCCCAGAGACGGTAAGTCCACCACTTCCCTGGGCATTCTGTCCCAATACCTGACCACCCTTTCAGTGAAGAAATTCATCCTAATATTCAACTTGAACCTTCCCCAGTGCAACTTGTAGCCATTTCCTCTTGTCGTGTTGCTTTGTCACTTGGGAGAAGAGACCAACTCCCACCCCGCTACAACTTCCTGAAAGGAAGTTGTAGAAGGCAATAACTTCTCTCCTGAGCCTCTTTTTCTCTGAGATAAACAAGCCCAGCTCCTTCAGCCATTCTCTATAAGACTTGCACCATCCCTTTCTAAATTTCTTTGCATGCTTAGTCTTTACGTGTAAGATATTTTCAGAAAGGGGAAGTCTCTTTGCTTGTAAAAATAGAGTTTGGGAGGAGAGGTGAATGGTAAAAAGCTTCTTCTTTAATGTACCTAATAGACAAAACTCTGAGAAGCTAGTGTGTCTATTAATTTCCCAAATGAATTCACTTTTCTAAATAGCCACTTCTGAAAAATTGTGTGTATTTTTTAGGGTATTTGGATAGCAAAAGATTTCTGATCACATGAATACACCTGAAAATCTGATCTGTGAGAGTGGTCTCACCTCTACGACTGTATCTCAATGTAAACTGAATTTCCTGTGTGAAATAACTTGAAGGAAGTGGTGACAGCTATAGGGTCTGGGAGAACCCATTCCAAAGTCACAGTGAAAATGGCAGACAAGAGCCATAAATGTTATGCAGGAGAAACAAAACTCTGTTGACAAAAAGCAATTCATCCAGTAATTCTCTAGAGGTGCATTAAAAGTCAGACTGTGTTCCAGCACTATCCCAGCAGTCCTTAACAAATCGTGCAAAAAAAAAAAGGAAGAGAAAGGAAAAGAGCACAGAAAGGCATACATACAACACCTGAGACTGCTTGAGAGAGGTTGGAAGTGATAATGTATTTACGACATGAGCTTCCCTCAGGTTTGCATCCTATATCCATCAGAAATGCAGCTTTGAATCCAAATGCACTGAATCCCAAAGAACAGCTAGTCATCCAGCTTTAGGCATACTGCATTCTAGAAAGGAAAGAACAGGCCATTAAGAATAATAATGATAGAGACAGGCAGAGTATGACAATATTATTCCTCTCCACTGGCCCTGCAAATTTATTCTGCAGGGTTTTTTTTGTTGAATTGGTTCCCTCAAAATCCCAGTGGAGCCCTCATAACAGTAATCTACTTTTTTCCCTGGTGTCATTTAACTTCTTTGAGAGGGAAAAAAGGAGCTTGAAAACATCAGTAAGAGCTTGGAATTGATTAGAGTAGGCAATATAAAATTTCATCACAACTTCTTGGACTTTTAATTGAAAATGTTTACCTTTCCCTTCCTTTCCAAGGACAGTAAAAGCAGATGAGTGGGTTAGAGTCACAAAGAAAATTGGGCTCAACTGGATTCACTACAACAGTTCAAGCTTCTTTCAGGGATGGTTAAATGGGCCAAATGGGAAAATAACTTTTATATTTGTTTTCCAGTGAGTTACTCAAAATCTTACTGCCTTCCCAGAGCTGAGATGGCTGATGGAGAGAGACAAGTAAACCAGCAAACAGAAAAAAGAAGTGAAATAATTAGAGTGTTAAAGAAAGAGGCAGAAACAGGAACAGCAGGCATATGGGTTGGAACAAAAAGGTAGTTAATTACACTAGAAAAGTGGAGGAAAAGCCAAATGCTTAAATATATTACTTTTCCTGTCTGATTTCTTCAGACATTGCCTGTTTCTTAGGGAAAGACCTTCCAGCACCTGTTCTGATTAAAGGCTATAGACTTGTTGTAACAAGAAGAAGTCCATTAGCATTAATCACTACTTCTCCACACAGGCAAATAATGCTTTGTAAATGTCAAACACTGTATTAAATAGCCATGTTAAAAACTCTAGGCAAAGAAATATTCACACAGGAGAGACTGTGCAGATGCCGACTGAAGCATTTATAAACCTTGCAACAACATACACAAGCCCAAAAGCATTTCTGCCAATTCAGAGTAATAATTTCCAAGGATATTGGCCAATATCCTTCCTTCATTTTCTTTTGGGGACATTTGATAAAACTTTCTGGTTTTGAGCGGTGGCAAGAATCAAGTTTTTAATTTCCATTTTCTCCACTAATTTCCCCTTCCTCCATCTTCCATCACTCTCATGAAGATCATAATGACAATACTACTTTTTCTCAGCAGACGACAAGTTGCCACATCATGGCATGTTGAGAAAGTCCATATGCAGTCTTCTGAAAACCATCAAAGCCCAAATATATGACCTTAATGAGCTTTAGTCTCTTATTGCATGATCCCACAGGCACATGAGGATCAGTACACACTTGGCCATAGTCTCACTGCGGTGTTTCTGTGTTTGTCTCTGACCATGCTCATCTCAGCACACTGGAGTCAGCAGTCATGGGTGCCTCACCCAGGCATCTAGACAGGGCACAGAGCTATGACATTCCTCTCCTGAAAGCCTTCTCTTGGCAGTTAATACACATCAGCATGATCCTTTCCACACAAAAGGCAATGGTAATTGCCATTTGTATCTCTTTCTGTCCACAGCCAAAGTTGTATCAATACAACAATGTTGTGTCCCCACATTGTTCACTTGCTTAGGTAATAGTGCAGTGACAGCACTGATACCCAGGCAGTGGGAGGTCACTGCCTCTTCTCCTTCACCTAATGCTGTATGTCTTTGTGAAAACCTTTTAGACAGCAGTTGAAGTGGTTTTAGATAGTGCACAATGCAGCTATTTTGCCAAGTATTGCATGCATAATGAACAGCAAAGAATCAGGTGACATTTTATTAAAAATTTCCGTCAGGTGATGGATGTACTCTCAGATTACACAAAACAAAACTCCAACCAGAAAAACAATTGAGGAGTTTGAGTGTGAGTTACAGTGCTAATACTTGTTTTCTTTTTTTGCGTTTAAAGGAGACAAATTATGATGCAGGTATAAAAAAGAATGTCTAATCCTTGCTCAAGTGGAGATCAAGCATAGTCAAACAGCAGCTGCCCATTTATCTTTGAAAAGATACCTCTGAGCCCACTGAAGAGTAACAATGCTGAAGGATTTTTTTGCTCCGCATGTTTGGATTGTGAACTGTGCTCGATATCAGCTCAGTGAAAATGATCGCCTGACCTTGGAGAATGATTCAGCTCCAAATGGCAGGCTCCTGATGGGTCACCACAGGAATCAAAGCTACCTAATTCATGACTGATCGCAGTTCTTCTTTTTCTTATTTTCCCTGTTTTATTTTGTTTTAAATGATGAAGAGGTCTGTAGATTTCTGTTTCTTGTCTTTCCCTACTCTGTCCTCCTGACTTACGACCCCAGGGTATCTCTTCTCAGTTGTATCTCCCTCTTCATCTCACCAAGTATGACTTAGAAAGATTATCATAGGTATACACAGAGGTAAACTCAACTCAGAAATCACAGGGCATATTCCTCTTTTAAGTTAATTTCTCATTTTAAAGTGCTGAGAACTGACACTAGTTGAGAGTTTCATCTCGCCAGAGGTAGGCTTTTACATTATAATGCATCAAAATTATCACCCTGCCCCCCTCTATGGTCAGTGAAGAGGAAGAGGAACATCTCTACAGTGTGATTCATCTTTGTCCAAAACAGAATGAAACCAGCCCGTAAATAAATGCCTGTTTCTTCCCACTAGCCAGTAGGGGACCCTGGGATTACTCACTCATACATCATTCCAGTTTTGTCTGGTGTAACTTCAGCAGCCAAATGACTGTAAGTCTAGGTATTAACTCACATTTCTCAGGTAGATAGACCAGTTCAGACACCTGGACACAAACCATCCCATTCCTTTTTCCATGCCAGTCTTGCCTACCATCTGCATGACACAAAAGATGTAATCTAGACCCTGACCTTTTTGCAAGGCCAGGAGTGAAGTGCCTGGACATATGCAATGATATTAGCTGGGTCCAGACTCACCTTTGCTGACCATATGGGTCAACATGGAAAGGACTGAGCATGCCACTGCACAGTCCTGTACAATATATACAGAAATCATTTTCTGAACCCCCTCTATATCGTGTCATTAATAAACATGCATAATTGCAGTGCCCACAGCACTTTTACCAAGCTGTGTCAGTCGAAACAGCTCTTTTATTCAGCATGAACCATATTAACGTGTGGAAAGCAACACTTAAAAAAAGTCCTGTTTCTCTAACCAAAAGAGAGAGTATTTAATTTTAAATTTAAATTTTAATTTAATTTTGGCTTCTTGCTACTTTAATTCCTCAGCAGGTACATTCAATTAACATTGGAACAATACATAGTGAATTGAGAGAATAAAAAGGAAAGATTGTTACATATGTGATGTTGTCTTCTGAAGTACTTGATACCTGATTAGCTGAGAGTTTTTCTAAATAACAGTCTGAATAACAGCTGAGACCCTTTGGGAAGCCCTGACTCTGGCTCTAAGTGGTGCACACACCAGAAAACTCACCCTATCTGACAATGAAGGGTGCGGCTTGGAGCATCTGTCATTTTCTCTTCCTTCCCCCATAAAATCTGTCAGGCAGTTTCATCCGCAGTGCAAAGGGCATGTAAATCAGCACGCTCAGCTGGTGTTGACTGGGGAGAAGGTGCTCATCATTACAATAGGAAGTTATGCCAACTGGCACTCATCCACAGTACTAACATCTCATACATAAGGAAAGATTGTTTATCAGAAGGATGTAGCATAAAACAGGACAGTCTTTTTGTGGTTGAAGGGGTGCCAGAAAATAATAATAGTTTTTTAAAAGTGAACCCTGATACAGCTATAATTTTATAATCCGAGTGCAGAACTAACAGATCAGCTAGCATGATGTCTGGCATGAACTTGTAGCAAACACAGGAGGGGCTGTTTACATTTGAATATGTTCTGTGGACATGCTGAAAAAAAATTATCGTCATTGATAATGTGTATTTTCCTTGTAAAGTAATTTTGCACAACTGTCAAAAAACTCCTCAGTCATTCAGTTAGTTGGGAAAATTCCTCCTAGGCATATGCACAACTAGTTTGTCTGCTTATGTATACTCTTCATAGTCATATAATGGACAGAATGACTGAGAGAACTGCTAAATACTTCTTTAAAAGAGAGACTGAAGAACAAAATAACTTATCAAGGGTTGTGCTGTGGGGTGAACAACTGTGAACAACTGTGGGGTGAGGTTTGCTGATTATCTTTGCCTGCCCCAGAACAGATTCATTACTTTTGGGAGGAATATTCAAGAGAGAGAGAAGTGGGTGAAAGAAAAGGAAACACATCCTTTTGTAATACTAGCGGGTTTGTATTCTGCAGACATTAATAAATAAACAGAACTTTTGGGGTTCTTTAAACCTCATCTGGTGGGATAAGGTTTAGGAAAAATAAATATCCTGCAAATAAAACTTTCTCCATTTTACATGGGAATCAAAAGTTTTCAACAGAGTGCCTGTCAAATAAAAAATACAGAATCACACAAAATCACAGAATATGTTGAGTTGGAAGGGACCCACAAGAATCACTGAGTCCAGCTCCTGGTCCTGCACAGGAAACCCCAAGAGTCACACCGTGTGCCTGAGAGCATTGTCCAAATGCTTCTTGAACCCTTGTCAGGCTTGGTGCTGTGACCACTTCCCTGGGGAGCCTGTTCCAGTGCCCAGCCACCCTCTGAGTGAAGAACCTTTTCCTAATATCCAACCTAAACCTCCCCTGACACAACTTCCAGACATGCCCATGGGTCCTATCACTGATTACCACAGAGAAGAGATGAGTGTCTTTTGTTTGGATGTGTATTTCACATCTAGAATAGCAAGATGCTGTAAAACTTGCAGGAGCCGTAGCTCTTCCACACATGCACTTCTAATAACTTTCTTCCCACCAACTGGCTGCCTGCCTCCAATCCATCACACTCTAACTTAAGGATTTTGTCGTATCTGCAGGTGGCAAAGCTGCCCTGTCACAGATGCTGTGCACAGCCCTGGGTAAAGGGTTTCAAAGTTGGTACATTTTTTTTTGTAGTATGCCAAGGGAAGGAGAAACTTGCCTGCAGACACGGTGAACACCCAGCACACAAATGAGAACTGTAGCTTTGCATGTGCTGTGGCTGGGTTAGGGAAGTTTTCCAGAAAAGACCAGAAACTCAGACACCACTGGAACTAATAGTGGTTTTGAGAAAAAAAAAATTCCCTCCAATTTCACATCTATCAATGGGGATTTCACACCTATCAGTGCTATCTCATCAGCAGCTTACGAGTGCTGTGGCAGCATCACTTTACACAGCACACACTTGGCCATGTCCAGTGGAGTACATAAATCTGTCTTTGTACCTGACCTCTCAGTTTAACATAATTCAGGGATGAAGGAATTTATTTTGTCTTGTTTCTCTGTAAATTTAATGAGAGGCACTAGCCCAACAGTGTAGTGGCACCTCTGTCAGGGAAGAGCATTCAGGTGTGTGTGTAAACACCTGCAACACATCATGCAGGAGACCTGTCCTTGCTGTATGTGACCAGGGAAAAGCTAAATATTCTTTCCTCTATCGAAAGCAAGAGACCTATTACTCATTTCTTCTGTATTTTAGGGGACTTTTTTTTAAAGACTTTCTTGGATTTCTAACATTAAAACTATCAGATCTATCTATGATCACGTGTTCATTTGACAAAGGGACAATTTACAGCAATAGACATGAACTGAATCTGCTGTCATCATGGGAGAAGAGGGAAGAAGAAAGGAAAGCAATTAACAGAGCATTCAGGTATATAAGTAAACAGAAATCCATTCTCTTCCCTTCCTCCTCTACTACACCCACACACACACACACGATTCTCTGATTTGCTCTTTTGCATGAGACAAGAGTTCAGATAAGCTGTAAGACCAGTTGCTTTCTATATAGAATAGGCAACAACTAGCTGAAAAATTAGATTTTAGGCAAACAATATATTCAAGTTTGTTCCAGACCCAGCTTCAAAACACTGTGGGTGATATAATGCGTAACATGAAGAATTGCAATTTAGGCTACTTTTTGAGCTTGTCTCCTGCATGAAACTAGAAGGTTTTTTTAATTTTCTATTAACAAGCCATCTCATTTTTTCATCCTCTTCTCTGAGATGTCTTGATATTTTTGCCAATAAGAATTAATCCCTGCTCCAAAGAGCTTCCAATCCTGAGTGGCCAAATGGGGAAAAGGAGGGTGTTGAGGCAAACATGAGAAAAGGACATCAGTTTTCAAGCTCAGCAAAGCTAGCAAGACAAATTGATTTAATATCTGTAGAAGGTTTCTCAACTCTTTCCAGGTTTCCATGTAACCCTACTTGCCTCCATTGCAGAAACAGAGAGCTGAGGTGTAGAGATCCAGCATGAGCATTCTTAGCTGTTTTGTGTGTGTTTGTCAGGGGAAAAAGCAGGAAAGGCCTTTGGGCAGCTTCACTGTATTTGCAGAATTGCCCTACAACATAGAATAATTTAGGTTGAAAAAGACCTCCAAGATCACTGTGTCCAACCTTTGACCAATCACCAATATGTCAACTAGACCATAGCACTAAGTGTCATGTCTAGTTGTTCCTTAAACACTTTCAGGGATGGTAAGTCCACCACCTCTCTGGCAGGCCCATTCCAACACTTACCAACCCTTTCAGTGAAGAAAGTATTCCTGATGTCCAGCCTGAACTTGCCCTGGCACAGCCTGAATCTGAGCAGCTTTCCAGCCACTCTTCCCCAAGCCTGGAGCACTACATAGGCTTGTTGTGACCCAAGTGCAGGACTCACCACTTTGCTTTGTTTGTTCTGGCCATGGGAACCTGCCATGCAGTCCTTCCTACCCTCCCCCAAAATTCCTTCCTCTGGCTGAAGCATCCTGGCATGGGAGCAGCACTGGAGCTGTTCACAGTACTTCTGCAGACATTGCTTTTCTTCATGTACGTGAACTTTTATCAACTCTTTAGACTTTTATTTTTAATTACTTTTGTACTTCATCTCAGACAAGTAACTGCCCCTCCTTCTGGGCAGTTATCCCAGTTTGCCTACCCTGACACTGAAAATGGCTCCTCACTTCCAGCCAAAATGTATTAATATATCTCTTGGGGCATTTTTGATTACATATTTACCCTAAAGACTACTTTTGTTGCCCCAATATTTGCTCTTACAAAGGTTTTAGAGGCAGCAGTCTTAGCTCAGCCTTTGTGATGCTAGGTTGAACAAGAGCAAAGGTCTTTCATTTTCCTTCTGTAAAGGTGTCCCCATGATCCTTCAGATACGCTCTTTGTACACATGTCTCAGTTTGAGTCTATATAATTTTTAAATCCAGAGAATGGAGCTCCACAGAATGTCTCATCGTGTAACTCATATTCCATTATACCATATATACCGTTTCTCAGCATCTCGTTTAACATAACATGGAGATTTAGTTATTCTGTTACCTAACATACCTATATGTCCCTTCTCCCTTGTTTATTCCCAGCCAAGCAATCCATTTGTGATACACTTATCGAGAAACCCTCCTTTTGTAAGAACACTCTTGTTAGCATGAGGAGAAATGCTGAAAAATCAAATGTGCCAAAAGGTTTCCTTCTTCTGTTCTTCCCCCACCCCTGACAAAGTCTGAATGGTTCTCGTTCTTTTTCTTTGAGTCAATGCAGTGAAGATACATTTGAATATGAAATTAAAATCAAGACTAGAGGAAGGCAGTTCTGAAGAAGGATGAAATATATGCATCTAATAGGTAGCATCATTTCAGATAACTACAATATTATTAACTCAATAGAGTTATAGCACTAAAAAAAATTGAGAAATGGCAGACAGAAAATTAAGATTACAAAATTATGTCAGGATCTGTCTTTTAACGTATCATCATGTGAAAGGATAATTGATTTTATCCAAGAAGAATAAAAAGAAGCAATAAATCAAGAGCTAACTAAAAGGCATTCTGCCATTCTAGGATGGAGGATTGATCATGTGAATCCACAGTGGAGAACAGCTCGGGCAGAGAGATGAGTCACACAGCTGTGGCTGGGCTGGCTTCAACACAAATTCTTCTGCAGGTGCTGCCATGGGGATGTACACCTTTCTCTGTTCTCCAGTGAGAGGTTTTCAGTTTTCTTTTGCTCCACCAAAAGCAGAGGCCCCAGCTAATTAAACCTCATATTTCTTATGAGGGACCACGTGCTAACAAAGCCTTACAGCCAGAAAAAACTTTAAGCTGAAGAATATGGGAGTAGTTGAACCTCACTGGACTTTGCATCTTGAAGTCAGTCCTATCCTACAGACCACTCTCCAGACAAAGGAACTGCCTGGCTTGAGCGATAATGCCTACTGCCTGAGGTGCATGATCATCTGTTATTTCATGACAGACAAGTCACAATAGCCAGCAGAAATTTTCCACATGTACAGTTAGCCTATCCCAAATGTGAAATGCTCCTTAAACGTTAACTTCAAGTTGTTTCAGGCAGAGTTTACACTCAAAAGATCAAAGTTATCTAAAGTATTTACTGTTTCAAGATCTTTTTATTGAGTATGAACTTCAGTAAATGATCAAATCTCAGAGAAGTCTCCTTCATGGTGGACTTTTGGGAAGGCTCTGGCTGTGCAGCTCATGATTTTTCTCCTATCACCATGAAAGATACCATTACTCTTCACTGTTAGCCTGTCCATGCCAATCTGATGAAGTTCAACCAGGACAAGGGCCAAGTTCTTCATCCGGGTCAGGGCAATCACCAGTATCAGCAGAAACAAGAGGATGAATGAGTGAAGAAGGACTTAGGGACACTGGTGGATGAAAAATTGGACATGACCCAGCAGTGTGCACTTGCAGCCCAGAAGGTCAACTGTATCCTGGGCTGCATCAAGAGCAGTGTGGCCAGCAGGTCAAGGAGAAGATCCTGCCCCTCTGCTCTGGTGAGACACCGCCCTGCTGGAGTGCTGTGTACTGCTCTAGACACCTCAGTACAAGGCAAAAATAGACCTGCTAGAGCAGGTCCAGAGGAGGGTCATGAGAGAGCTGAAACCTCTACAGTAAGGACAGGCTGAGAGAGCTGGGGTTGTTCAGACAGGAGAAGACAAGATTCAAGGGTGACCTTATGGCAGCCATCTAGTATTTTCAGATCCCTTCTAACCAAAACCATTCTGTGATTTGATGATTATGTAGGTTCATGCAGAAGGGAAAAACTGAGAGAAGAAACAGCAATTAGCTCTTTACAGATTTAGATTTTCAAAGCTACAAGGTAAGAATTATGTAAAAAACCTTTGTGGTTGTTGCACAGCACAAGAAAACAGCATGAAAAAAGTGGCGCAAAGAAATACCTTCTTGTAGCAACTGTTTTCCTGAGAAGTCTTAAAATAGAGCAAAGCAGCTGTAAATCTGCCCTAATGAATAGCAGAGGAAGTTGCAATAAACTGATGCTTCCCATGCTGCTCTCCTGCTCTGGGAGGGAGGCCTCAGCATACGAGCTCATGCAACAACCTGACTGGCAAGGCAGGACTAAGGGTAGCTAACAGCATGGTTTGGCCATCCCTCATCTCAAACTACACCGTAAATCTGGTGAATTATTGACAGTACATGTTATCATCTGCTTTCTGCACCTTCTCAGAGAATAAATGCATAGAAAATTTGATTTTTCTTTTGACAGTTCCTATGCAAGAGCAAAAGAAACACTGTGCCCCTACTGTTTCATGATCTTTGCAACACACGTACTTGACATGTAAATGGGAGTTCTGATCCTGTTCTGATCTGGTACTTTGTTGCTTATCCTTTTTGGTTTCAGATTAACAAAATTTTTAATCATGTCTCACTTCCTATGCAAAGATCTGAGCTCTGAATTTACTGACAAACAAATGCTGTGTTGAAAATCAGATGCGTGTTTGGATTATGAGTATAACATAGTGAAGCAGGGAAAATATATTTTAAAAAAGCCCAAACAACAATTACTTCTGGAGATTGTTCACACAGAGCAAGAATTTTTCAAAGAATTCACAGAAGAATTAACCTCCTTTCAACTACTAAATTCTATTTAAAACTATAAAGGATATTGTTTACCCTTCTAATTATCACTCACTCACTGGAGGAAGGCAATCCACCCGCAAGGGAGCAGTTTTCCTTTTGGCTCCTCTGTCTTTGATGTGCCCAGGTATCAAGAATGGAAACATCAGAAAAAGGGACAGCACGAAACAAAAGCAGTAAGTACAGGCATAACTCAAAACTGTCAAGATCTAGTAAAAGGAAGCTGTTACTTCGTGTACCAGTTTGAGCTCCCTGCTCAAAGTATCTGGCTATCCTACTGGGTGGGGGAGTGCCAATTTTTCTTTTAACTCGACTTTTTTCACCTCCTGTCTGTTGGACATGAAATGTGAACAAATATGAAATATATGCTAGCAGATCTCAAATTATGCCTTTTCTTTTTTTTACAAAAGATAGAAATAAAAGCAGTAAAAAGTATATTGAATTGGGAAATGACAAAGGCAACAATGATTGCAATGAAGACTGTAATTTTCATATTAAAAAATATGAACCAGTAACAGTATGAAGTGACTGACATTAAAAGAACAGAGTTGAGATCCCCTGTAGGTGAGGTACAGATGCCCCAGATACTTACCTGTTACTGCACTGAGCTTCTGATGGTCTTTGCTTCTTTCTCACCAATGAAATCTCCTGCTGAGCATATACTAAATACTGCTTTGCCCAGTTCAGTTTTAAGTATCCCCAAGTGAACCATCAGTAAAAGAATATGAATTGCATTCCTGAGTGGATGTATATGTCCTTCCTTCAGAAAACAGAGCTTAATTCTTAGCACTCATGAGATGTACTATCCTATATATACAAAGCAAAGGACACCACTTGGACAGGGTGTCCCAGCATGTCTAACACCACTCGGGTCCCTTTCCCTGTCTTTTGCTGCTATATCTACCTAAATGTAGCAACATTAAGGCAAGTCAATAAAAGAAAATGAAAGAACTTACTGTCTGAAGGAACATAACTCTAAATTCCTAACTAAAGATTCGGGACTTAGATTCTCACTGTCCAATTTTTAAATATGTAAAATAAAACAAGGGGGTGAAATGTGCTATTTTAGGCTTCTTAACATAGAAACTCATTTACTGTGAAGAACATCTCTTCATGTTGTCCCAATCCTGAGCTGGCTATCCCTCAGCCACTAGTCTAAAAAGAAAAGGCTTTCTGACAGAGTGGTGAAAGTCTCTTTTTTTATCACCTGATGGCATGCTTATGTTCCTGATCATGACTTCTGAAAATCCATGGTGATTTTGCTTGAGCTATGAAGAACATACCAGAATGCTCATAACAGCCATGAGCAGTTGCCAGTCTCTTTTTGGCAGTGCTTAGCGACAGAACAAGGAACAATGGCCATAAAGTAAAGCATAAGAAATTTCACCTTGACATGAGGAAGAACTTCTTTACTTTGAGGGTGGCAGAGCACTGGAACAGGCCCCTCAGAGAGGTCATGGAGTCTCCCTCTCAGGAGACTTTCAAAACCCACCTGGACACATTCCTGTGTCACCTGCTCCAGGTGAACCTGCCTCGGCATGTGCATTGACTGGATGATCTCCAGACGTCCCTTCCAACCCTAATGAATCTGTGATTCTGTGACCTCATCACCAGGCATCACACATGGTTATTCTCAATCCTAATGCATTCAGTTCTCAGGCACAACTAACTCGCTGCTGAGGGCATGCCTGGAGTGTAGTTGTTGTGTTTGAATGCAGACCTGGGCAATAAAACAATCAAGGAACATTATCTTTTTTTAGGCCATAGTTAAGTAATAGGACAAGACTCAGGCAATAGTTCGTACTCCTCAGTCCTGAGATTGTTCTGTGTGTGTAACACTGCATTGACTGTGGGATTTATTCTGGGAACAATGGCGTACAACCTGTGCTATATAAGCACATTCACAAGTTAGAGTTGCACCAGAATTTTATTCTCTCTTTTAACTGGAGAACAGATGTTGCCCATGTTTGCTATCCAGAGCTTTTCAGTTCTGCCAATGGAAATCATCAGTCACCTAAGATCGCTCAATTTGCTCTCACATTTTCACTACTGAGCTTTTGGTGTTATTTATTTCCACAATAGTATGCTGTGATCTCACCAGAGGTTTCTCTGCATGTTTTTTCCTTTGAGACTTTTTTTATTCGTGAGAGTCTGTCCTTGACTTGCTCTTCTTCTCCCTTCTTACACTCTCTCTGGGTAAACTCACCCCTCACTTCACATTAACATCTGCAAGCAGATTTGCAGATCTGCCTCATGCTTGCCTACCACACAGCACTCCAGTGCAAAGCTCCTGTGGCTGCCCTGCCATCAGGCACAGGCAATGTTATTTCAATTGATTTTAGTGACTGGTGGCTGTAGAAAATACTCTGGAATTCTGGGAACTGAGATCTTTAAAATTAAAGTAAATTGAAAGAGAAACAAATCTCAATGTTGCAATTAAGAATTTTGACTTCAAATTTTTTTTAATTTTTTTTTTTTTTTGGAAATTAAGGGCTCAAATTGAACAGAAAGCCAATGGGAATGGGTTTTTGAAAATTACCACAACAGATCTGGAAAAAAACCCTCATAAATGCAAATATGGCAGGCCTGAATATTTCCTCCTTAAAATGCTTTAACAGAAGAGGAAAACAAGGACAGAAGAGTAACTATTCTCTACTAAATCTATGAAATGAGAAATGGTATGATGAAGAACAGCAAAAAAAAATAAACTAATTCAAGAGACAGAGAGGGAGAGAAACAGAGGAAAACAGATTAATCGCTTGGGCAACAATGGCAAATATTACAGCTTCGGTAGCATGCACGGCTTCAGGGCAAATCCTGAACTTTTGAAACAAAGCTGAAGAAGCAAAAGAAAAACAGAATAAAATGTAATATGAGCTATCAAATGTGGCTTATGCCACCTAATATCTCTCTTCAGTAAGAAACTGATTTTTCAAAGCCAAAAGATATTTCTAAACTCTATGATGGATATTATCCATCTGGATTTTCATGGAGTAGGGGACAAACTGCCCCATATCACAATTTATTGTTGAAGCCAGAGAAGAAAATATAAACAAAAGAACTGTAAAATGATGGGTCTTCTGGTTTTATTTTTGCTTCCTTTTTCTGCCTTTGTTTACTTTGTTGTTGTTGTCATTATTTCAGAGAGGAAATTCTGTCTGGTACTGAAAAAGTAAATACTGTCATGCTGGGAGTTTACCAGGGAAGGCTTCAAAGACAGGGATGAAATCTTGAAGTTTCTCTTACCTTGTATTTTCACAACAGACCTGACACATGCATGGGATGTTTTTCATTGAAGTTTGCTGAAGATTTGGGGTCATCATTAGTTCAGAGAAGGTTTGGCAGATCATACAGGATGAATGGGATGACTTTGAAAGCTGGAGTTACAGGCATGGGTTAGATTTCAGCTGTGCCAAATACAAGTTTGCACATTTTGTAAGTCATGACTAGAATTTCTACTAGGAGGTCATCACTGGGAAAAAGGCTCAAGAAATACCTGAATGCATCTTACCAATCACAGAGCGGTTCTAAGTCATCAGTGCAATGAAAGCTGAAGGGAAAGAATCAAATGTAATCTTAAAAAAAGTGAAGCAAGAGATTTCTAAAAGAGATACTCTGAGGTAAAGAAACTTCTACAGTGTAAAAGGAAGCTTGGCTCCTAATGACATTCTATAACATGGTTATCACTGGTAGCCAAGGGCTCCTCTTAAATCAAGAGACTCAAAAGCCCGAGAGCTGCCCAAGATAAAATACAGAAAAATGAAACCCTTCTCTTCTCCACCCTCAGTACTCTCCTACTTCTGGCAGTATTTTTAGCCTCTTTTAAAGCTTGAGCTTGAAGCAAGATTTTGGAGTTCTCATCACATAGAAGTGTCGCTTGAAGTATTGCACAAAATTGCACACATTGTGCAGTCATTTGAAATGGCTCAGAAGTTCTCAGTGCTCCCTGATTCATCTGCAGCTTGTGTAGGGCACCGTGGCCAGCTTTAGACAAGCTAGCTACTGGGAAAGCAGGAAACTCTTTGTGGGATGGCAAAGTCAGGAGAAATATGATTCTGTGACTGCTCTTCTTCGATCAGATTGCTCACTGCTGCAGCAGTGGCCTCCAGTCCCTAAACCTGGTGGTCGGCAAAACCTGTGGGGATGTCTGCATACCCCTAAGGTTCTGTTCTGCTTCACAGTGTAAGATAAGCTAATGCAAAATAAAAACTGAGAGCTCGTTGCTTTTCTGTCATTGCAGAAAGGAATATTTTTGCCCAAGAAACAAATAGCCATGATGGTTGTTTAGTGAGCACGCGGTAAACACTTAGATTTGCTTCTAAGTGACTGATGAGATACACAATTTGTTTCATGTTTCCATAAGAAGCATAAAACATGTAACTTTAAACAGGTGTTGAAATGCTGCCTCTGGGCTCATGAAGGGCCACTAAGCCAGCATAGCTCTGCAACTCAAAAGCTTTTTTTTCATTGGGGAGAGTGTCAGGATTGAACGAAGAAGAAAAGGAAATAACCACCGAGTATAAGTAAAGTTCAAACTGGATTTGTATCTGTAAGGAGGAAGCCAACAAACCTCTTTGAGAGAGGAGGTACTTAAGGTTGCAAAGACTGAGAAGTGGAGGTAATGTAGGAACAAGTGGTAGCAGGGCATTTATTTGTAAATCATATTTGTATAAGGCCATAAGAAAAAGTTACAGGTAGAGATAAAATGAAAAATCACTGCTGTAAAAGGACAAAAAAAAAAAGGCAAAAGGACAGTAAAGACCTTCTGAGGCATATTGTGTTATAATCAAGTTCTCTGAAATCCATAGCAATGGCCAAGCTTGAAATGCCACAAGTAACTTTCCATGGTATGGTAAAAAAAGTGTAAGTGAATCAGTATGGAGAAAACAACAACCACAGTCTGAAAGTGAATTTTCTCTATGCTAAGGAAAGTCCTCTTCAGAAGTCTCTTGTCATCTCTGCCAGTGCCCAGGCAGGAAGGCAGATGCTTGGTGAGAGGAAGGTACCCCGAGGCAGGAGGAGCTGTCTCCCTGCTGCACAGCCCAGAGCACAGATGTGACATGCAGAGGAGCATCTGCCTCTGTGATAGCACAGAAGCTTTCCAAAACATCCAGTGTTTAAAATGTTAGCCACAACAGCCTTTCAGATGCCTGTGCAGTGGTGTGGGTGGCTGTCTTCCATTTGGCTTTGCACACAAAGGCATGGACTGTGATGCTCTGCCAGCAGATGTGGGCACGAAGAAGGGATCCAGGAGGGAGGAACACAGGCAGTGTTGGACTTTTTGTCTGTGGAACAGGGGCTGAGTCAGGGAGAGTATGCTGAAAACACTGTTGTCAGGTGCTGAGGGTAGAGGATTTTGGAAGAAGTGGTCTGACCTCCTGCCACCTCCCTGTGTCAGAGAAGCAAG
This sequence comes from Dendrocincla tyrannina, assembly GCA_035047865.1. Taxonomy (NCBI): domain Eukaryota; kingdom Metazoa; phylum Chordata; class Aves; order Passeriformes; family Dendrocolaptidae; genus Dendrocincla; species Dendrocincla tyrannina. Next base: position 101,801,003 of record JAWWMP010000001.1, read on the forward strand.
AGGGACCAGGATGGCACAGGAGGCCTGTGGCCTGGAGCCAAGGTTGGTTGTCAAAAGGACGACAGCAGAGAGAAATAGAAAGATGACTCACACTGGAAGGGAAGATAAAGAAAGTAAAAACATATGAGAGAAAGGAGTTAGCAAAAACCAATCAATGCCAAACTGTCCTGGCACAGCGTTACCCTGAGCTTTAACTTGTTCTCCCAGCACCTGAGCCAATGTGTCACCACCCAGGAGCACAGGAGCCCTTCCACTGACAGTGGGCAGCAGCACGACCTAGCAGGCATGCAGTTGGGAAGAGCAGAGACTTGTCCACACAATTGTCCATAAGTGGGTGTGAGAGGCACTATGCTGCCCACCAGAGGTACCCAAAAAGAAAGAGTAGGGACTGCTCCTGCATGCCGTTGGTTGCTTTCTGAGTAGAAAAGAATATCCTTAAGTAATCGATGGAGGAAACTGGTTATAGAGGTATTTATATTGATGAAACATGGAGAAGTCTTTATCTTTGCATATTTAAAGTCCATGATAGCTTCTGCAAATAAAAGGCAAAGGTAAAAATAACATTAGGTGGTTTGAAACAGACAGCAAGGCGTTTTGAGCCAGGTATGTTTAAGCAGCAAAGATGATGTACAGTTGTTTACCAGGGAATCCTGGGTGAATTCTTTTGTCTAAAATGAGCAGAGCAACTGAGCACATATGAATCCCACCTGGCACACTTGGCAGGTCAGCTGGTTTCTTCTATTAGTTGAATCTAAGGGCTTTCCCACCATGGGAGTCTGTCCCCCAGGCCCATAGGGATGCTGCTTGCAGTGCTCAGAGCAGTCCCATTCTCACAGGAGAAAGTACAGGAAGAAGATGCTGCAAAATAGTAGCCACTTTTTCTAGCCTTATTTGACACAGAGGTCAACAAGGCTGAGATTTACAGCTGAGGAGCAGCAAGCAGCAGGCTCTGTCACTGCCTGGCTGCCTGCACATAACCTAAACTCCTCCCATCGTCTGGCTCCCGATACCTACACACAACAGCACGGACTTTAATGGAAGTGAGCCCTTATCTATCCCATGCATAGTGAAAATCTGACATTTTGATATAGAAAGACCAAGTGTTGCCTTAAGGACCAGAAGTGTCAGAAGGTAGCTCACAGCAGCACTCCTTAACATTAGTACTGCACAGGCCATCTCATTTGACTATTGACTACCTGGAAATACCCTCCAGCAGGATCTACTGTGGAGGTGCTAACAAGAAAGAGCTTACCCCTTTTCTGTAAGCCTTAGTACAGAAAACAAATAATCATGTGAGCAACAGAGCTAACTAAGTTCAGTCTCCATTGCCATCTGTTCCACATAGTTGGATTTTGCTGGGTCAACAAAAGTCTCTGCTCTGTAAAGACACTACTGCAGTCTCTGCCTTTTACCTGGCTTCTATCTGTCTGCTTATTTTCATTAAACTGTTTTCTAATGCGGGTTGAATGTTGCCTATAGTTCAAAAGCTAACAGAGTGGAATAGACACACAGACGTGTACAAACACACAGAGGCCAAGGAAGCTTAATTTCCTTTGAGGGCCAGGCTGAAGAATAAGCTGTAACATTCAGTTCCTAGAGAGACAGAAAGAAAATCCATCAGTAAAGAGGCAATTACAACTTAAGTGTATCCCCAGGTAATGTTAATTTCAGTACTTGCTTATATGTTCAGTTGCTAAAACAATGTCTAACACTGTTATTTCCAGGTGCTTATTTCACTTGCAGACAGACTGTTGAAGAAATAAGGCATCATTGTCAAATGTCACCAGCCAATGATGGAGAAAATGTTCAGAAATAATTTTGTTCAAAGACCAGATATATCTCATATGGCCAGCCAGTGCAGTACAGCTGGCCTGAGCACTGAGACTGGGTTTGCATTAAAAGGTCCATAAGCTCACAGCAGCACCAGAAACCCACACTGAAGTGCTGGGGAGCCGAGGATGTGTCATACATCAGTCACAGCTGGCAGTTGAGCTCTTTCAAGAAGAAGTAATAAATGTTATGACAACCTCACCTCTCAGATACCAGAGGACTGTCAAATCCAAATTTTCAGATACTTTTATCTTCACATGACAAGGTTCCCACCTATGATTAACAGTTCTGACATTTCAGACCTTGGACTGGGGTGACATGGTGCCTGTTCTGCTCCCACCTCTGCTTCCCAGAGAATATCCCAGGGAAAAAGGGAAATCCTGGGAAAAGCATTCCAGGTTAGGCAAGACCACGGCCCCAAGGGAGACTTTTTTTGCTCTGATTTACATTGTATTCTCACCTTGGCTGGCTCCCAATGTCAGAGCCAGGGGATGGTTAAGGGAGGGGGACTCCAAAAGGGAGAGCATTTCCCATGAGCATGGGAGCCAGGGCATTGGCAGCCTAGGACCTGCAGACTCCAGTCCCAGTGCAGCAGTGGGGACCTGGGGGTGGTCAGAGTGCCTCTGCTCCCTGATCAGGAGGAGGCCTTTGGCAGGGAGAAGGTTGTTAAGGAAAGGCACCCTGAAGGAAAGGCCTGGATGTGGGAGTAATGATGCTCCAAATATGACTACCTCCAGTCTTGGCACTTTTCAAAAGTGAGAAGTGGTCTCCCCAGTGGTGGGAGGACAACCACCAACATGAATGGGGGTATCTTGGTTCTGGACATGAGAGGGATTTAGCTTTGCTCCCCTGTATCATATCATATCATATCATATCATATCATATCATATCATATTATAGCATATCATATCAATGTTATCATATCATTTCAGCTCCTTACTGCAAGAAAAATATTGAGCTGCTGGAGCATGTCCAAAGGGAAATAGAGTCGGTAAAGAGTCTGGAGCACATTTTATGAGGAGCAACTAAGGGAACAAGTGATAGGACAAGGGCAAATGTCCTCAAGTAATGCCAAGGGAGCTTTAGATTGAATATTAGGAAAAATTTCTGCACTGAAAAGGTGATTATGCATTAGAACTAGGTGCTCAGGGAAGTGGTGGGATCACCATCTCTTCAGGTGTTCAAAAAACATGTAGATGTGGCTATTTGGGGACATGGCTTAGTGGTGTACATGGCACTGCTGGGTTAACAGTTTGAATTGATGATCTTAGTGGTCTTTTCCAGTCTTAACAATTCTACGTTTCTGTGATAATCCTATCATACCTTTGTCCCTGGACAAACATGCTGTGCCCCAGCACCCACTTTTTTGCTGGATCCTGGAGAGGGCCCTGCTTGCCAGGCTCTAGCTGGCAGAGGTGCTCTGTGCAGGCAGTCAACCTCAGCTCTTTTACTGCACTTGGACAAAAACCAGGCCACTCATTAATATTCTTAAGCAGCATACCTTCCTTTTTCCTTCCCCAATAGAGAGAATGTGAAAAGAAAAAAAAAAAAAAAAAAAAGACAAAATCCTGTTGTTCTGTATTTCCTTTTAAGTCATTCTCCTTGTGGCAAGGAACATCTGGTCCTGGCATACCAGCTGTGGCAAAAGTGGTGGTGCCTTGCAGGAATTGCCCTGCCAGCTTCTCTTGGTTCTTCCTCTGCACACAAGCAGAGTTTGGGTTGCAGAAACCAGGTCAGCATTAAGAGGTTAATTAGGGCACAACTTAACACTGGGTGTCACATGGTCTGTCCTAACAGCTTTGTTACATGTGACAGGGAACTGGCTTGCTGGCACAAACCAAAGTTCTCATCATCTTGCTGTTTTTTTCCTAAGTTTGTTCTGTAAATAAGGCCTGCCCTGTGTGTGTATGTCTGTCTGCAAGTGCTCTCTGACAGCAAGATAGGCAGGGTATCCTCACTGATATATGGCTCCAAGTGCCTTGCTCCATCCTGGCACAGAATGTCCCAGATGTTCCTGACTCAGCACCACAAAAGAATTTGTTTCCAGGATGGAAATAAAAATAGTCAGCCAAATTATTTTATTTTTTTTTAGAAAAAAATTAATTTATTTAATTTTTAAACCTCTAACACTATGATGATCCTTGCATACACTGAAAACACCCTTTTCTGCACCGACCCTCATTTTTTTCAGTTCTGATTTTGGCTTTGTTTGTAGGCTTGGGGTTTTTTATTGCTGAGATTTCTCTAGGACTATTAGACCTCCTGTAAAAAAAAAATCCACCAGTGACCAAATGAACAACCACACAGCAAGTCCTGTTGAAAGCTCTTTCAACATCAGATATGCTTGAAAATGCAAAGAGAATAGTGTTGAAATAAACTTCAATTAGAAATGTTCTTAAATACTCTAGTGAGGATTGTGTTGAGCATTTTCGATTGATTTTTAATGTGCTTTTTTCCAGATGGTTGAGGAAGGATACTGCTGAGACAGATATCAGCCTTAAATACACATGCCTGCTTAACTTGACAGTTTGCAAACAGTGAAATGACAAAGTTCAGGAGCTGCACAAGGAGCCATCTCAAGCTCTCCACAATATTAGGGCTTTTAACTATAACTTACTAACAGCACCCCACCCATAGGGCTCCCACCTTGCTAGCTGGCATCTCTGAGACACAAATATACCCACGTGGGCTGTACGGCTCCCTCACAGTGCAGGTGGTGCTTTGGCACACAGCAAACCTGATGTGCCAGAGGAGTAGGGCTAACACTTCCTCAAAATGTCAGACTCTGTGAGAGCATGTAGTGTCTGGAGCAGCTGTGCAGGAGGGCTGTCAGTCCCAGGGGCATCCAGCTTCCTCTGCAGGGCTGAGCAACCTGTGATGTTCCCCGTAGCCCCACACTAAATGCCCTGTGCTGAGGGCTTGGCTCTTGTACCATAGCACTGAGGCTGTGGGGAGGACCTCAGTCTTTCATTCATGGGAAAGAAGGGAGACCAACAAAATGCAGGAGTACATGGCAGTGGAATGAGGCTACCTGAATGCAGATCTGAGGCGTGAGCAACATGGCTCAGATGGGAGGCTTTGTGGACTCCAGTGCTGGGGCAGGATGGTAGCTTCATGGGATGGCATCCAAATGGATGGAGTCTGGTTGGAGGACAACGAAAGGAAGGAAGATTTCTCTCTGAGGCGCTGGCAGGAAGGGTGTTTCAGCTGCAGCACAAGGGGACTGTCTCCCATTGCCTGTTTGTTGCTTTTCTGGGGAAATAGGCTTTGCCCATTCTTTCTAAGCAAACAAGACCACAACAAATAAAGACCTGAGCAGACAAATCTATCACAGAATCTTTCTTCACAGAAACAATCTGAAATACCTCCAATATAAGGTAACATGAGTCATGATTTATCCTTTTGTTTATTTTATCTCAGCAATGTATGCTCAAGGTTTCTCATCTTCATCTATATCAGAGGCTGATCTTTTGTTCTTTTCTATTGCTTTCATTCAGTGTTTGGGACAGCAAATTCATTTGTACAAAACTAGGTAAGCTTTGGTGCTTCCTAATGTGATTTTCAAGTGTGTAGTGTTGCTATTATACACTTCCTTTTCATCAGGAAAAGCCGACTGTTCTTTCTTTTGTAATGCAAACCTAAAAATTGACCAAGTGCCAGTTTCTGGTTTTCTGTTATTGGGTTCCAGCTGCAGATGTCAATTTGCTGGCATGCAGTCTAAGTCCAGTCTGAGATGAAAAGACACCGAAGGCAGCAGAAGCAGGTGGTTTGATGCAGAGTTGTAGAATGCATTTGCTATTGGCAAAAGGAACAATCCACACATGAAGGTCATTCTGAGGAGATTTCCAGCTCTTGCAGTGAGGAAAAGGTGAGGAGGAATAGAGGGATTCCACTTAAATGAGTATGAGCAGAAGGAGGACCAGGAAGAAGGAAGGACAATCTGCAAAGGAAGAACAATTTGCAGAAAAGAGGAATAAAATTAGAGGGAAAGCAGGATAAAAAGGAAGATGAGATGGGGAGCCACGTGTGAATGGCAAACATGCTGGTGTCTAAAATGCATGGAGTGTGTACCATGATGGGAATGGGACAAGATATATACAAAGTATTAAATGACTAGACAGGAAAGGGAGTCACTGTGCTTGTGTTTACTTCGGCCACTGGGTTCAAAAAAAGCTTATTTTGATCCTCAGTAGTGAAAAGGATCTCTGGTGGTGTTTTTAACTAGTTTTCAGAGCAATTAAAACAGTGGTCTGCACTCAGAAGTGGTGCATTTTAATAAGAACTAAGACATGAGCAAAGATTGCCCCTTTAAGAAGCTACTGTTAGTTGCAATCCTCAGTGAGACAGATAGAAAAGGTCAGCATTGTCCAGCCCAGCTGCTGAGTACAAGTGACTGAGGTTCCATAAAGTGGAATTCAGACTGTGCTTATTTTGTCACCAACTCATCCATTGCCTTTCATCTTACTAAATGGTGTGCCATTTATTTCTTACAACTCGGTACATCTACTCAGTGAGTCAAAGAAAACAAACCTCATTTCAAATTGCCATTCTAGGTATATGTACTCGTCCTACATGTACCAGTTTAGTCCAGCCTTACTTCTCTGCCCCTTAGACTCCATGCAGCTGGGGAGACAACCTTAGCACTCCAGCTATTACCTTTTTTCAGGCTAACTTGCACATTGGATGTAAGATAGGTATTCATATGCAGGCAACATTTACAACAGGTTCGTTTAAAAGCACAAATCCTCTCCTGCCTGGTAAATCAGGTTCTAGTTAAGCATGAGAACAGGGGAAGAGCCTCTGCAATATGTCTGGCTTCTAAGATGCTGTTGCAATATTACAGGACAGTTCCTCCCATAAGAGAGATAAAAATAAGATGAAAAAGTCTAAGGGCATGAAAATCAAGTAAGATTAACAACCAATCACTTAGACAGACATCTAGCTACCTCCTGCCACTCTGTCCCAGAGTAAAGCCTTTCATTTCTAGCTTTCCTTCTCATGTGTTCTCCTCTATTTGCAGGTTGATACCCAATTTCTCTTCTGCTTGGGAGAAAGTTGTTCAGAAGTTCTCAACTTTGACCTTTACAAGTCCTTCTCACTCAATATAAATTGTGTTGCACAGATAATTTTCCTGACTTTCCTCACAGCACCTATGCCTTGCAGCGCTTCATTGGGCTTCACTAACCAGGTACTCTATGATCCAAGGTTGCTCTGTGTAGTATTCTTGCACAGTTGATTTCTAATCCCATTCTCACCCCACAAATGATGTCCATCTTGATCACCTAATTAGCTGATTTTTTTTCTCCATAGAAGGCCCATTTCCTATAGAGCCTTCACCTTAAAATTTACTTTCCCAATGCCTTCAAAATGATTTCCTTGTCTGTCTTCAAGTTTCTGTTTTTGATGGAATTCTTTTTTGTTTGTTTTGTTTTCTAAAACCTTTTACCATACAAATCACTACTGTACTATAGTCACTCTTTTACTCATTTGTTCTCTGGTGCACAGCATCTGGATGAGGTTCTTACTAACCATCTATTTTACAGTATCCATTTGTTGCCTTGCAGTCGTCCCGCACCTAACGAGCTCTCAGATCAAGCTTTAGTAGCCTCTGGAGAATGGATTCTATGTTTTCCTTTTAACAGTGATGATGTCAAAGGTGCAAACATTGCAGTCAGTTGAAACGAATGAATGTGTTAACTGTCAGGCTCTAAAGCAACTTTCCTAAAACTTTCATTACCACGTGCAAAGCAGTGATTGCTAATAACTACTGTGTATAAAGATGCATGAAACAATACACTTTTGTATGAAAAATACTCAATATCTTCTTTCTTGTTACTTCCCATCAAGACAGAAATTACTCCACCAGCATGCAAACAGTATGACATCTACCGTAACTAGGGACAGCAATAACCTACAAAAAAGTCTAATTCTAATTTTCCTCTTGGTGAACCAGACTAGGTGTTTTTCTGTTTTAGTATGCTCTTGAGTGTTATTCATTATTGAAAAGGCCATGATATTCATAGCTACAACCCCTAGAAAATGGAAATTAATGTCCTCATATGTAAGTGGACAGCATTTGTCACTCTGAGTGGTAAAGCCTTGAGTTCAGGTAGTGTAAAACAAAATAATTTCCACTTTTTGAGACAGAAGGGCAAACTTAAGTTAACTGAGCTATAAAACTTGCAGTGTTTTATCTCCTGACTGATTATCAGAACAATGTTGAATTTGATTGAATTTTGCTGAAGAACCCGATACACTCTCTACAATAGCCTTTTACTTCTCTGACCTGTCCTTATACTCCCTTACTTTCTGCACCAATTTTAGAGGGTTTAATCATTTCTAATTAAAACTTAAATATGAATACATACTCTTTTTCTTCCCTTCTTTTGTCTTCATCAGGAAGATACCCAAATCCTAGACCAAATGATCTTTTCTGCTAACAAGGCTGAAATGCCAGCATTGTGCACTTTATGAATATATTGTGAGGCTGGGAGGGCAAGAACTTGAAAAGCCATCAGAAGGGGACAGAGTGAAGCTTGGAGACCAGGAGGAATAATAATGCCGACTCTGTACTACATCTGGTGTCTGAAATCTTAAAAGACAGGTAAACACTGTAAAATGGAAGATGTACATACAGTAACCATTGAAGCGATTACTTACAAAGCACAGAATGCACTTCAAAGATGTCATTTGCACAAAAGTAAGGCTGGATGATATCACTATTTCTTAAAAAGGAGTAGAAACATACCTAAAGGGAAACTTGTAAGGATGGAAAAGAAAACAAATCTCATGGAGCAGAAGGGAAACTTGTTCCCCCATCACTTGGCCAGTGAGCTCTGTGTATCTTCACTTGCACCCACAGTGGGTGGGAGAACACTGGAGGGCAAGAACAGTGGCAAAAAGAAATCATAGTAACGAAAGGAACTGTTTTGATTCACCTTGCATAGAAGACAAAGAGTCAAGGGGAAACATGAAAGAGAAGTAAATCCCCAAATCAGCTGTAGTATTAGGGTGATTAGAGGGAGTCCTCTAAGTATTGTACTGAATTTTCAAAGTCTAGTGCTAGCAGTCTCCTCAGGAAAAAGTGACTAGGAAAAAAGCACATAAGTTTCATTTGAAATTATGGATGCAAATAGAACGATATTTCTGAGAAACTGTGTGAGGTGTTTGAGAATAAAGATAAGTTTGTTGATCTCAGAGCATTCTGCCAAGCTGCAGATGTTCATTTGAAGGCAGGTATCATCAGGTGCAGCAAAAGGGAGAAAAGTTCCTCTGCTCTGTATTATCTTCTGCCCTTCTGGCAAGGAACTGCCAAACAAGTGACAACAGTCTCAAGAAACTCTGCATTGTCACAAACTAAAAAATATAAAAAGTTTTTGGTTTGTTGCGACCCGAAATAGAAGAACTGTTTGACCCTTATTGCTCATGAGATCTAATACCAATTGAATAAAACATGGAGTAAACTATCAGAATTCAAAACTTTAGATAAAGTCTATATGAATCTAGCAACAAATTCAAACACATAGATTTTTTTTCCAAATTATCAGTATATGGTAGGCTCCTCACTTTGACAGTAAACCATTGCTAAACAGGTCAGAATGGCAATAGGTTTACTTTTAAAAGTCTTTAAGTTTGGCACCACAGACACTCTTGTCCATCACCCTTATATTTGGTTGGTGATTTTTGTTGACAGTTTAGGCTTGCTGACTAGCACTTTGGTTGTGTCTTCCACGGAGAAGTCACTACTAAAAGCAAAACTATTATTAAGACGCAAAATTAAAATTACTGCAACAATAGCCCATAATTGGCTCTCAGACATCATCTGAGAACCTGTATATTATGTTCCTCAGTATTGCTATACTTGAAGAGAAAATTTTAATATTAACTTTGCCACAGTTTATAATCACTGTGCTCGGCCTCAATGTGTTTCAGTTCAATGAGCAGAGGAAAACAAAGACTGGTGAACAGGTCCAAGATGATATGGGACCTGTGTTTCCAAACATCCAGTGTTTCAGGACAAAAACCACAAAACAGAATAATGGGTGGAAAATCTAACTTAGGTTATTTTCTTCCCATTTCCTAGGTGCCTGACAGAATTAGATTCATGCCACTAAACTTTGTCTTTAATAGGTACCCATGGTGCCTGTTGCTCTTATTATTTATTCTATATAAGTGTTATGTTTTAATTGTCTTGGTAGCTCTAGGGGGAAAGAAAGTATTAAGGCTACCTATCTGCAGAATGAAAACTTACAAATAGGAAACAACAGGTAAGACTTCTCAGGACACACATGAATCAGTAACCACTAGCCCCATTGCTGGGACTTGTGCTGGGAACAGTTTAATTAAACATCTTTGTCAATGACCTGAAAAAGTGAGTTCATACTAAAATCCCCAAGTTTGCAGATGGTACTGAGCTTTTTCCAGCAGTCCAATGCTGTACCAAAGTCATAGTACTCCAGAAAGAATTAATGTGGGCAGAAAGGTGGCAGATACACTCAAGCAGAGAAATATGAAGTGATGTAAAAATAATCTAAAACACACCTCCATTATGTTCAGCTACTATCTAGAAGAGAAGATATCTTGGAGTACTATTGGCAGGTCAAAAAATAATTGAATGACTAAAGGCTAGCAGCCAAGAAGGCCAATAAAATACTGAACACGATCAGGAGGGTACCTAAGAAAAAAATAAAGGGCATTATTTTGCTTCTATATATAACCAAGTCCTGTACTGTGTTCTGTGGGTTATTCTGCTCTTCATACCTCAAGAGAAGTGGAGTGGAGTTAGAGAAAGTGCAGACAAAGGCAACTACTAAAATCAAGGCTGTGAAGCAGCTGCTTTACTCAGAGAGATTTAAAAAGCTGGGGCTCTTTGAAGAGAAGACTGACAAGAGAATGTGACTCAGGTTTAAAAGATCTTGAAGGCAGAAGGTAAATGGAATGCAGAAATAACAGCATGACCCACCTAATCTTACCTTTCACAACCTTAATAAAAGTTTTGGATGCTGGCAGAGTATCAGGGTAATGGATCATTGAAAGTGCTGAAGTTTGCATGCCCTCCTTAAATAGCATTGAATTTTTCTAACATTCCAGGTAGAATATCGGGTTGGAGAGGGCTTGATCTGACTGGGCTGTATAGGGTTTGATCTGATCTGCCAGGACAATTCTTGTATTCTCTGACTCCAGAGCTGCATAGTGCAGCCTCCTCAGGCTTTCCCCAGCAAGCACTAAATTATTTGAAGAAAAAGGAAACAAACTCTGCCTGCAGTTCCTCTATAAATCTTCCCCTAACTGCCACATGTTCACACAATTTCTAATCTGCATAATATGCAGATTGACTGATTGTAATGATTGTAATTGTCTTTTTTTTGGTAGAGGATATGATACTATTCTGTGTATAATTGTTATGTTTTAATTGTCTTGGTACCTCTAGGAAAATCTTCTATGAATATGTGGATTTTCTCACACCTTCTGTGTCCAGAATTAGAGTGCAGACTGAAGGGTTTGCATGTGGCACTTGCTTCTTAGTGAGATAAAACCTTTTTATTTTTTATTTGTTCCCAGATACAGACCTCAACCACAAGCATGGATGAAATATTTCCTCTGGTGAACAACTAATTCTGTTAGAATCATAGAGACACGCCTACTGTTATCTTTATTTTCATATTTGAAGAACCATTAACTTCTGATGTAACTGCCAGAGTTTATATTTAATGAGGAACTGTTTACACTGACAACTGTATTCAAGCTATTGAACCAAAATATTTGCACTGACTCAGTCAAAGGAACAAAAATAAAATCCTTACTGTCCTTACCCATTAAATAGTAATTGTGCTTACCTGAGGTAACATACTATTGCAGATCTTTTTTTCATTAATATGTGTCACAACTTCCCCTAAGTAAAATGGGGCCAATAACACTAAGAAGTTGGCTGTAAAAGTAATGTTTCTGCCATGACAGTGAGCTTGACATGAGCAATGACTGTGCACTTAAAGCTCTCAGATGCTTTGCTGAAGTTGTTCAGCAAAGTGAACTCGGGCTCCTTTTGCACTGCCTTCAGAAAGGCATGAATACATTTTAGATACTCCAGTGGCTTTTTTTATATATTCACAAGGCAAGAGCAGCTCTGGTTTTCACTCAGATTTTTGCATCCAGGAGTTTAGCATCAGAGTATATAGAAGTGGAGCTAAAATCTCCAGAAGTTACATCCCCACAGTTTCTTTCAGAAAAAAGGACCATAAAAAATTTCCCTCCCTTGCAATGGTATCATTGCCTGAAAAAAAAAAAATAGAAGCAGGTTAACTAATATTCATTGGTTATCAGGAAGGCAAGGAATTTCCAAGGCAAGCTAGCAGGATTTAGCCCTGGAGAAAGGCAGGCATTATGTTTCCTGCTGTTTCCTTGCCTTACCATCTCCTGATTCACTAAGCAAGTGCTTTGTCTCTCTGTAGGACCTGACAGGAAGGTAAGTAATAAGGGTCATTGCCTCACTGCAAAGCAAAAGAGAACAAAAGAACATGATGTTTGGGGAAATGCTTTGTGCGGACCAAGTGTGTTGTGGTGGCCAGGAAAATGGGAGAGGAGACTGGCACATCACTAATGCCAGCAGGGCTGCACCTGTGTGTGGTGAGAATGGCAAGCTGGCATCTCCTCCCCTGGGTAATTCTCCGTCAGAGGATTTCCATTTGATGAGGGAATTTAGAAACATGTGCAATTTGGACAAACCAGGTTACCTGAATATCTACTACTATGAAATGCCAAATTGAAATGTTTCCAGTTGGCATATTGCTTGTTGGCATGACATAAGCTTTTCTCTTCATCAGGCTGCTCACCTGTCTATACCAGGTTCTCAGCACATGAACTCCTGTGGAAGGAAGGAAAGCCCTTGGGGGGCTGCCTCTTGCACCCTCTCACAGAGCTAATTTACAGAATATGTATCTGAAATTGCAGTAAAACAGATCTGGGGAGGGCTTGGGCTCACAACCTGTCACATGCTGCAGGGTGGCAGATTTGAAAGCCATGGTTGTGAGAAACCATGCAAAAATCTCACAGGAAATCTGAATTTCAGGACAGCGATGAAATTTGTAATAATCAAAATCATTTAACCAGCTGAGTTTCAAGGAGGAATGTTTAGGCTGATGTTAATACAATGTGATAGTCTGGGTTATGAAACAGTCAGTTTGAAAAGGATATAGTCCTGGTGGGGAAGTTTTCAGTATATCTGAGCTTAAACCTTCAAGTATTAGGGATTGTCCAGCATGTACACCCTTCATTTTATTTTCTCCTCGTTTAACACCTCTTTCTGTCACATCAGTTGTTTCTACCATTGGATCATAAAAATTCTTATTTGGATTCATTGCGAGTGACTCACATTTAACCATGCACTCAGCAGGAATAGAGAATTTTTTCTTTTGTGTCCCCAAATAATTTGATTTTTCCTCACTTAGTTGCTATGCCAAATAATGTAATGAATGTTTTCTGAAACAAAATGTCAGCCTGTGGCATGATTGCAAACTATTCAATAGATGTATTCTTACCTGTGTTTATTATTCTTCAAAGCTGCATTAACACACTGGCTGACCTCAATGATTGATGTAAGGTCTCAACTTCATGGATTCCCTATGCTTTCACCTAAACCTTTTCTATAGCTAACTGTCCCAGATAAGCCGGGGTATATACATTCTGTGTGTATATTATGTGCATTTAAAATAATATAACAGTACAAAAATATTATAAAAAAAAAATAAAGCAGAATAGAAATGTGAGCCCAGTGAAAACCTGACAGGCAGTCGGGAATGCTTTTTCTCCAGCCATGGCAACCACACAAGAGATTCACATCGGTGAATCTCAGCCTTCTAGACTGGAGATCAACCTAGTCTTGGATATTAAACATGTACTGGTAAATTCTGAATTTTGTTGGCAGCTTGCTGCTTCAGCTAAAACCTATGGTAAGGGAGCCATAGCATTTAGGAGGGCCAAAACACTTTTCCTCATATGGAAACCAGGCATATTTCACAGGAACCAGTTCTCCAGTCTGATTTTTCTAAGGTGGATTTGACTGACAGAGACCAGTGCAACAGTTGAGATTTTTTGCTTCAGTGAATCTATCACTTTTAAAAGGAGACAGAGATTCATCAGTTGCAACAAGGGATTAGAAGAGCAATTGATATATTTTTCTCTTTCTGGTTTTAATAGATATTTTCAGTGCTTTTTTTATCTTCCAGATATGTTCCTTAAGCCCTGTAGAAATCTGTTGCAGAGAAAAAATTACTTTGTGAAAACAAAATTAAATTCTCTATTCCTACATTCTGTCATTCTCTGAAACGACATCAGTCCCTTGGGGTTTTACCCCAGAGGATTTCTTGCTGTGTATCATCACAGCACCTCGGCCATTATGGACAACATGTCTAGGCTAAGCCAGCCATCTGACTTCCCTAGGAAAACAGGTACTTCCAGAGGGCAATTCAGCTATAATTTTTGTCTGGATAAGAGGAATCATAACAAAAGAGTCTAGAAAGAGATATACCTGTGACTCACTGTGCCACCAAGTTAACATGGCAAAGACAGGATAAACAGAGTGCACAAGAAGCAAAACTGGCCACACGCAGTACACAGGCATTTATATTTTACTTGGTCCTGCCTTTGCAGCATGTTTTTTTTCTTCAGAATCTAGCGCTATTTTCTGAGAAGGTACCTTGCCTGGAAAGCCTGAAGTCTCAGCAAAGTTATGATGCAGGCAGGGGGAAACAAAACACATAGTAAAATTTGTCAAATGTTGAGTTCCAAAAGCAGAATGGTAGTAGAAGGTAGAAGTAGTAGAAGGCTCAAATATGGATTTTAAAACAAACTGAAATTTTGTTTGAATCTGACAGCAAATTTCTGGGTTGTTGGTGGAAAGGGGTGAAAAGGGCAGAAGACAATGCAATACAAGCTCTATTCTCTTAGGAAATCAACCAATTCTCCACTAACCAATTTGTATGGCGGAAAAAATGGATATCTCTTGTCTCTAGTATTCTTTGTAAAACATACCAAGGAAAGACTACTCATACAGCAAAAGGTGAAGACAACGTTCAGAAAGCAGGAAATCTGTATATGATACTGCTGCAGGCAAAAAAATGGGAAAAGTGATTTTTTCCCAAAAATAGAGTGAATTTTCAGCCTCGTATGATACAATTACCTGTCTGCAATTTCATGGAACTGCACAAGGACTTTTGCATATTGCATTTAAATAGGATTTTTTCTAAGACCATATGGTTAAGTGGCATGCTTCACAAGTGCCACATTTTAGAGACCTGGAAAGACTGTTACTTTCGATCTTCATTTTCATTTACTTAAACAATAATGATGAAAGAACAGGATGCTTCAGGCAGACTCAGGTTAATACATATAAATTGTGCTCTGGAGTATTGACTCTTTCAAGTCATTTATTGACTTCTATAAAACAGTCTATGTGTAATTATTTTTTTATGTTACTGTAGAAAGTGTATGTGAATTAACCGCATGCATATAAGGTCAAATCCTGAAATTTGTGTTCAGTTTTCAGTTCAATATTTAATGAAGTAACATTCTTATTGAAGTGCAGACAGAGGTCAATGGAAAGCTCTCTTCAGTCCATTGACACTTTTACACACACACACCAGAGTTATTAAGCAGACTGGTGGCCAAGGCACTCTGCATGTTGTGGAAGGTCCAGCAGAGCAGAGGCCTGAGTTTCATTTAGACAACTCAGCTCCTGGATAAGTGTGCTGATCCCTGGGCTACGGGTCAGTCCCTGATGGGTTTATGTTAATAACACATATTTTAACCTGGAATGTCATCTTGGACATGAGGAACATTCCCATGGAAAGCTTTCAAAACTGGTACATTTCTTCTGAAAGTTCCATAACAGATAAATTTGTGTTTTGCAACACAAAAAAAACCAAAACAAAACAGCAATTCCTGAGCCATTCCATGATTTGTCTTACAAAGATTGAGAACTGCTGACATTGGGATGTCACTGTACAAAGAGTGAGAGTGGGACTCATTTGTTCAAACTGACATATCCATGAAGGAGATACTGAATAAGCCATCCGCCAGTTCCCTTATCATCACTGGAGAGAAACAAGCTTTTGTGAGACTAATCCCATTCTATCATGCACAGCTGAAATAGAACAGACAATTCAAATCCCAAATGAGTCATTTTTACTCTATTACTTCAAGGGACCATGATGATGGCCAGCTGAGGTGTATATTTCTTCAGCAAGGTGAGGCAAGTCCCATTCCAAGAGCCCTTTCCCTGAAGGGGTAAGGTTATGAAGAAGGGAAGTCATGCCTCTTGTCGTGCTCCAGATCCATCGCAAAGACAGTGGCAGAAGCCAGGCTGCACCTTTGTTTCCCAAACCACTGGGCTGTATGGCCATTCCATCAGGTCGCAATTCCATCCATGCATCCATGAAGAAATGTTGGTGGGTATTTGGGGTTTGTGAAAAAAACATTCACTTCATATTTAACAAAATTTCTTCAGTGTCTATTGCCCCATTTATGAAGAAACCTGGTTACTTAAAATACCTTACAGTTGACAGAGACCACAGTCTGGCTTTTGGATCCAGAAACCCTCATTGAGGAGTACAAAGCAACTGATGCATCATAAGATGAAATAGTTTCTTTTAAGATACTTATTTAATTAGAATGAAGTGACATCCAGCATAAGGAACATTTACTTCTTGATCACCAAAAATAACACCCACACAATAATACAGCTGTTGTTTTCAATCTCTTCCACTCAGACATGCTTCTAAAATGTGTCCATTTGTTATAATGAAGCACTGCATTGGCAGCTGTGTTTCTTCTGTGATTAGTTTTGTCTGCTTCAGGCTCCATGAATTTGCTTTACATTACCAGGGCTAGCCTCCATCTCTTTTAGCCTGCACTCAAGGAACCATAGCACACAACATTTGTCTTCTCAAACTTTGGCTCATTACGTCAGTCTTTCCATGTTTTAACAGGACGAGAGGTTTGAAATCCTTATAAAACTTGACCCTGGCCTTCCACAGTGGATTTGAGCAGGATCAAAGATGAGAGTGCCTAATACAACCCATAATGTTAGCATGTTAGCTGCAAACAAAGCCTCCAGGAAAACCTCTGGTCAGGAGGGTTGGCTGGTTCTGAGCTACTCATCTGCTGACCCATCCTTGCAGACAGCTCACCTCACAATTCTCCTGTTCGCACTGCTGAACTGGTACAGTGGTTTCCCTGATCTACATGTCTCTAATACTGTCTGGAAAGGGCTGGAGGTTTCTTAAAATCTTCTTACATAGGGAGCCAGGAAGAAACTGTTTGGATGAAGCACTTTGGGATTCAGCCCTCTGTGAGTAATGTCACAGTATTCCTTTGGACACATGCTGACTGAGGTACTGTCCAAGTCACACAATTATGCTTCTGAGCTTCGGTCTATCCAGCAGCAGAGCAACAGTCACTGTACCAAAACTGGCAATTCATGGATGCAAAGAAAATGTCAGATTGGATTAGGTTGGATTTACAGCCCCCTCTGAACTTCATTGCACTTGAATACCTACTTAAAAGGTTCCCATTTATATTCTTTTCTGCAACATTAGCTTTGTCTTTCAGCCCCACTGGAAATCATCTGGTCTCTGAGTGAATTGATTCTGAGTGGCCAATTTATTAGTGCACTATAGGGAAAAATTATCACGGAAACTCTCTGCCAAGCATCCTGATAGCCAGCTGATGTAGAATTGTAAGTTTCAGTGGAGTGACCATTTCTTGATATTTGTCAGATTCTACGTATTAATAAGATTATTTATTTTAATAAGTGCTGGCAGCATCTGTAACTTCTTCAGAGCACAATATCAGAAATTTGTTGACAAAGCTGTACAACTCAACACACCACATACCCTCTTTCTTGGGTTTGGGGTTTTTTTCAGGTTTTTTTTATATCTATTAGTACTATATTTGTTTATATAAGAGTATTTGTACAGGTCCCTCTAGTCCATTGTTGTGTGTGTACAGCAGACATATCATAAGCTTTAGCAAACCATGTAAGAAATGAGTGATAGGTTGTGCTTTCCTCCTCATGTATCCTCCCAACAAGCCATGACTTACGCATGTCCTGAGCTCATGGCTCTGTGTGTTTAAGCAGAACTGGTGGATCTTCACACCTTGTGTAAACTTCTTTTAACGCTTTTATAGCTTTTGCTTCCACATATCTGGAAACAATTTGTTTCATTGAATTATGCACTTGGTGAAAAAATACTCCTTTGCACTCCTTTGCATTATACTGCCACCTGATAATCTCTTTGGACATCTGTTAGAATTTGTGTTAGGAGAAAGAATAAATGGTTTTGGGCTGTTGATCATCTTCACTTCCCATCTCTGCAGCTTCTTTTCCTTCTACTATATACTCAGAACTTAGACTAAAATTGTATTCAACATTCAATATGTAGACACACAATGAATATATACACACAGTATAATAAGGTTTTTTGGTTTATTCTCCACTCCTTTGATAATCTTTCATAACACCCTTTTTGGTGTTTCTTTTCAACTACTGCCAAGACTGAATTATTCTTTATAAAGAATAAACAGAGACAATCTCTGTTCTGAATGATAATGGCTAATTTTGAGCTCATAACTGTGTAAATAGAGTTGGTTTTCCTTATGTGTCCTACTTTGCATCCTACCAGCACTGAATTTCATTTGCTGTTTTACTACCCTGTTTCTCTATAATCAGAGACTTATAGAATGTTAAGGGTTGGAAGGACTTTAAAGATTACCTAGTCTCAACCCCTGCTGCCATGGACAGGGACACCTCCCAATAGAATAGGTTGTTAGAGGCCTTACCCAACCTGGCCTTGAACACTGCCAGGGTTGGGGCATCCACAACCTTCCTGTGCAACCAGTAACTCACCACTCTCAGAGTAACTACATTCCCTACCAAATCCTCCCTGTTTGGTGCATACAAGGTCCAGCATGGCACCTCTCCTTGTTGTCTCCTCAAACACATAAATAAGGAAGTTGTCATTCACACACTCAAGGAGCTTCCAGGATTGCTCATGCCCTGCCATGTTGTCCCTCCAACAGACAATGGGGTGGCTGAATTTTCCCATAAGGACCAGAACTTGTGAGCATGAGGTCACTCCTATCTGGCTATAGAGGGCTTCATCCACACCACCCTCCTGGTCACGCAGCCTGCAGCAGACTTGCACTATAACACCCCTGTTCTTTCTTTCCCTTTAATCTTGGCCCACAGTCTCTTGGCTGGCTCCTCATCCTTCCCCTGCCAGAGTTCCATACACTCCATCCAGTCATTGACATAAAGGGCTGCATCCCCTCCTTGTCTCCCTAGCCTGTCTTTCCTAAAAAGCCTAAAACCTTCCATTTCAACACTACAGTCATAGGAGCCATCCCACCATGTCTCCATGATGCCAGTGATATCATATCCAGGCATGTGCACATCTCTAGTTCCTTTTGCTTGTTCGCTATACCACATTTGTTTGTCTATAGACATCTGAGACGGGCCCCAGATAAAGCCAACTCACTGGCTGGAGTATTTGAAATGCCTTTGCACTTTTCTGGGCTTCCATTACAGGTGTTGGCATCCTACTGGCAGGATCTGGATGGAGAGGTGTCCTTCCCTAGCAAATCTAGTTTAAAGCCTCATTCACCAGTCTCTCAAGTCCCCAGTCAAAGATCCTTTTTCCCTTCTTTGGCAGAGGGACCCCAACAGCCCCCAGTAGACCAGCCTTGCCAAAACAAGTCCCATGGTCTGACTAACCAAAACCCTGACTACAGCACGACTATTTTAACCATTTGCTGACCTGACAGATTTGGCTGGCCATTTCGAGCCCCTCTCCTTTGACCTGCTGGATTGATGAAAAAAAACCTACTTGAGCTCTAGAGCACTTTACCACCTCTCCCAGGACTCTGTAGTCCCTCTTAATGCTTCCAGGGCTGCTGTCAGCTATATTACCAGCACCCACATGGAACACTAATAGTGAGTAATAACCAGTGGGTTTAACTGGGCTTGGTAGCTTCTCAGGAACATTCCTGATCCAGGCTTTCGGATGGCAACACACCTCCCTCAAGAGCAGGCCAGGCCGACAGATAAGAGCCTGACCTTACAGTACTACAGATAGTAGTGCACCCACTACTGTCACCCGCTGCTTTTTCTTGCTTGGACTAGTTGTTATGGTCTTTATTCATGGAGCAGGCTGGGCTGCTCCAATTAGCTCAGGCTGTTCTTCCAGTGTGCTGGGTGTTGCCTCATTAGCCTGCAAAGCTATGAAATGGTTTGTCGCGATCCTTTTTCAGGGAAGAAGGGACTGGCACACTCTCAGAGGGTGAAATGAGAATGACCGTTTGTTGGGGGTAACGGACCGCTTATATAGGGTCTGGGGGGAAGGTTCTGGAACATGGGTGGAGCATGCCCATATAAGGGAAATAGGGGAGGGACAGAAACCATATAAGGGAATAGGTAGGGGGGACTGCCATAAAAGGAAAGGGTGCATTGCACCAAACATCAGCCAATTGGCAACTGGGGTACAAATGACCAATGGGGGATCAGGATAAAACAACCAATCAGAACAATCGTATAATAGAACTGTAATTATTCCTAATCTAATACAATGGATATCTTTCCAAGCTACCCGAACAATAAAAACTTTTAAAACTCGTCAGGTCCTGGTTCATCTTGATGGTTCTTTTCTTTCCCACTAAGCTCAGCTCTCTTTTTGTTTCTTTTTCTTCATTTTCCTTCCACACGGTGTAACTTGCCAGGCGTTCCCCAACAATGGTTCTGTGTGGGGATGTTCGCTTTATTAGTTTCTTTCCTTTTCCTGTTGTTTTTTGGTGGTTTTGATGGGTTTTTTCACTACTTTCCAACCCTCTGTGTTAATGCCCTTCTCGCCTTCATGTGTGCCAGGGGGTGAATCTTTGGCCTCTCTTCAGTGGGCTGTGATTCTTCCACCAGTGGGGCTTGGAGCCTGCTGTCCAACTCCCTCTTGGCCTCCCTGATATCTCTCAGTCTTTTGATTACCTTCTGCAGCTGGACATTCTCCACCTGGGCACCTGTCACAGTTCAGTGAACTACCCCTCTCGCACTCTCTGACACTCCTTGACCTCTCCAGTTCTTCTCTCAGCTTGAATACCAGACTGAGCAGATCGTTCACCAGTTCACACCACAGGCCTGGCATCATCAGCATGCAGGTCACCTGGGAAATGGCATCTGTGTACAGGGTCCCTCGTCAGCTCACAGTGGTTCCTCACAGCCACGCACTGCTTCATCAGGGCCACTTAAGGAGGAGCAGGGAATGGGGATGTCCCCAAAGCACTGGCAGGTGCCCGGTCTGCAGCACCATGTGCAGCTCCTCTCCTGTCTCTTTCCTCTCCGTTTCTCTCTCTGCCTTGGGAATCAGAGAGCCAGGATACACTGGGCTGCCACAGTATGTGCCTCTTCTCCCTCTCACCTCTCTCTTTTGACCTCCCAGGAATGTCATCATTGGTGAGCAGGGCCACTGATTTGACTCATCTGGGCCAGGAGACACAGGTTATCAAGGGGCTCCTGGTCCACCAATACTACGCTGCTGTCTCGGAGAGAAGCAGCATTGCCTTGCTGGAGCTGCACCAACCCATGGAGTTCAGAGACTACATCCAGCTGGATTGTGTGTCTGATGCCTTGCTGAAAGTGTTGGAGCTGAAACATTGCTACGCCACAGGCTGGGGATGCACCACGGCAAAAGGCAAGTTTCCAAAGAGGATGTGGGCCCCAAGGGCAAGCTGGGCACCCCAGGGGATAGGTTGGGCTTCCTGATGGCAGGGGCCAAAGCCAGAGTCAGGCTGCAGGACATGTGCCTCTGGAGAGATGAGTCTGGCTCCCGCCCTAGAGCCAGACAGCAGGGACACAGTGGGACAATGCCACTTCAGAGGCAAGCCCTAGGAAAGGGGCTCCCCCAGCCAGGGGAGCAGAACAGCCACTGAGCTGCAGGGTGCTCATCCCTCTCTGTGCTCACAGCTCACAGAGCCAGTCTGGTGCTTTGGAAAATTTTGAAATTTTGAAAATTCTAACGTGTCCCTATTTTTTATGTTTACCTGAGTCTACTAATTTTGTCAGCATGAAACCATGTCAGAGGACATTTAGTTTGGATATTAGAAAAAGGTTCTTCACCCAGAGGGTGGTTCTCTGGTCTTCAGAGAAGTGGTCACAGCACCAAGCCTGACAGAGTTCAAGAAGTGTTTGGACAACACTCTCAGGCACATGGTATGTCTCTAGGGCTGTGCAGGGCCAGGAGTTGGGCTTGATGATCCTTGTGTGTCCCTTCTAGCTCAGGTTTTATTCTATGATTCTATAGTTCCAGTGTTCTTGGCAGAGAAAACATTAACTTGTTGATCCTCAGCAATTTGTTTCCATTGGTCTGTTTTAAAATTTGTCATCATGTTTGAAACCTTATGTTCTCATTGTAACAAGGTTGGTTTACAAGAGATACACACAACAGAAAAATTGGTTTGGGATTTTCAGATCTGAATTCTTTGAGAATACTATTGGCTATTACTACTCCTATAATTTTTGTAACACTTTTTCAATTATTCCACTCACTTTGAGATATCTCTTCTGATCCAATAGAGAAATTTCTTTTCTGTTCATTTTGCAAGGAATTTAAAAGCTTAATATCTCTTATTTTGTTGTCAATGTGATAATACATTATACATTGTACTGTTGGCTGATTAAATATTTGAATCTCTTTTATCACAACAGAGTCATTCCCTAGGAAGAATTAAAAAACAAAAAATAACAAAAAGAAGCAATTGAAGAGCAATAATTGCCTCAGTTTTATCAAATTCATACTTCATCCCAGAAGCTTAAGTGACTTGAGCAGGATGACAGCTCCCCAGATTTAACTAGCTTGTAGCAGTTTGAGATCTGTCTAATTGATCGAGTCTAAAGTGTGTGACAGCACTGCTCATTTTTCTCAGTGAAGGTTTTGTAACTGGGCTCCATATTGCTTTTGAGTATCAGATTGATGTGAAAACAAAAGTCATGTGGGAGAATGATATGGGTTATTGACTGCTCTGCAGGGAACATGCAGGCAGAAAGGAGTGCATTAGTGTTTACATACAGCTGAGCTAAACAACTATGCCAAATGTTCCCCACTAAGAAGTAGTTGAGCCATGACCTCTAACTAGCAATTTTCATTGTAGACAGCATATTCTTTTCCAGTTTAACACAGATCACTCTTATGAGCAAATCTTATTTCTTTCCTGCTTGTTTTGCAAGTCATTTAAATACCTGAAAACAGTTGAACTGCTGGAGAAAAGCACTGAGATAAAAAAGAAATCTAGTAAAACATTGTGTGAGACAGCTGCTTTCAGTATTTTAAGACTGAAAAACAGAGTTTCATCTATGTGGAATTTTCCTCCTCCCACAAAAACCCTATCACAGGTATCACTAGGTTGCTCAGTTCATTGTCAAAAGTACAATACACCTGACCAAAGGCAGACTTAAGTACTAGTCTTTTATGGAGAGGTGTCAAGTATGCTGGATCACAGTGAAGATCTGGAGCTTAGAAGCACATTTTGGAAGTAGATAAGTTTGCCTGATACATCTCTTTTTTGTTGTTGTTTTTTTCATTGCTGTGCAGAAAAGATGTGCTGCTTTTACCTGAACTTAGGAAAGAGAGAAAGCTTGAACACTGCATAGTGACTTCTTCAGAGGATCACAGTTCACACCAGGTGTAACAAGAGAAATAACACCAGAGGAATGTGTTTGGGGTTGGGTTTTGCCTCCCCTCAGTTGGTTTGGAGGAAGACAACTGTATTCCTAAGAAATTATGGCACAAAGCACAGAGCCTAGGACAAGGAGGAAATGGGAAAACTGGAAGTATGTCTGCCTTTGAAAGCAATCTGCCACCTCAAACAGAAAGTAGAGAGGGAAGGAGGAGAGAGAGATCACACCTGCTAGAGGAAATTATCGTGGTTCTTTAAACACGTTTTGAAGACCATGACCTTGGCAGATCATCTCCTCTTTCCCAGGACATTGACACAATCAGCTCAGAAATATTCACCCAGAATCGTGCAGTCAGAGTCAGAGACTTGGGAGGGTGCTTCTTGCTTTTTTTCCATGACTAAGGGATCCCTATTGCATATTAGATAGACAGGGAATGATTTGAATCCTTTCAGGCAACTGCTGTTTTGATTTTCTCACAACAGCTGCAAAATTTAGCCTCATGTCCCCATGGGTTTACTGATGTCTTGTTAGTAATTTTAAGCAACTGTCATATTATGGGAAATACATAAAAAACAGACCCAATTCTGTCTTTGGCAGGTTTCTGTCACTATATCCTAGTCCATGTTCCCAGTGCAACTCAGGAAATTACCAAGGACAAGTGGAAAAACACAATCTTCACAATTATTTCAACATGCTTTTTTTTGTTTGTTTGTTTGGTGGGGTGGGTGGGTCTTTTGGTTTTCTTTTACTGTTATTTTAGTGACATTTGTCTTAATTTTGCCTTTAGCTTTGATATTAGTGTCTCACAGTGGAAAGATGTTTTTTATCTATGTGAGTTATGTCCAGGAACACTGAATTTAATGGCTTATTTTTGACAGCTGTTTTACATATATCAAAGGCACAGGAGTTACCTCACTGAACTTGTCCTGGGGAGCCTCAGCTTTATTTCTTGTCTCTATTTCCTCATATGGTTTATTTAAGTACCAGACCTGCAGTTAACATATTCTCTTTCAGCAGAGAATGAGGGGAGAAAAAGGGCAAAATTACCTCCACATCACCAGCTGATCTGAAGATGCTCAACTAAAATGTCAAAATCAGGTTGCACCTTTGCCATTAGACAACATGTAATTAACATAATATATATATCTCTATGTATAGTATAACATATGTTATAGTATTTTATATATACTACATGTTACATGACCATTAAGATTACAACACTGGATCTCAGGATTGATGGGAGAAAGCAAAAAAGTTGCCTAGGCCGGTCTAGTCAGGAGGACAGACTTTTCCCTCAGCCCCACAACAGTGACTAGTCTGACACCCTCACCAGATTTGGTCTATTCTAATCCTGAGCTTTTCTGCAACCAGCACCAATGAACAGCACCTGCTTCCAAGGGAGGGGGGAAGCAGTGCTTGCCTGTAGAGAGCACAAGAGGTTTTGCTACAGGTTTAGTCTGGAGAACTAGTGCAAACATGTACCTTAAGATATTACTTTAGGGGTTTTTTTAATGTTTCCTGTCATTTAACCTCTCCTGTCAGGTTTAAGAACCCTGTCAACAGAATAGTGGTACAACAAATATAATCACAAAAAAAAAGGGAGTGAAAACTTAAAAAATAGGGAATGGTTTATAAAAGAGATGTCATAAAACTTGTGAAGTTTGTGGATTGACAATGTCAGAGACTTACTCTATTTTGACTAAAGGGTGATAGGGTGATGAAAACATTGTGCATGCAAGTAAATGATTTTTTTCTGAGGAAGTTTCTGGGGAGACTCTGACAAAAGGAGAGGAGCCAGAACTGATATTCCTGGTATCTGTAAGGGACCAAACAACAGGCCAGGTGAAACCCTCCACAGGTCTGTGTTTCTGTTGGTTTATGGCTTATATGGAAATGAGCAGGGATATAACCATTACTTTTCTAAAATATGCCATGCTCATGACAAGGATGTTGCTCCCCAGACTATGGAATGGCTTACTGACACAAAGGAATTGACATGTCAAACAAAACCATTCTCCTTTGGCCTCAGATTTATTTTATTATAAAGATCAAGATCTAATAAGTCATATCTGGGAAATTTCACTCTTTTTCTGCTGTCACCTGTTTTATGTTGATGCATTTTCGGTCTGGGAAGTACATGAGAACCAGAAAGTAGTTTCACAGAGTCACACAGAAGTGTAGATTTGTTGAGTGGACATTAGATTATATTAGAAAATAAAGTTTATGACACTTTTTGTTGAGCATCTTATTTGTTATTTAGTAGAATTATAATGAAAAAAATGTTTACACAAAGCTCAGATGACAACTGTAACTACAGTAATATCTGTAATAGCAGTGGGGCTTGGTAATTTTTTATATTAGTTTGCAGTGTAGAGTGTCCTTCTGGCAGAAAAGTAATCAAATATATTTATAGATGTGACACTTGGACACAGTGAAATAGAACACAAACATAATTTTCCCCCAAGATTGGACACAATAATTTTTTTCATAGTCAATATAAATGCACTTTGTTTCTTTTATCTATCCTAAAAATACCATAATAAACAGATGAAACCTTTTTGAATTTGTGAATAATGTTTTTTCATAGAAAAATGCTGTCATGAAGGCAAGCTTTTTGGCAGGCAGGTGGAATTTCGCATTTAGATAACATTACAGAATGATGAAACTGCCCACATGCCTCATTTCATCATTCTCTGAGTAAAGGCCTTTAATTCAATTCAAAAGTTTTGGATTGAAAGGTGAATTTACTATTTTAAATCAGAAACAAACTCTCTGATATCAAATTATTTGGATGATGCATCATTTGAACATTTTGGTGAAAAGGATGGATTGTCTGTTTTTGAGAAGTATCATAATTTGGACTTTCTCTGTTTTGGAAAAAAAATAATCCATGCATTGTTTGTGTTTTTAATCTCCAATCTGACAATCTTAGGATAAAAATATGCCCTGTCCCACTTCAGGAAAAGCCATCTGAAGCATTCAGAGTAGCACAGGGTACCTGACAGTTATCAGGACAATATTCTTTCCAAGGTATATCTTTCAGATTGTCACGTGTTCAGGTTACCCAAGCTTTGTAATTATTCCCAAGGAGATTCCTTGAATACGTATGCAAACCCAACCTTCACCGAAACCAATGATTTTTGGAGAGGTCTCAAAACAACTTCATAACCAGACCAATATTCTGTATTCAAGCCCTGAGCCTACAACAAGTGCATCTAAAGGAAAGTCAGTGGCAGGATTTGACCATCTATGAATTAGAAGCACTAGTATGTGGTTATCAGGCTCATCATAGTATGATTAAGGGAGAGAATTCACTGGGAGATCAATTCATGGTATGGACTAGTGATGATCTATCAGGTAGGAATGAACCTGGACTTAACCTTCTGCTAAGCAGCATAAGTGAACTGAAGGTAAACATTATCTGAAATCAAAGAAACTATGGTTAATGTGGTGTTACTTTTCTTTCTGGCATGATATCAAAGCAGAGGCTCTGTAGCAGCACCAGAGCTGCACCAAGATCAATAGCAAGTTTGCTTCTGTGGAGAAAAGTCTGTATTCTTAGAGCAAGAGGTGGCCACTAGTGTGGCTTCTGAGCAGGCAGTGGAAGTTCCTAGCCTGAGTGGGCACCACCCAGGTTTCGGCAACCCTGTAAGGATGCTGCAAAGGCTACCTTCAGTGTTTCTGGAAGAAAATGAGTACAATATGAATATCATGCTCTTAAAAATGTAGGAAAAAGTTTAAGAAAGTGAAGGGAAAAGTCTGAATTGTCACTTATGACTGAGATGAATCTATAATTCAGTCAGAAATGAGAAAAAAACACAAACATTAGAGGGAAGAATTTGTGAAGAAAAAGCAAGAGGAATGCAAAGTGAGATCTGTCTGTGTCTTGTGTGCAGTAAGTGCTTGACTGACTCAGCGCAGAAGCACTGGGGTTGAGAAGTCCCTGACTGCTGCACTTTGACCCAAGCCCCCACCAAACAACCACCACCACAGCCACATATGTTGGCCTCACTGGTATGGGGCTCTTACACTGCCATAGACAGTGTGATTCTGCAAGGCCCCACAGGAAGACCTGTGTTTGCTTTTTATACCCATAGCCTCAAACAGAAGTATTGTTTTCTTTGTCTTCCAGACTCTCAAAACATGCCTATGAGACAGAGTCCCTGCATAAATTTGTGTTTTGATGTACAGTGCAGTGCAGTAACACTTCTGATAGCTAACTTTTGGCACTGGGCCAACATCTGCACTGTTTCACAAAAGTCAGAAATTGAGCAAGTGCTGTGTTTTAGTCCCAGCTGCCAATGAAGCCCCACACAGCCGCTCACTCGCTCCGCCCTGGTGGGAGAGGGAAGAGAACCGGAAGGGTAAAAGTGAGAAAACCCGTGGCTTGAGGTAAAGATAGTTTAATAGATAAAGCAAAAGCTTTGCACAAGCAATATAAAACAAGAAATTCATTCACTGCTTCCTATGGGCAGGCAGGTATTCACCCCCCTCCAGGGAAGCCAAGCTCCATCACATGTAAGGGTGACCTGAGAAGACAAATACAGGGTCTCTGAACATCCTCTCCTTTTCTTCTTCCCCCAGCTCTGTATGCTGAGCATGACACCATATGGTGTGGGATATCCCTGTGCTAGTTGGGGTCAGCTGTCCTAGCTCTGTCCCTTCCCAAGTCCTTGTCCACCCCCAGCCCTCTCAGTGGTAGGTGAGGAGCAGAAAAGACCTTGAATCCGTGCAAGTGCTGCTTAGCAATAACAAAACCATCTCTATGTTACCAACCTTATGTTCAGTGCAAATCCAAAACATAGCCCCATACTAACTACTATGAAGAAAATTTACTCCAGCCAAAGCCAGCTCAGCAGAGGAGTTCTGTGTGGCTCCAAACTGCAAATCAGAGCCCTTGAGTTCAAACAGAAGCAGCAGAAAGGAGGGAGCAGTCTGTGACAGGAGATCCCTGCAGATGTGGGACCAGAGGTGTTTCCAGGCTCATACCTAGTACAGCTGTATACCTTTGCTGCTGTTCGGCTCAGCCTGCAGCATGATGATGAGCTAAAGCACATGTGAAATTTAGCAGAATGAGCCGATGCTAAACAGTACGAAATACCAGCTCTCAGCAAGGGTACTAAGACTGCTGGGACACAAATCATCTGTTGGGACACAGCCAGACAGCAGCAAATTGCAGACCTAATAACAGAAAGTACATGTGATATATGGTAGGTGTGATTAAGATTCAGGGCAAATATCTGCCAAATATGACTATATGGACTGTAACATGGAGGACAGGGTAGAGCAACACCAGCTTGAGCCATGAAGGAGAGTGTGACTGGCAATGCTGGGGTGCATTTTAATCACTGAACCAGCACTAATCTCCACTTCCCTAAAGGAAAGAGCCAGCTGAGGCTGCTGAGGGTGGCTCTCAAGAGGCACAGCTTTGGGAAGGCAAAGCCACTTGACTTCCTGCAGTATAGGCTGCAATTTGAAGTGGCAGAAACACTGGCAGAGGTTATGGTTGTAAACTCAGCAGCAGCAGGTGGGAACACCATGATTATTCTATTCTGCTCACCCCCTGGGAAGCCCAACATCATCCTAATCTGCATCTATTGTTGTATAAATAAATACTTTTCTGAATTACCACTTCCTCTGTGAGGATAAGTCAATGGTCGGCCAGCATAAGCCTTTTACCCACTCACCTATAGGAAAGCACTTAGCCTGGCCCAGCCCCATGGCCAGCACTCTGCTCTCCTTCTGACTGGGTGCTCCATATACCCCATGCTACTGACCCCAAAAGTACTCAGCATCTCCTCCAGGAGCCTCTAATACACAGTGTCAGCTGTCTCTGCAGATTATGGGCAGCTGGGTGACAAGGGTGGGCGTGGGAACATTTTTGGAGATGGAACAGCGTGAGCTGGAGCACTAGCAGGGAAGAGGAAGGACTTTCCATCACCCAGAGTGAAAAGACTAAAATCCCTTGGAGACAGTGGCAGAGGAGGGAGCACGATGGGGACCACATTCAAAGCAGTGGGAACCACGGGAAACAGCATTTGGCAGCAGTGTAACCCCACAGAATGATGAGCACAGCTCCAAGTGCTACTGTAAAATAGCCCACCTAGAGTTCTGTGTTCAGACATGTCTGTGTGAGAAATGCTTGGTGTATCAACCTATGATCTAACCTGCAAGGTGAAAACTTGACAGACCTAATAGTGTTCTGTCACTATGAAAAAAACCCTGTACCTGCTGTGGGTCTGGTGGCAGATCCAAAGCTGGGCAGGCTTCTAGGGGCTCCAAGAGCTGTCTTGGCCACACGTGGAATCTTGCACAGAGGCTCAGATTCTGGAAATGAGAGCTATACTTACCCCCAAGAAAATTTTACCCTCACTACTAATGATTAACAGACAAAGCAGCTGAGAGCCACTGGCTATTTTTCAGTCTTACTGATTTGAAAACAACATTGGTGGTATAGTAGCATTTATCTTGATAAGCAGAAAACAAATGCATCAGAATAATAGCTAACAGTTGTGCTTCAGAAAATAACAGTAAAATATTTTTATTTAGGCATAACAGGAGATTAAAAAAATAATCTTAAATTGCAATATGATGCAGAGAGTACTTTAGTGAAGTGCTGATGCAATAAGTTACCTTTGCCATTACATAAACACCAAGAATAATCTTTCCTAAGAGGTACTATGGTTAGCTTCAATAAATAGATGCACACTAATTTTCATCTGATAATTACACATGCTGATCATGGAATGCAGAAATACTCTACAATGCAAATTCCTTGCCAGTAGGGGATTTCACCTGAGATAATCAAATCTGCATATGTTGATGGATGAATGTCTGACATACTCAGCTTTATAAATCTGATTAAGCTAATATTTAAGAAATATCTTCATAATTATGCAGTAGCACAACCTACAGCCGCTATTTCCTGGGTATCTTTTAAAACATGAGGCAGTTACATCACTTTCAAACTTGGAAATTGTATACAGCTTAGACAGACAGAGCAGGCAGGGGAAGGGAAGGGAAGGGAAGG
>JAWWMP010000001.1:101831760-101850224 GCA_035047865.1 Dendrocincla tyrannina
AGGGAAGGGAAGGGAAGGGAAGGGAAGGGAAGGGAAGGGAAGGGAAGGGAAGGGAAGGGAAGGGAAGGGAAGGATCAAAAGCTGTGTACACAAATAACAGTTTAATTTGTGAAGAATTACTTGGTTTACTTTTTCTGACCATTTCTGTAACCTAGCTACAGGATATTTTATTTCCAGTGTGTGTTTTCTTTCTCTGTTGAAAATGTTTGTCAACATCTGCAGCACAATAAAAGGAATCTTAGGACACAAGCTAAAAGGAATTTTCCAAATAAGAGTCCTTTGAAACATGCATATAACTTATTTAAATCATAGAACTGGCACCCTGGGGTAGCCACTTACCCAGTATTAACATCCTTTTTCTATACAGGCAATGGTATTCAGGTAACAACCACTTGATTCTGTTCTGTTTTAAACCACTTTAAATTGTCACAGGATTTTGATTTAAGGATTTCTAGATTCTCTGAAATTACTAGCATGGAGAAAACTGAATTTACCTGAAGAATCACAGCACATATTACTGTAGCTAAACATAACCTGGGGGAAAGAAAAAGAAAAAAAAAAACAAAGAGAGAAAAAAGTAAAAACATAAGGGCAAGATAATTGGCTTGTGAAGAAATAAATCTCATATTTAATATAGAAAGCCTTTATCTGGTTTTGTCTGTTACACAGACTATTTGTCATGGTGCCTAGATTATAAATGTGTTATGTCAGCATGTTGATTATGAACTAAATGTGACAACTTAGACAACATGTGTGGTATGTGCAAAGACATTTTAAGAACACATAGTGACCTTGAGTACACACAGAAGTACACTGAAAAAACCACAGAGACTTAACCTAAAAGTGACTTTGTTTTAAGACTTGTATCTGCAAGCACACAGGGGCTGCAAAGGCTTCCACAGAACTCGGAGACACCGAAGCATGAAAATGCTGAAACAACTTTGACTCATAGGATGTGGGAGTCACAGATTGCATTTTTTCAATATTTCTGTTATTCTCTCATATTGTGACAAGTGAACATTAGTCTGTTCAAAAAAAATCCACGGTTGGCTTGCTTCCACCTTTCTGTGACAGCATAAAGTAGGTCTTTCTGTTCTGAGTGGCAGATAATTTCTTTAGTAAACGTGTAATACCACAGGAAAAATTAGTAAAGCAAGTCAATGGCAGGTTTTAATCATAAATCAGGAAAACTTTTGCCATATTTGTTGTTTTTGTATTGGGCTTTCCACCACATGTCATCATCCATCAAAATGAAAGATAAATACTGCTAATATTTGAAAATGGCCTTCTATCAAAGAAAGATTAAGAAACTAAAGAAAAAGCCAAACACAACACAAGCAAGACATTATAATTATTTCAATCTCTGCCCTTTTTATTCTCCTCATTTTTAATTACTTCTAAGAGGGATTATGTTTTTGAGAGTAAAATTGACCTTCAAAAGGGATTGAAGTACTTTGTCTCCCAAACTACTATTGACGTGTACTTTCTTCTGTCATAGATCCAACAGTTTATGCAAGGGCAAAATTAATTTAAAAGGTGCAAGCTCTCCTTGTAATCTGCCTGGTTTTGAAATAATCTGAACATGTCTGTGTACAGACAAACTTTATGAAAGTCTGAAAAGAACACAGTTATCACAAGCCATTGACCAACTGTGATGCCACAGGGCAACTACTGGAAGCTCCCTGATCTAGTTATTTCTGCTCATGCACCTGTGCCTCCTGTCTCTCTCCAGAACCACACTCCAAACCCACTCTCTTCCACAGAAGAACTGGTCCCCTCCACCTCACCCCTGCAGGAACTACCCAGCTGTCATCACAGGCACCGAGGCCATTCCTGTTCTCCCCTCTTGAAGACTGCCTCTTGCAGGGGTGAAACAGGGAAACTGGATGAGCACTGTCAGTGTGAGGCAGAAGATGAAGGAAGCATTTTTGCTCAGTTTGGAGGGACTCCTTTTTCCATGTAGAGGGGTTTCCTCGGGCCTCCTTCTGATGTGGCTGAAGCTGCAGTCTTCTCACTCAAGTGGCAGAGATATGGGCTGATGTTAATCGTACCACCAGCTCTTCCTTAGACAGCCTGCGGGATGTAAAGCTGGAAATTGCCCAGAGCTCTCAGGAAATCATCTGATATATTTAGAGCTATAACTTTCTTTTATTCAATTATTTTCTGGGAAGGGATTTTAAGCTGCAGCATTTGAATAGAAACTCAGCATCAGATTAGTTCATGAACAAAATCTATAGTATTTAATAGCCCATTCTCTCTCCCAGTCAATAGGCTTTCTTCTTTAAAACCTCAGGAAAGCAATTGTTGCAGCTGAGTTCAGTGAGATATTTGCTAATGTATTGCCAATTAACAATTATATTGACTGGAGAATTCAGATGACTCTTTGTATATTACAAACACATAAAAAAGATATCAGGAAGTAATTAAATGAAACATTGTTTAAAGAGACCTAATGTAAATCTATCAATAGAAATATATTTCAAGTATTTAAAGAACCATCAACATTTATCGCATTGACATGAAATGGGAGTTAGATAAAAAGACTCAACATTTCCTTCAGAACATTTTCCCATCTTTAGAATTTGAATGCTTTAAAGAAAAAGTGTAATGAAAAGCTATTTAAAGTAAAAGCTAAGTTTTGTTAAGCAGAAAAAAAAACAGAGAAGAGGTGATGAAGAACATTTTTATACTGGTTTTAAAGCTTTCTCAACTCTTCTCTTTTTTAAAAAGTAAAACACCATAACATATTATTTCTGTTGTCAATTTTTTTTGTGGCCAAGTGATACTTGTTTTCTTGGGATAAAACTTCATCCATTGCTGTGATGGTTCCTGATTCATTTAAGAAAATGTGTCCATTCCTGTAAGGTGATTGCTGCCTGTTTGCCCTTTGAGAAAGCAGTTCAGGGCTGATGCTCTGCCACAACAGGCAGCCTCTGATGTATAACACCCTGGCAGCCCAGGCACACCCAGGAGGAGATGGGGAGAAAGTGGCAACTCCTACGGGCAAAGCAGTTGTTAGAGTGCAATGAGCACATCTATAGAAATCTGGTAATGTATCTAAATCACAAGTTTACCTGTTTAAACAGCATTTTATATAATGACTGATTTGAAACACAAGTAGTCTTGGATGAGGGGGCTGGTGCATAAAGTAAGGAAGGGGAAAACAGGCACGCTGACTGAGAATGAAGGCATGTTAGCATTAAGGTATCCCAAGTGCTCAGGCCTAGCAAGAGCAATTAACAGGACTTACATGATCAACTCATGAGAATCTATAGTAGAAATCACCTATATTCACTGTAGAAGATGATTCTGGGTGGGATTTAGGTGCTTGAATCCTCAAATCATGTTTGTAAATTACTGAGAGAAAGGGAAGGCAGAGATGGACACTAGGAAGAGAGCAAGTTATTACACAAGCCTTCTATTATTAAGCCTGACTGCTTTTTTTATGACTTTTTTTAACTGTAAGGCTGTCTGAATTCTCATACATAAGGACCTAGTATTTTGTTTGGTTAGGTTTTTGGTCATTAAGCCTGTATGTGAAGTGGACCAAGTAGTTAGGAACTCCTGAGTAACCTGTGTCCTTACATATATATGGGGAACCCAAGAGAAGCATGGCCTCTGTGATGCAAAAGCATTGGATTTGACAAGATTTTTTACAAAGGATTTCATGCAATGTGTTGGTTTGTACCAGGAAAACCCCAGAACAACTCAGAGATTTATGTTAAAATATTACTTACAAAGGCTTATATTTGCCAAGACAAGCTCATAAAAGCACAGGTGGTAAAGTAAACTAGAAGGTAGGAAGGCTAAAAAAATGCAGCAGGGTATTCTAATGCCAAGGATGTCACGCTTTTTGACTCCCGAAGTTTGGTTGTGGGTGACAGAAAACAGAAACCTCCTATAACTCCCTTGGTTAGCCTCTCATTTAATAAAATAAGTATCTAAAAACAAAAAGGTAAGTAAAAACTGTAATCTCCAGGCATGTACAAAAGCAATTGCTATTGTTTTTTAATGCCCAAGTAAGTTTATAATGATTCAGAAATGAAATATGATTTGTCAAGAACAAATTGTATCAAACCGATCTAATTACCCTCTATAATAGCGTAACACACCTCGCAGGGAGGAGAGGAGGAAGCACAATATGCTGCATGGACTTCAGTTTTGAAAAAAAAAAATGTGTGGTAGCTAGGGAACGTGTGGATGAAAATCTGGTTGGGAAGTAATATTCAGAAAGATGTTATGAAGAGTTAATTGTCCAAGAACAGCCAGAGTTCAGCAAGAGTCTCCTTTGAATATGGTTTTCCCTGGTACTTTCCATAACAACTGGTAAGACATTTAACACTTCAGAAATCTGCAAGGCATGGTACTTTAAGCACTGAAGGCCCACTTGAGAGCAAGATTGGACTTCTGAATTGCCATGACCAACTGGAGAAACTGCCTGGAAAAACTGAGGTTAAATTTAGTGGGACAAGCTATCTTACTGCACAGACAGAAACAGTCACAAAGGCAGGGAAAAGGGTACCTGGTTGGACTGTTTTTCTTTGAAATAAGATCTAGCTGCGGTTGTCAGACACACACTGAGTTGTTAGTAGTGTCAGTCTGTGGCAAAAAAAAAGCCAGAGATAATACAGGGTTTTTTAAATAAAAAGATCCTGCAAAATACACAGAATAACCCCCCTGCTCTATTTCACTTATATACAGTTTCCACCTACATTTTTTCATGTGTCACTGAAGGTCTTTCTTGACATCAATTTCAGCAAACATTGTTTAGAAAGGGTATAACTAAGTGATCCTGTCTTAGACACAGGAGTGACCTAGATGGTCTCTTGAAGTCTCTTCAAAAAGCCCTATTTCGGCATTATTTCAATGTAAGAATAAAATACAACTATATTAATCAGTCTTACTGAGTGCTACAGTTCCCTCTGCTGTACTTCCTTTTTCACATACTCCTCTCCTGTTATCCTGAGAAGCCCAAGGTAAGGGAGATGCTCTCTTCTGTCTGCTCTCCACCTTTGATGACACGCTGTCTTGTCTTGATCTTCTCCTGTTTGTCATCCTTGCTGTGTCCTTCACAGACCACTGCCCCATTGTTTCACTCAGAATAAATCTTCCTCTTGGAGCGTGTGAGCCTTGTGTGAAACAAAGAGCAACCTTACAGCAAACATCAGTGTACATCTTCTGCTGTAGGAACCAGGTTACACTGATCAGATGCTTGGCTTTCATTTCTTCATCTCTGTGGCATTTTACAACTCTAATCAAGCTGTTAAATTGCTGGGTTTCATGTCGTGCACTTTGTCACTTGGGCAGACTTGGGAGCAAAAACTCTCAGTGTATTTACCATTTTCTTTGAAGATATCATATACCTAAGAATTAGCAGTTGCAAATCTTGCCACACTTCTCAAAAGCTGAAATTACTCCAGAGGGGTCCCTTCCTTTTCACCCTTTGCTGTCATACCACTTCTTGCTATGCTACCTTGCCGGGCTGTCCACAGCAAACCTTACCCACCAAGGTTTCAAAAGTTGTTCTCTGGAGATGGCTACCCATATTCATAGTTAGATGGTTAATATGCTGCTTAGCTGCAAAAGGAGCTCATTTAGTTTTGGGCACCCCAGTCTGAAAGCTGGCACTCTGTGTGAAGCTGGCTGACAGTCTTAAAACAGAATGCTTTGTTTTCATCCCATTTTTCAAGGATTGTCTTGATACTGGTAAAAAGATCCACAAAACCTTTCTGCCCATGTCCCCTCCCCAGTAACCATCTTTGCATGACCGCCCTGCTTGAAAAGCTCTGAATGTCACTAGTCCCAGAATAGGAAAAGTTGGGAAGGAGTGAAACGTGATCTTTTCCAGAGAGATCATTAAAGACTAATCCCTTTAGTTAATATGAAGGCAACACTCATTTTTGCTTTTGCTAATGAATTTTGGGTTTCATCATGCCACTGAATCAGGGTCAAGCTGAGGCTGCCATCAGGAGCAGTAAATATTACAGTCTGACAGTTAAGGGCTGTTTCCACAAACAGAGACTCTAAGGAGTCTCTAATTAAAATTTCAGTCATTTTCTGTACATTTACAACCAGTTTGAATTCTTTTATCATAACCTGAACATATAAGACAAGAATATTCTTTCCTAACACAGCTCATTTCACAGACCTTTGGAAGGAGACTTGGAATGCTACAATGCTTTTTGTTATTCTGCTCAGGGTATATATTTTCATAGTGTGTAATGCTGTTCCTGTGCATTTTCCATTTGTCTAATAATATGAAAAAGTAGCATTTGAAGCTTGGCAAACAGATCAATGTGGATGTTATCATCATTTTGATAAACAGATATTTCTGCAAGAGTTGAACTATGGATGCTTTGTCAACCAGAAAATCTGGCATTCAGCCTAGGGTGTCTTCCTTGTTTGACACACTCTGTGGCTTCTAGCTATTGGAGAGACTGATATGATCACAGGAAGGTTTTTCTGGATGCAGCTGAGACCAAAGTTCAGCCCATTTATGAAAGATAACTCCCAGCAGGTTTTCATTTCTTACTAGAAGATGAATTAGCTCAAAAGACTGCAGAGCCAGTTCCAGGTTAAATCACAGCTGCTAAGAGGACTGCCTCAGACAGAAGGGTCTGTGCTTCAAACCTGTATCGATAAAACAAATAGAAAACAGAGAAGGTGATCCAGAAAGTTACAACAACAGCTCAGTGTTAACAATTGTTCAAAGGAAAAGGATGAAATACTTCTGTTGAATATTTGGTTGTCAGGAGCCAAAAAGCAATGAAATTAATCACAGTTTCTTTTTTTTTTCTTTTTCAGCATAACATGGAGATGAAAGAAACTGCTGTAAAGTTTAGTTTTCTTAAGCAACTCCCAGGGTAAACCAAACATTTAAAAAAACAATAAAAGTCTATGAGCATGATGTTACTATATGTGAGAGAAGGGGCATTACCCTGTTCTATATTCTCTCAAATCTCTCAAATTAATGTCATTTACTTATTTTACAATGACTCCAGAGTCCTCTCACCTCTCTGTCTCTATCTCAAATCTGTAAAACTGGGACCAGAGCTGTTCCTCAAGAATCTCTGAAGAATTCACAGATGTGCAGATAAAGAGGGCTACATGAATCCAAAGTGCAATTTTTATAGACTGTGACAACTTGATGGTCTCTAAGGGCCTCCCACTGGTCAAACAACAGAACTACATTAGTACCTCTTAAAATAAGGCTCCCTTCTCTTTGGAGTTAGATGTATGAGGGCTTTGACCACTTGTGTCAGACAAAGTGGGCTCAGACAGGACCTGGGCCAGGGCATGGGGAATCCCAAAGATTATTTGGAAGAGAGATTCTCATGGGACTAGGTGAAAGGAAGTAGAAATTTCCATCTAGAAAACCACTTTCAGTACCTATTTAACCTCATTCTCCACAGAGTTCCCTGAGGATGGGTTACCTGCTTATGCTGTATGATATTTTTCAAATGAGTCATGATTTGATGCATAGAAAGAGAAATTATTTTTTCTCAAAACCTATGGAACTTGTGGGGGAAAGGGAGCAGAGATGTAGTGAAGGTGGGCAAAAAGCCAGGGGGAACCAGGTAGAATAGAAGCTGAGACCCAAATTTGTCCTTAACCTGTTCCTCAAGTTTTCCTCTCTGGGATTACAAATTATCTTTAACTCAGCCTAGAGCTGCCAGGCACTGAGTCAGTTTTGAAAATATGGTCCTTCTGCATTAGACTAAGAATGCCAACTCCCTTCAGCCATCTGGAAGAGCTCACATCTGGATCCAGTCACATCAGACTGCCAGATCACCTAGGCACATTTTTCTCGTTTTGTACTGTTGTTATACTCCTTTGTTCTGCTTCCATTCCACATTACTCTTCTTAACATCATTGTCTTATCTTTCTCCTGCTCATGAGGAAGAACTTTCCTGTAGCAGTTACCTTGAGTGAGTATCCTTGTATCAGCCTACATGGGGCAATACATCGATGCTATATCCCTGTGCTGAGAGGTCCAGGCATTTCCTTGCTGCTCCACATCTGGCCTGAACAGTCTTGATGATTGTCAGTGTTCAGGCAGCATATAAATCTAGCCATCCCTTGCAAAAATTGACATTTCCAACCTTCTTAGAAAGGCACTGGAGGATCGTGTCTGCTTAGTATCCACATCATGATGTTGCTGCATGTGACGATGGAGTTATGGTGGAGGTAGCCAGGCCTTAGGAGTGACCCCTGAACACTCTTCTTCCTAAGGCACAGCCTGCACCCAGTATTTTTTCGGCAGGCTATGCAGAGCTCTCCCTGTTAAGTGAAAAAATGGCAATTTTTTTCCTCAAAGCTTGGCTGTTCTGGAAAGCAGTGACACTACTCACTGAGGAAGAGTGACTGTCCTAAGGCTGGCTACCAAAATAATCATTTAGCAACTAAGAATATACCTAAGACTTTACCCACCTGGTAAGTTTATCCCACACCTCAGACCCAGCCTGTTGAGCCTTAACTGGTTGTGTCAACTTTTCCTACTCAGTCCAGAGATCTCCTGGCTCATCCCTTGGGTCACCTTCTTGCACACGGTGTGGGTGGGGTGGGGACAGTTGTCTGCTCTCCATGAGGAACAGTTCCCAAAATCACTGACCTGCAGCACTAAGCCTGGGAGCTGTCCCATTCTGCTTTGGGCAAGGCAAGCAGGCAAGTGCTGGACACCCTCACACTGCACTTCAGGTTGCTGTCCTTGGTGGCACCTCAGCTGTCCATTGCCATCTTCTGAGCGATGTCCAAGGGCTGCCAGCACTATCAAGGATACAACAGCGATGAAGAAGGTGCATCTGGCCAAAGCAATTACGTAGGATAAAGGTAGCCTAGCAGAGCCACAGCCAGAAAAAGGCATCATTCAATTTCCTAGGTTTTGATAGCTCAAAATTTGTCTCTCCTGGTTAGAAACACAGACACTGTGCTTCTCTGCAAAGAGAAAATCCTGACAGCCTAGCTCTGGGGTGCTCTGTCTGCTGAGTTGTATTTATTCTTGAGCACCACAGGTACTAAAGAAGCAAGAGCATGAGATGGCTTTTGTCCTTCCTGGGTTCCAGAAGATTGTGATCAAAAGCATTAATTTGGTTAAATACAAAATAAAATCTTGTGTTTCCTCTTTTTTTCAGGCCAGCCTTAATTACTGTGTGAAATACACATTCCCTGTGTTCACCTCCTCTTGCAAAAGAGATCTAACATGGTTCAGATCCTGACTGTGTCTCCTGCTCTCCAGGGACCTCAAGGGAAGTGGCAAACTGAGATCTGCAAGTCCAAAGTGAGACTGAGGCAGATGAGAGAGCAGATGCTCTTGTAGGTCAACACAGATGGATAAGAGACTGCCAAAGCTGCCTTGGTGACTGAACCAGATATGGGAAACAAGTTAAATGCTCTAAGTCATCTGCAAATGTGATTGAAAGAGATGGTAATCACAGCAAACACAATCAGCAGTAGTAGAGAAGCATTCCTTTTCCTAGCAGAAACATATGTTGTATTTCATTAAATTACCTACATTCAAGAAAGAAAGCTGTTTGTGTGATCCTTTGTCACTTGTTAGACTTTAACTTAAAAGGACTCACCTCCACAAGGCCAGATCTATGGTTGTGCTAAATCAGGAAAACTCTAGTGCCTTCAAAAGCCCCCAGATTCAACCTCAGCTTCTGTATCTCTGGGTTTCCATCACAAAAGCAATTCAGGCTTACACTATCTATAGACAACCCAGCCCCATGCTATAAAGTGACTACATGCCTTTCAACCCATTATAGATACCAATAAAACACCCAGGGTCCTTGACATTTAATCTACTGTCGTAATAATGCTGGAAATAATCAAAATGTGGAAATTCATTTCATAGTTTTGGCTCTTGAACTGGCCGAGTATTACATTTTATGCTGCCCTAATAAAGGGTAGGTGAAATCATGCTTTTCATATTGCTTGAGAAATATGGTAAAGAATCCTGTGCAGAACATAAAAAGAAGGCTCAAATTCTCTTTTCAGACCCATCCCCCTTGTCTGCAGTCATCATTCATGTTATGTGCTGCTCTGGCTCATCCCTCAGTATCATGGGGACTTCAAAAGCTAAGGTCCTCATGGCAGCTGGGAGGGGTCCTCAGGTAAAAGTTGCAGACACAACCCTGCTCTTAGAAGTAATTTTAAACAGGAAGAAAAAGTGCTTCAAAGAAGACCTAAAATTTAAGAGACCTGGCATATATCCTCCTAAGCAGAGGGAACTCCTTTCCATGAGCCCCACAGCCCTGGTTCACAGCAGCCTTGGCACTGGGTAGGGACAGCCTCCTCCAAGATGGTGTGAAGCCAGGTAAGGAAAAGGTCATAGAAATGATACAAGTGGATAAGTAAAAAGTTACTTAGCAAATGACCTGGGAGAACTTCTGCCTGTCTGAGATAGCAATCCAGCTTTTCATGGTCACTTTCAAGTTTACCACCCAGGGGAGTATATGCAATGGAGAAAAAGCAGGTGAAGCTTTCTGCAAGAAGGCTTGAATTTTCATTTCTATACCTCCAACCTAATCAAAAGGCTATTGAATGTAATGGAAAGGCTTTCAGGCTCCCTTTGAACCATCGAAGCTGGGAAAACTTCCCAGTGTTGTACTGACCCCTATTCATAACTAAAACAATGTGGCCGGATTGCCACACCAAGGAAGCCCTAGCTCACTGCCCAGGTGGGAAATGGGTCTGGGCTTTTTTAGGCCAGAGTCCCATAGCCAGGCACCAGGAGACTCATTCTGAGCCATCTACAGTATCTCAGGGGACACTTGGCAGGCCCTGGGAAAGGGTAGTGACCAAGAGCCCATCCCAGGGCTGGTGAGCATTGATCCTTGCCTTCCTGTGCCTGCCTGGCCTCAGACACGAGGATGCAGCATCTCTTCCCATGAACTGTTTACTGTGTGTAGAAGACACTCATTCTGCTAGCATTAATCTTTCATTCTTCTCACTGCCAGTCTAGCTTGAAGGACCTATTACACAGTCTATAAAGTTTAAAAGAATAAAAACAGCTTAGCTCCCCATTAAATACATTGAAACAAAACCAATTCAGAGCATCTCTTCCACAGCAGCTGCACCAAATAGACATATAACTAGAGTCAGAATTGGAATCAGGGTTGTAGTTGTAACTAAGGAACAAATTTGCAGAAGATGCACAAAAAAGTGCAGTTCCAGTTTTTGCTTTAAAAACCCAAAACAAAACCAAACCAAACAAACAAAAACCCAACCACATTCTTCAGCCTGGCAAATAAAGCTTCCAGAAAAATATAATAATTTTAGAGAACTCTCATTTGTGAGAAATGCATCTTAAGTAGCTTTGGTTCATACAAGAGGCTCTGAGCAGAGGCATAACAAATCCTGTCCTTGGATTCAAGAGTGTCAGTGGTTCTAAGTGTTTCTGTTTCCACTGACAGCTATGATTTTCAGGATAAGTGCAGTTCCCTGCAGGAATCACCACAAAGTTAGAGATTTAACCGTATGAAGTCTTCTCAAAGCTCAGCTCTGTGTTTGTGTTTATCCAAACCTAGGGAGAGATAAGCTCAGCAGCAGTGAATGCTGCTTCCATCTCCACTTCCACCTATCATCATTACTTACCAGGCATTGTTAGATTAGCAAAATACAAGAATAACTAAAAAGAATGCTGCCACTTTCTGGCCAGAGCGGGAGAAGTGGGGAGAGATTTGTGTAAGAAAGTTTGAGTTATGAATGAAGCTACTTAACAGCTCCTTTGCTTCTCTGTGAAAAGGGATGTATGTACACTGCCAATCAGAATGATTGCTGGAGAAAAGTCTTTGTGAGATCTGCTATGTATTTTCCATCTAAGGTTTCAAATTAGAGCAGGACTAATAATTCATTGCAAATAATTTGCTTGATGATTTCACTACTTCCTCTTCTCACAAATCATCTGCAAATAGATTGTGAGTCTCCCTGTTTGCAATTTCTCCACCGATTTCTTTTAAGGACCATGGGGTGTAAGGACCACAGGCAAAACCATGGCTCCTGTAAAGGCAAAAGCACCAAAAGATACCCAGTACCATAAAGAAGGTTTGCCTGCATCATATGGCAGGAAAACCTATGGCAGAAAATCCCCAAGTAAAATGTTGTTGAACAGATTACTAAACCGGGATGAGGCAAGGAAAGCACAGCAGAGTCCCACTGAGAGCTGTGTGGGGAAGAAGAGCGAGTGCCAGGGGATGCATGCAGCTGACGCTGGAGGGGAGCAGCCTTG
The DNA here is from genome assembly GCA_035047865.1 of Dendrocincla tyrannina. Lineage (NCBI taxonomy): Eukaryota > Metazoa > Chordata > Aves > Passeriformes > Dendrocolaptidae > Dendrocincla > Dendrocincla tyrannina. Next base: position 101,843,990 of record JAWWMP010000001.1, read on the forward strand.
CAATCAGAAAGCAATGGGGGGTGGATAGTCACCCGCTAATTCTGCCTCTGGGGATAAATCGTTTGCTGATTTATAATCAGATGAACAGTTCAGCTCATGGTGGAAAGTCTGGTCAGGCATGTGAGGCTCTGGGGAACAGCAAGGCTTTGCTGGGAGCTCCTGCTCTGCCTGCAGACAGCTGCTCCCTCGAGTCACAGAGGGGCTGCCAGGGCAGCCACAGCTTTCGAAGAAGGAATTATGACCCAAGAGGAACTGCAGTGAGTCTCAAAGGCCTGCATGTACTTTTGCTAATGGCAGAAATCCTGAATTATCTTCTTATAAAGCAGTCAAGGGGACAAAACATTTTGAAAAACCAGTGGAAAGTCAACTATGTAGTGATGACCATGCCACAGGCCTGGCCTTTTTGAAGTGAAGAGCTTGTTATCCCACGAGCCAAAACTGAGCAGGATCTTAGCTGGTGTCCAGGCTGCCAGTCACTTAGGCTTTGTTAAAACATCCAGAAGAGAGAAAATATCAAATTAGAGGTTTACCAACGATCATAATTTCAGCCAACATCTCTGTGATAAGAGCAAGCATGAATCTTTATACGGATGACAAACAGCATTAGGTAAATCATGAATCCTTATGAAATTTTGCACACAAAGGTGTCAGAAGAGAAAAACAACTCAAGACGCGATCTGGCAGACCAAGCCTCTCTTGTAATGTAAATGTGGCTGCACCTCCAAGGCACAGCAAGCAGGACACTGCTGTCAGCAGCATCAGTCCCTCTCAGAGATTGCCACCACCGAGTGGGAGGACAGCCTGATACACAGAGGTGCCACTGCAATTGCCGATATGGTGGAAGTGCTTCTGCAGCAACTGGCTGGATTTCTGGAAGGCTCAGTTGCAGGAGTGAAAACCCAACATGCTGCTTCATCATTTTGAACTACAATGTTTTGAACAGTCTGTTGTTAAATAAACAAAGTGGAAATGATTAATATTTTTCTTTTTGGCATTTTAAATAAAACTTTTAGGAAACTTGGCACTCTTTTGCGCCTCATCCTGTCATTTGAGCAACATTTTATTAATCATTTTATAGAGTATTGATTAAGTTTGAGGACTATGATATGAATTTCAATCTCTTTCTCGAAACAAAATTAATGTCAGTCTGACAGCACAAACTTGTATGTGGATGAGAAATTGTTCAGACAGTGCTGAACAAATTCTCATCCTATAAAGAAAGGATAAAGAATGAATCTGAGTTTGCAGTAGGACACTTTTTGCTTCAGTTTCCCTGGTGCAATAAATGAATGCTTATTTAAAGATCTCTCCTGTTCACTTGGAGATGTACTAGACAGTAATCTCTCATTTGAGAACAGGCAAAGGAAAATAAATTTTTTCTCTTAAATTCAGCACTTGTTTTCAATTATTTTAATAGGTTTATGGATTGAGTCTTGGAAGTTCCTTTGTGCAGGATAAAAAGGTGTGTGATTCTTCTTTAATCAGTGCTAAAATTTATTCTTTCCAATAGCACCTCCTATTTTTGAAAAGCATGTCTCTGCTGTGATAAGTCTATGATACATTTCAAACTGTTAGTACCCATCTAGGGAGAACAGAATAATTCGTTTCATAACAAATCTATTTTTGTTCCTAGTTATGTTTGTAATGGAATTGGAAACAGTGCTCCTGTTCCAATGTTCAAGCCATCCTTCATAATAAAGTACGGGTCTGATTCACTATTGTTGTTCCAGCGGGAGAGTCAGCCTACGCTGTCGAGTTAACATGGAGGTATGTCCACATGGATACGTTTTTAACTCAAAATCATTACCGCAAACACAGAACAAGATGATTGCCAAATAGACCTGTTTCTGTGTTTGTTGGACTATCACATTAAACCCACACAGACACAGCATTTCAAACAGAGATCATAAAAATGTCAGATTTCTATACTGACTCATTCCAGCCCAGATGAGTTGTTAATGTGGCTAATTGGCCAGCCTGCAATCCAGTGCAAGCCTGACAGGAGAGATGGAAAGAGCATATTGGTGATGCTCATGGGAAAAAAAAATGCCACTCCTCACATTTCAGCTAATCTATAGCCCTACATTTCAATTATCTATTCCAGTAATAGGATGATTGCTTGCATTCAGTAATGAACCAGAAACCAGGAACTTAATGTTCTTGTCTGCCAGGCAGTTTTTCTGACTTTTAGACCAATTGACAGCAGCTATAAAAGCATTATAGCATTATAAAATATGGCATGATTTAATAGATGCAGCTTTCATCTTCCTCAATGTGGTTCAAAATAGCTTTAGTTAAATGTAATTTTCCAAATAGGGGGATGTCAAACTTTATCAGCAAGAGTACACTACTAAAGCTTTTTGTGAATATTTAGAATTTGACATTTGTCCTTCAGTTTTATAAATCAAGTGTGCTCAAAATTGCCCATATTTTTCAAAGTTCAATCAGAAATAGATCTAACTGAATGATACATCTAACATCATGAATGAACTCTCCAGCACTTCAGATAGGAACTCAATAAAATTAAAATAATCTATTAAATTTATATATCATATATAAAAATAATCTATTACATCTAAATAATCTATAAAATGTATATATTCATTCACAATGTACCTGAAAGTGTGCTGGAATTTCAGAAGATTAATAAATTTTTTATTAATAAGTTGGAGGGATTTAAAGTGTTGCATTGGAAATAGAGACACAGTGGTGCCTTAGCGCTCATTTTTGCATTTTTAAATGCATTTGAGGAGTAGCAACTCTTCTGAGAATTCTTATTTTCAAGTTTTCTTCCTAGATGGCTAAATGTCTTTATCGTTCAGGCTTTTAAAAGCAAATGCTCCCCAGAATTTCAATGAGACTTTTGACTGCATTAATTTTGGAAATCAAAGTTAAATATAAACACTCTGCAGACACTTGGGGGAGGGAGGTTTGATTTTTTGCAGTGTTTCTATCTGTGTGTGCCTTTCTGTGTGTGATTTTTGCCTAACTCTAACAAGCAAAGGAAGAGCTGCAAGAAAATGCCAAGAATTAGTGTAAATCTTTATCCAATTACCTTCAGCTTATCTCATGTTAAATTGGTTTCACCTGTTACTTGAAATCACCCTACCTTTATATCCAGCTAACTTCCTCTTGCTTCACCATGCTTGCCACAACTGGTTTGTTCCACAAGAAGCTTCTGGTTTGCAACAGGGCAGTCACTTGATAATGTGACTGTACATATCATGTTGCATATCGTGATTTCAGAACTGCAGAATAACTTTATTTTCCAACCAAAAGAAGCTCCTAAAAACCAGAAAGGACCTACCTCGACTCCATGGACACGCACCTGCTTTTCCCAAGGGCAGAGCTGGGCATGTATACAATTTGAACCAATTAAAAGTTGGTAGCTGGCACTTGTGCACAAAGGCAGAGAGGATGAGAGATGACCAGCTAGCTATCTCCTATGGAAAACATCTAGAGAAGTAATTTATACCCTATAAGGAGAGGTTACAATACCGACCACAAAACCAATACCTCAGTTATAACCCCTTTTTTTTCATTACTACTAAAAATTTTCATTCATAGACCTGTCTTTCAAAATTACTTGTAGTTTTCCCAAGGGGCAGGGCTGAGAGATTGGAGATGAAGTGGCTGCTTTGCAAGGACTGTGTCCATGGGCCATGGGATTTTCTCCCTGTATCAAAGGTGGTGGCTGCAAGTTCCAGCCTAAGCCCCCATGATGGCTGAGTTTCCTTGACTGAGCACAGTCCCACGTGCTGGTTTATGCCAGTGTGAGGTCTGGGAGAGGTGGGATGCTTTCTGCCATGGCAGTGGGAGTGCTGTGAAGCCCCAGAGCAGGCACAGCCTTGTGACAGCCGGTGCAGTGCAGACCATGGGGAGACACAGACTTTGCTGAAAGGAAACACAGCTGCTTTGCTGTCTGTTTTACAGCTGTGTGAGTCAGGAAAGATCACACTTAAACTGAGCACCAAGGACAAGCAGGTCCCTGCTGGCATTAACCCTCTCTATCTTGCCCTTGTCTGAAGGAGCCCACAGCAGAAATAAAAAAGCAGGAGGCATAAATTCAGTGGCAGAGAGAGGCAGATGAAATCAAATTTCCTAGATTTTGGAAGCCATGCTAGGGAACAAGGCTCAAAGAAAGATCTCCACCACATGGTGACAGGTGGGAATGAGGAATCTCTGGATATCTGGTCTTTTGGCCATTTCTGTTACCAGATTCCTATGGCTTGTGTTTATTTCAAACTGGATTTTCTGAAAACTGGAGCAGGCCAAGGACTTCAGTGGAAGCCAAATAAAACTAGGTGAATGAACAGTGTCAGTAATGATTCTGCAGCAGTGACGCATTATTTCATGCAGGGATAAAAGCAAGAAAATTGGAAGAAATGCTTTGATGCATAGTAAGAGCCTACAAACGATGAGTATCCTTTTGGACACCTCACTGGAAAACTCTGTGTGACAGGAGGTAAAAAAGAAGGTCTGAAGAAAAAAATGGTCTGACTCTCAGCCTGAGAGTGGCTAGAAGATTGGTAAAAGAAGAAAAGCATTGAGTCATTGGTTTACAGTCTTAAATGTACTGGCGTGGCTATGGCTACAAGCCTGTACCACTCCATAGCCTTTAAAAATGTATGTCCATTACTCCCCACCCACTGTGTCTGCTGGTTATTATAGTCCTTTAGTTGATTCCAGTTCATTTGTAAGATCTCAAGTTAAAATGTCTGATCAGTTTTGAAGCCTGACTGGATTTTACTCTGGCTGAAACATTAGGCACATTTTCAGGAAGTCTTGTAATTGCTTCAGAAGGGAATGTTTGTTTTCAGACTATATTTGAAGGATAAAGCCTATATTTCTTTTAAATTCAAGATCCTTCCTATCTGTTGGACACCTTAAATCCTTCCAGGGAGGCTAAATGCCTACACAAAGCATGCAGGCTGGCACAACACTAGAAACAGAACCATACATATCACAAGTTAAGGCAAAGAAAAGTCCACATAGCCCAGCAGAAACGACAGTTCAAATTAAAAAGACTAGAACAGATCAGAAAATCTCGAAAACTAAGTGAGAAAATAAAAATTGGCAAGCTGAAAAAGAATCCGAGGAGCAACTAGCAGCAGCAAGTGAAAAATAGACTAAATCCTTTCTCAAGGAAATCAAAAGAAAGAATTTCTAATGGCAGCTGATACTCAGGGTATTAGTGACCTCTCAGAGAGGATAAGGTGGCTGCACAGCATTAATTCTTCACACTGGAAGAAACTGGAGTGATTCCCATGCCCCCACCCCTTTTCAGAGATTCAGCAAAAGATCTCTCTGAAGTGAAAGAAATAAATGGTTTGGTTCACATGCTGGAGAGAGGTTGTCAGAGAACGTCTGCTGTGCCTCTGCTGTGACCTGTGGCCTGTTCCACCTATCCATAAAGCACTTGGATGAGGAATTAAGCAATGGGGTGAATTAATAGCTAGAATTTCCTTATGTTAGTAAAGATGAGGACAGAACTGCAGAAGGTGAAGGTCTGAAAAGGTGATTGGGATGTGAAATGATAGACTATCTGTGTAGATAGATGCCATGGAGGTAGTTCTCAGAGCAACTGGCAGTATACTTTGTGGAGTTCCTTGCCAAAGGATGTTTCAGATGGAAGAATGTGACATCACAGGCTCAGGAGACACCTGGACAAGAATTTGGAAGAGAGATCCTCTGAGAATTACTCAGTAAATGAACGACATCTGACTCCTGTTACTCTACTTTGTGCTGGGCAACTGCATGGAAAAAAGGGGGAGTAAGACTGTACACTTAATGCCTTAATTCATAATGGCAGATTCATAATTCGTAGATTGTGTGAATATTTGTAATTCAGAATTCAGGGAAAATTCCCCAGGGCACTGCAATAATCACACCTCTTTTGTCATAAATTAGATGATTTTTGGTGCTCAAGGTCATCATACACATGTATATATGTAAGTAGCAATTTTGTTGTTTCTTTTCCAGAGTCGTTTTCTTTCTTAACTGCATTTCCAGTTGCTCACAATTACATGAGCCATTTAAATTCTCTATTTCCAACATATCAGTTATGGTCTCTCCTTAGTAGGAATTTTTACTGAATTTCCCATGAAGCCAGAACTCTTTTATACCCTTTTATACTTTTGTTGCCCATGAACAACATGGGTTTTCATGAATTTGTAGATTTTTATACTTCTAGGTAGTTTCTCACAGATAGCATAGCTTGTAACCTCTAACCCTG
>JAWWMP010000001.1:101850324-101867548 GCA_035047865.1 Dendrocincla tyrannina
CTTTTATACTCCTTTATATTCTGTACCCCAAAACCCTATAAGTAAAAAAACTCTTCTCTGCTTTACCCACATAAAGTGGTCTTGGAAAGTTTTTCCCCTTTTCCTTACGGCAACACCTTCCATACTCACATCAGTTTTATGGTTTCCATCCTGTCTGATGCAGGTGAATGTAATTTGGAATTGCACAGTTTTTGAAATTAAATGTAGCGGTGGATCACACACACCAGGACTGAAGACTTACTAAGAATGTCCCACTGTAAGGAAAAATTAATTCAAGTGCTGCAGTTATCATAGATTAGGTTTTTTCAGTTTTCTGGAATTGGGAAATCCTTTTAGAGAAGTGAAGCTAACTTTTTGTTCATGTTTTGTTACTGACTTTCAAGAGAAAAAAGCAGAGAGGAAAATGCCTATACAGAAAGGAAAAGCTGGAAGGACATCACAGGCATTATTTCTGCATAGCAAAGAGGCAGGCTTTTAGAAAGATTGTGAAATTTAATAGGGAGCTGAATGCCAGAAAAGAAGAGGGGTAAATGAGAGTTAAAATATTAAAAGGTTGAGAAATATGATTCACATCCTAGAAAGAATGGATTGAATAACTATGAAATGGTTGTGGACAGAAGGGCTGTGATTTTTTTAAGTGAAAAACTGAACTTCGCCCATCCAACATGGATGTGTGCATATGTTTGTGCCTGTATGCATTCTCATATCTGCAGGCTCACAGAAAGAAGAGCAGATGAAAGAAAGATCCTTCTTGCTCTAATTTTGCCTTCTGGTTGGTCTGTTAGTCTGCCTCCTTATCAATGTGCACGTTCTGGCCTTTGTAGACAATGGGAATCATTCCTTTCTTAGCATTCAAAACCAAGTTGTAAGGAAGGTGCACATTCAGGGTACACAGAAGACAAGCACTGCATTTTGGAATTCACCTCATCCATGAAGCATAGGAGTGAATGTCATTTTATTTGTATTGTCCTACTCTGTTCCACATATACCACATCTACTGCCTGCTTGTATTGAATCAATGTCTTCTAATCTCAGCCTTTATGAAATCTTTGAGGCAATAAGTTCAGCAAGAAGAACCAGCAACTGTTTTCAACTCTGACTTTAATCAGGTGTCCTGCATAATACTTTCTTATTATCTCTGACTTATCTCTGTCATAATGCTTCACAATTAGAGGCTGCGAGAAGAGGCAGCTCCCCAAACAGTGGCAAGCTAGTGTTCATGGAAGCACCACAGAAGCCAGTGACAAGTCAAGACATCTTTCACCTGAGATCACCCGTTTGGCAGGGCTTAGACAGCTTGAAGGCCTCTGAGAAGAACATCTCCTGGGTGTTTCTGATCAGGCCTTTCCTGTGAAGGGGAGGCTGGGAGCCTAGAAGCCCTGGGATCATGGGCACAAGTTTCACAGTCGCCCACCAGCAGCAACACTTCCATGGCCAAGTGCAGCGATTGGCATGAACTGAGAAGAGCCAGTGCTGTGCAAAGATGTGTAATTCTGAGGAGAGCACCTGGAAAGCAGGCAACAGCAGAGGCAGGTCCCTGACAAAGCCCAGAGCCCATTCCCAAGTCATCACTGAAAAAATGACAAGAGCCTGCTGAGTAGAGATACAGAGCAGCCCTTACAGAAGGGACTGGAAACCCAAGAGCAGCTGCAGGAAGGCAAAGCAGGTTTTTTACTCTGCATCCACAAGCAAAGACTGCCAGCAAAAGAGGAAAGCGGTCAAGTATGTGACAACAGGGGACAATGAAGTGCTGCATATGTTAATCAACTCTAGAGGCTGACTGTAACTGTAGTGCAGAGCTGAAGTACTGACTTCTGTGTGACAGGGAAATTGTGTGAGAAATGCTTTTAATCAGAGGACAAAGGGGAAAACACGTCTGCCTCTTTCAGAGACTCGATAGGGGCTAAATATCCTGCCCATCACGAGATGACCCAGAACTCACCTGTAATACACCAGCAGAGAATGACCATGCAATGGATGCCTGAGCAGGGAATACCCTCATGATGATACAGAGAGGAAAAAAAGTTAATTATTTAAGAGTCTCATGGCAGAGGGGCCCATATAGAGTTCAGTGGTCTAGTCCCCAGGGTACCATGCACGTACTGAAGGAAACATCACATGGTGAAGCAATTCCCAGAGTTTGAAAAAAGGTTAATGAAAGCCATCAGACACCAGAATGCAGCAAGGCCGTACGGGATGGGATGCAAACAGGCAGTGGTGCTGACTCAGAGGAGCTCCACACAGGCAGAGCTACACTGACCCAGGAGAAACCTTCAGTGTGAAGCAAAGGGAGCCCTTAGTTCTGGAAAGTCAGATACAAACCAAAAGACGGACACGCACTTTAGTGTTGAAACTGGAGCCACAGGCATAGCAAAGTAGAGGATAAAAGCTTCAGAGCCTGCTGTAGGAAGCCAGCACCCATAAGAACTGTTATGGAAACAAATCCAAAATCAGTCTGCAGCTGGTATACCAGTCCCACTTTTTGGGCTGGAAAATTAAGCTGACGACATCTGTACTGGGGATAAGGAGCTCTCAGAGCAGTAGAACTGACAAGACCACATACCACATACTTCTTATCCAGAGGGAAATAGATGATTGTAAGGAAGGCTGTATGACCGGAGGGGCAGAGTGCTTTGGGAGGGAGAGTAGAAAAGTGTGAGCGTGATATGAAGCTTCACTGGAACTAGAAAAAATCCAGCAGGCTGTAGTGATCCATCTTACAAGTCTTACAGGATTTATTTTTTGTTCACAAAAAAATCATGAGTACATTTAAAAGCAAATAAACCATGTAGTAATGCAGTGAGTCACACCTCTCCACCTCTAGCCATGAGAAGGTGTGCCAGGAGGCAGGGGAGCCACATCTGTTCAGCCTCTGGAGGGATAATGCTCAAGGTTTTCAAGAGGTTGAGTCTGCTACAGTCAGAGCTACATCAAAGAGCAAAAAGCTGTTCTTAAAATCCCCATATCTATTGATCCCATGTCCTCCTTTAAAGTACACTTAGTGAACGCCCTCAGCAGCTTCCTCTACAGACCAGGGAAAATCACCATGCCAGTCCTCTTCAGCCCGGCCAGCCATCAGACCATTCTAGTGTGAAGAACTCCATGACACTGGAAGTGTACAAGCCTTTTTGACCCTGTGGGCAAGGCCGTTCAGAGAAGACTTCACTCACAAAGTTTGATTATTGAATTCCTTTCTTCACCTTCCTGCATTACCAGCTCAGCATGGAGGGGTTGACCAGGAAAAAAAAAAAAAAGGAAAAAGACCCCTGCTACTCACATACCCCAATTTTCTTCATCTGTTTGGTTCTCAAAGGCTCATGTGCAAGTCCATATGAAGCCTCACCATCTTGAGGTCACTCTTTGTGACCATAAACCTTCTCTCTGGAAGCAATGAGGATCCAAATGTTATCCTGACTGCCCTGACCCTACCCCTCAGGACTAAATAGGATCTCTTACCATTAAAAGAAAGCTAAATACAGTTTATTAAGAGATCCCAGTGTCTCTGGGAAACTTTTTGATTTATTTGAGTTGACCTTCTTGGTGAAATATTAATGACATACGTGTTTATTCTCCTGCCATGATCAAACACTGAGAACAAAAAAGTCACCACCAAGCAGAAAGAAACGTATTTCAATATTTACTTTGGAGGTGACAGAAAATTATCTGTGAAGAGTTCTCTTCCAATTAACCTTATCACTGCTATTGCAAACAGTGAATGACAGCAATGTTTTCACATACCGTACAGTCTGGGTCTAATTGAGACTCATGATCATCTCTAAACTTCTATGATTAGAATAAATGTGACAACAAAAAAATCACTAGACCTTCACTGGGTAATGAAACTGTGAGTGATGAGCAATCCATGATACTGCTTGTCACACCACCATGATTGCTTTCTGGATGGATTAAAAAAAAATCGTAGGTAGCAAAAAAGTGGTGGGTGTCAAACTTAAATTATGGCACGGCACTTGATAACACATAAATATTGTGTTCCAAATTCACTTTGATTTGGATATGAGTGTTCTCCCAGGAGTTGCAAAGTGACTGAGAGGACACTAATAACAAAAGAAGGGGAAATGTCAGCCAGGGCAAAGCGTTTAATAAAGCATTTGAGGGAACCAAGTTAGGCTCTATATTATGCATGGCCCCACTGCAGGATGTCACCATTGGCACATATTTTCTGTTCTTGCCCAGGAAAAGCGGGGAGATGAAGGAGGTGTCTCTCTCACTGTCCTTATCTGCCAGGAGGCAAAGGCTCCCAGGGACTGACTCACAAGAGACATGAGAAGAGAAAATCCTGGTCTTAAGATACATTTAAAAAGAAAATAAATCTAATTAAAACATTTCTGGCACAAAGTTTAAAATTATCTCATGAAATTCTGAGGTCTAAAAATATGAGTCACTTACTGTGTAAATATTATTAATGTCTGTGATGGAGCTCAGTGACAGAGCCGCTTTCCTACGACAGCCAGAGCCAACAGCCTGCTGGCAAACAGAGGAACTGCTACTATGCAACATGAAATTGGGAATTACACAAAAATGTCAAATTATGGAATTATATTAATCTACCTGTGGTGATGATAAGGTATGAAAAGGCATTGAACATTCATGTGACTGAAATACAGCAACACTTGAGAGAGCCAACTTCAATCTGAGAAATGGTAATACATTCCTCAGGACACAATGATCTTGAAAAAAAGGAACCAGGAGCTGAAAGAGGTTTGTGAACTTGCAGGCTGTCTCACAGGGAAAGGAAAGCCATTATCCTGAAATTATTCATGAACTTGCTGAGCTATACATATGAGAGTCATCCTGTATTAATCTTTTGTATAAACTTATTTAGACGAGTGATGCATTTTCAGCCAGGACCGTGCTGAACTATTCATTTTAAATACACAGTCTGATGAATTTAATTTTCCTTTTGTGAATCAGCCATAAATGGATCCTGATTTGCCAGAGAAATTGTCCTGAAGAGTAAGCAAAAATTTTAGTACAGTTTTTCAGCTAATGGTCTCTTCCCAAGGCACTTGCTTTGGGAACCTCCTCTTTGTGGGTTGTTACTGATTGCATGCGTCTGAGTAGTACCAGTCCCAATTCCCTGAATGGGTGACTGAAATGCTTGGGGTGAGGAAGGAAGGAGCAGTGAGTGCTCTTGCTCACTGAGCAGCACTGGCAGGAGGAACTCCTGCTCTTCCCAGTGGCTGGCAGAAAAAGAGGCAGCAGCCAGATGAGGCAGTCCCAGAGATGGCAGGGCCAGCCACCACCTTGCCACACTGAAACTCTTGCAGAAACCTTCAGTGCAGAGGGATGGGGAGAGAGCCACGGACAGCACTGGATGCTCCCTGCAGCAGCCAGGACACGGTATCCCCACATGCTCTGCCCTGGGCACACCAGAGGGCCGTGTGTGGAAGCTGTCTGCTTCCACAGTGCCACCGGGGGAAGTTTGCTAATTATTTTGAAGGGCTATGGAAAAATTTGATTGTGTGCTGTATAAGTAATTCCCTTGCCCTCATCCCACTGTCAGTGACAATAGGGAGCTTTATAGCCAAATTGCAGGCAAAATGGAGAGTGTTAACAGAGCAAATGGGTGGCTGTGACAGATGCCAATCAAGGTATCACCTCTTCTCAAGTGCTGCTTTTTGAGCAAGGTTCTCTTTCTCCCATTTCATCAGGTGGGTCAGCTTCTCTCCATTGCTGATCACTACTATCTGTGAGGCAGCACAAGCTACTGCCTCTCCAGACTGCAGAGGCACTCTGGACTGAGAACATTTTAGTCCCAACTTCTTGAGAAACTGATAAAAACCGCCAATGCCATGACCATAAAACATTAGGTAAATCACTTGAATGTCCCAAAAAATCACTTCATTTTCCCAAGAAAACAATTGTCCTATTAAGAAAACCATCCTGAAGAGGCAACTTGATGCCAAGTCCAAATTACATTAAAATTACGAGTTTTGTATCATTTGTATGAAGCACATGAATTAGCATTCCTTGACCAATTGAATGTCTAATGTGTATTTCTATTTCACTAACAAATTAGTCTGTTGTCTAGGAGAATCAATAAGTAATTCAAGAGCAGAAAGCTCATTACACTTATTAAACTTGGTATGATTTGTAACGAGGAACAAGGCTTCCATTTATCAGAAGCCAGCTCCAAGAGAGCCAGAGCACTTCAGAAAGTTTAGTCAAAACATCCCAGACCTTTAACAACTTCTAAGAAAGCAAAGCAGGAAAATTTTTCTCATGAAAGATTTTGAGAGGATCTCCCCCTTTGTGGACCTCTAGTTAAAGAGTGTGTGGCAGAGTTCCAGGTATTTAAGTGCCAAAGTTTAGCACTGGAAGAAGTAACTCTGAATGAAGCTGATGCTTTCTGATAACTAAGAAACACCTACATTTTTCACTGAACTAAGACCAGCTGTTCCACAAGCATCCACACACAGCTAGAAGTAAGTGGATTTATGGCTTTATTATCATTTATAGCTCCATAAGGATGCATAAGCATCCACATCACTGGCTCAGACTGAGGCTCACTAAATCATTTGTGTTAGAGCAAGATTCTGGCAAATCCTGGAATTATTTGTACTGATTTTTGTATGCTTAAATGCTCCTTGCTCATCAGCAAGGCCAACTGCTGACTGTGAATACTAAGACTATATTATCTTTATTATAATTCAGGGAAGATTTTAGCTGCTTTCAGAAATATTGTGCCTCCTTATTCTATATTTTTTCTTTAGCAAAGGAGTGGACACTCACTGAATAGTAATTGTTTGAATAAATTGCACAACTCCCACAGGAACAAAACACTGCAGGACCTGGGAGTACAGAAACAAGATGTCATCCCTACAGATGCTTATTTCCTGCTATGACTTGATTACAGGTCTTGTGATTGATTTCTTCACCACTTCTTCATGTATGCAAAGCACTGTCTCCTCTTGCACTTCTGGTAAGCCATTCCCGAGGTGGAGAAGTCTTCCATGGTTTTCTTTTCCCCCTTTTTTTCCTGTAAGGCTTATTCTTTTTGTAGCGCATGATAAAGACAGGCTTCCCTCCTTCAGAGGTAATTAAACTATTCAATCACACTCTACAGTAAAAAAGGTCCTAAGGCAAAAACTTTGTTCATGAGAACACTGTGTAATGTGTTTCTTCATCTCTGCTTTCTCTCATTTATACATTGAAAAGTCCTAAGACTCTCATCCTGATTTACACAGCTGTGACCAAACCATTGCCATCCACAGCAACTATGTCGGTCTGTAATCCACACTCAAAGGACAAAAGCTAACTCAAAAAACGAGCAGCTAATAATGAAAATGTTCCTTGTCAGTACAAACTGAAAAGCTCAGTGTAAAGAGTGAGTCTAGGTGGGCAGGAACAGTTAGAAGAGGTGGCTTTTAGTGGAAGAGCAAACTTGAGACAGTGGATCATTTCAAGATATTTCTCCATCTCAGCAACATCTGTTTGAAACCTTGCTGAACAGCCATGAGGTGTGTGGACGTTTTGTAGTGACCACCCACAGGACTCAAGCAGCTGAACCCTTGGACAGCCTAAGAGGCAAACCCAGCACTGAGACTAGTGATGGATGGAGCTCCTCCTCTTGCATTTCATGCTTATTTTATGGTAGTTTGCAGCACATTCCCAAGGAGTCCTGCTTTCAAATAGGTAGGATTTGTTTTCAATGTATTAACATACATCTTGCTAGCATGCATTAGGGTTATTTTGATCGAAGACAACTTGACTCATAACTTTAAAGGAATGGGCTGGAATTTACTGGAACTGAACAATATCAATAAACAGCAACAGTCATATAAAGGTTCCGTGGTTTGGCTCATTTAACATTCTGTCTTTATTAAATCTGGCATAGTCTACATTATGCATTATGCAAGGAGAAATTGGTAGAAATGTCAGTTTTTAAAGAAATGCCTTAAAAAAATAATAAAAAGAGGAGAACTATTTCCTACATAAACAGTGATGATCTTTTCACTAAAAAAACTTCTCTTCAGAACTCTGTCAAACTGCAGAAATCCAAATTATATTTGTAGACTGACTAGGTTTAATTTTGCTTTTAACACATTCCTGCTTTGCAGAAAAGCTCTGTTTTCCCACTGTAAGATAAAATTATTTCTTTCAATTTTGACTAAAGAGATGTCAATTTTCTCCCTTTCAGTAAAAAACCCAGTTTTCAGAGTGAGATGTAGCCAAAACATCAATGGAAAGCTATGGCACAGGGCAGTTCTGACATCACAGGAACACTTCAGAGGCCAAAGCAAAAGGGCAAGAGTCAGTCAGGAAGGGTGAGGATATTTCTGCACACTTCCATAAAAGAAGCACTGAAAGATGGGTTCACTAGCTAGGTACCTCACCAAATTTTAACTTGCCCAGGCAGCCATCTGAATGCAATCAGGTTTTCCTTCTACAGAGTAGTAAAATATTACTGCAGAAGTGAAGTAGGTTTCGCACTAAAAATGGTTAACAGACCTCGGAGAGCCTCCAGATGCAACTGACAAATGAAAAACTAGGTTTTATTCCAGGTTTATGAAGAGGGCACTGAGAAAGGCACCTGGCTGACAGTGAGGGTGTGCAGAGCAGGAGCACGAACATCAGAAGTTGATTGTTTCACAGATGCAGGAAAAAAAGAAGACAAGAAAGCAAATTCTGCCTCAGAGCCACATTAAGTCAGCCAGGGAGGATTCCCCTTTCTCAGAAAAATTTCTTAGTCAGGCCTTCCAGAGCTGCTTACCTAACCTGTAGTTATAGGTTTAAATTTGGTTTTATGCAAAACAGTGTTATTATCTCATCACTTTTATGTTTCTTTCTCAACCGCTATGCTGTTCTCTGTAAACTTGGACAGGTGAAAAATTAAAAAAGGATAGTACTGTGGTTTTGCAAAGCAGCTGTTCGTGTGCCAAGGCCTTGTCCCCATCTCTGTAGTTTGTCAGGTGCAGACAACAGCAAGGTGACCTGGCCTGATGGGCCAGACCAAGGGACCCCTGGGGCACAGGGGACAGGGAGAACCACAGAGCCTGAGCAGCATGTTACTAAGGGAGAGAGGGACAACACATTGGAGGGCTGGTGGGACTCATATTTCTGGCCAGGGTAATGGGAACCCCAGCCCCATGACTGGAAGCACTGCAGCAAAGTAGTGAAAGGTTTGGTGAAGAAGTAAGCGGAGCACAAGGGAAGGGATGGTCAGTTTTCAGGCTGCGTCCCTGATAGCCTGCTGAGGGACCACTCAGGTGAAAGTGCTGGTCCACGCTCTTGTGGACAGAGCCAGAAGGACAGATGACACCTACTGAGTGCCAAAAACAGTGGAGATCTTGCTTGGGTCATCTGCTCTTGCCAAGTGGCACTGCTTGGTCAACAACTCAGACAGGCAACAGTGCTTGATGCTAAGCCAAGGGTGTCTCATCTCACACCCAGTGAGACCCAGTGCTTCCTGGACTTCACTCTGCTTATGCTGCTTTCAGACCCACTGGCACTAATTGGCACTTATGCATTAATTTCAAATCAGAACTGCTCCTGCCAGCAGCAGTGCTGGCTCAGCCAGAAGTAGCTGTCATCAGCTGGGTGACGAGTGCTCATCATGTCCTTCTAGTATTAGTTCTAATATAATCAACGAGTGCTTTTCTCATGTACGAGTCTACACATTGTGAGAGAAAGTTCAGCCCAGCACTGTGGATAGTCCCAGCTCGAGCTGGAGAGAGGACTAGAGGACATCCAGAAGGCCCTGCCAACCTATACATCTGATTTCATGAGCATGGAGTCTCTGCTGCCTGTGCAGAACTAGTGGACTGATGTAAGAAGCCCCCAGGCAGAGATAGGGTTGCTACAGACTGGGGCGCAGTCACTAAGAGAGTAGGGCAGGACCAGCATGATGCAGGAGTTACAGCCTGGGGAGAGCAGTCACAGAGGAACAGACATTTGGACTGATAGAGATCTCAGGAAACATCTATTTGTGAGGCTTCAGAAGGGATTTGTACCACAGGGAAATAAAGTGTGTTGTCACAATACCACATAACAAAGATGGGAATAAATGAGCTAGTTAGATGTCTGTAGAGCAAGTAGCCTAGAAACAACATTTGTTCAAGGACTAGACAAGAAGAATGGACTGACCAGCTCTACTGACATCCAATCTCACAGCTCATTCACAGGGGTATCCTTCTGTATAAGCAAAATGAAAGATCTGCTGCAGAGAAAATATGCCCATAAACTTACATTGATCTGAAATTAATATACTTGTGAAAAATTGCTTTCTGGGGGGCCAGTGTAAGTGCTATCAGCATATTGTGTGCAAACTGAGAAAGTTACTCTGTTGGAATCTTGGAGAAGAGAAAATATATAAGAAATACACTTCAGTGATATACCTTACAAACAAGCAGTGAGGAATAACTCATGTAGGTTTTCTGGTGGGATATCTACTGAAACAAGAGCCATTAAAGACTAAGACTCCACAGAGCACTTGTTATATTGAATGCTAATGTCTCTAAAATGCCCCGAATACAGATAAACAACAAGAGACACATCACTTGCTATTTTTTTCCCCCAAATTCCACAATAGATGTTACTGTTGCTTTGGTAAATGAACGAGAATATCACTGAAACTTCCTCAAGTATGTTTGCTCTCTCCACTGAAACATGCAGTCTTAACTCTTGCACCACTCCTCATTCCCCTGTGACAGCCTTCCATCCCCTCCAAGTGGGGGTCACAGGAGCCCCTTGAACAAGCTGGACTCAGTAAGACAGCAAGGTCAGCTTAACAGGAGCAAAGTTCAGGGCCAGTCTAAACTGGATAACTGCATTATCATGTCTTGCACCTGTCTCAGTGAAGCTCATCAAAGTGAAAAGGATATGCATTGGTGGCAAGAGGAAAGTTAAAAAAAAAAAGAAAAAAAGGAAAAAAGAGAGAGACACACACAAGTAAAAAGAAGAAAAAAGACAAAAAGAGATGTTTGGGATTGTTTTTGTCTGAGGTCTTTGTTGAAGATACAAGAGCTGCCCTCCAGTATGAAAGTTTGCTTTGGAATCCACTACTCTATCTTGAAAATTTTCTTCAAAAACCTGAGCCTCCAACAATCTTTTTCTGAAACCTGTGGCCAAGACAGAATTGCACCTTATAGTATAAATGTCTTTGCTGTGAAATTTGGGCAGGGAAATGCAGACTTTGCACATCCGTGAAATCCAACTGGTGTGATAGCTCTGGGCACTCGTGTGCCTTTCAGCACACAAAGCCCTTTTATTATGATACCTGATCATTTGCTGCTCTTATGCCTTTTCTCCACTTTATCTGACTGTCCATACAACTCATTTATAAATTACTCCTATTTCCACAGTCATTACTTGGTTCTTTTTGCTAATATAAGTCTATGAGTTTTGCCCAACAAAATGATTTGAAATGTGGCTCTGGTTAGTGTACATCCGTTTTCTCAAAGGAGCAAAGATCTAAAACTCTTATGTAGAACAGCTGTGTGTGTTAGATTCCTCGGTTTGGACAATGCTTTGAACAAACTCAATTTACCTTTCAATTCATAGGCTTGCTCATGCCTGAAACAGAAATAACTTGATAAAACATTTGCAGTCTTTGCCAGCTTAAGCAACATCTGAAATGCTTTGTTGATGAGTGGAAGCTTTCAGATTATTTTTGGTGCCATGACATACGGTTGTGCATAACCCAGACTGGAAAATAACTGACAGCCTCTGGCATCTTGGAGATAAGCAGTATCAGCTGCCATAGAGTAGTGGACCGCGTCCTATGAGTAAAACAGAGTCTGGCAGTAGCTTTGGGAAAGAAAACCCTTTTTTTTTTCTATTAATCATGTTGTTAGCACACTTTTGTTTTCTTTTGATGCAGCCTTTAAGTGATTATTTGCTTCTTTTTGCTACTGGTTGTTTCCTTTGACATGCTGGGCGTCATCATCCAGTCTATTTGGTGGTGTGACTGAAAAGTAAGGTGGCTAGGAATAAAAGGGAGTTAAAATACATGAGTTAATCTTGTGAGTCCAGTGCCTCTGCTCTCTCTCCATCACCTTGGAAAGAGGAGGAAGTACACCCCTTCCCAGCTGCTGAAAGTGCTCCATGGCCCCATGTCTGTCCAGGGCCACTGTGCAGGAGCCAAGCAGCCCACAGGAGGGGAATTTCCCACCATGGATGCATGGAGCCATTGCAGAATTTATTCTCTCCCAGCATTGGCTTGCAGGACCCAACAATGGGGCTACTGCCCAGGCTCGTGCCGGGGCTGGGTCACCAGCCAGAGTGGGAAAGGTTGTGAGCCATCTGAAACTGTCAGGGATGCTCCGTGCCCAGAGCTTTGATGCTCTAAGCTATTTACCATGTAGCTGCAAGACATGGAGCCTGATGTCAGACTAACAAAATGGTCACATATGCCAGGAAAATTGGAAGCAAATTCAGAACACTTTTCCGAGCATGCTGTGTCCACCATATTGCTGATAATAATGACACATCAGATGAGATGTCGTAATATAGGAGGAAAACAAAAATGGGCATCTGCACCTTCCTATGTTATTTCTCATTCTACTTTCCTTTAATATATCCACATGTATGCACTGTTTCTGTGTTCATGGCATAGAGAAAGTCTCTGGCTACCTTAAGTCACGAAAGATTTATAGACACAGTGTACCTGTAAGTTTGCCAGATGGTAACAGCAATCACAGACATCTGCTGCTTTTAAAGTGTTAATTCAGGTGTAGAAAATCAGTTGCAATTAATCCTTTCTGGAGATGTCAGCTGTGTATGATAAACACATATAGATATATCTTTGGAGGGAGACCACAGCATTACCTCATTATAAAATATTTTTTTTCCAAATCTAACATTAAAACAAGCAGAAAAGTATGGCCAATGCATAAGTATCTATCTTTATACTACATAAATATGCAAAAGTCCTGTCAGAACAAAGCCCCACATGCTGAAGCTCACTGGACAGATGCTATCAGTCCCCAAGAAAGAAGTCATTCAGCTGTCATTCAAAAAGTATAATAATTTGAATGCTCACACTTTTAAATGATCTTTTTCACATATCTTTTTCACATATGTTGTGAGCACTCACTGTGGGAGCTGTCTCGAGCATGCCCCTTTTAAAATGCCTTGAGCCCACAAGAGACAGCACAGCACGATGTAGATGAACTATGGTGGCATCTTACCAGCCACGCAGCTCCAAGCTTGCTGCACACGTTTTAAAGGGGTCAAGCTGTAGAGGTGTAGCTTGTCAGTGTATTTCACACGACAGCCACATCCAACCCAGAGCTCAGTGAAAACACAGGCCCAGTCAGAGAATGAGATTTGGCACAGAGCTGCAGACACCTTATCATAACCTTGTGTCATCTTCCAGGAAGATCTAGACATAACCCACCCTTTATTCACACAAGCTGAATTTTTTCCTCAGTCCACCCTTTTAGGTCTCATTTAGGGAAAGCATAGTTACCCATTTCCCGACCTTGATCTTTTTCTGTATTTTAAGCTCATTTTTAAACCCAAAGGTGACTGAAAATTGAGCACATTCACAAGAGCTTTCTTGAATAATAATATCCCTGGAAAGCTCTTTCTGAGTTTTAGGAAGACAAGAAGCCTGTTTGTCATGGCATCCTGAAAACAACTGAGATCACATCAGGAACAGCACAGTGAAAGGGCTGTGAAGACTAAGATGACTCTGAGTTAATATTATTACTCTGACACAGTACATGTAATTGTCTCTAGGGGGATGTTTTAATTAAAAGGGTAAAAAAATAAGTTTCTTTTCAACTTCAGCTTCCTTCTACCTCTCATCAAATAAAATGTAGATGATGTAGGATAATTAGTCTCATTAGTCTTAGTGGTTTGTGCTCAAAGCATTTGTGATAATATCCTGCTTTACTCTTTGTCTTTTAATTACCCATAGGATACTGTAGGATATCAGGCCAATGCTGAACTGCATAAGTGAAGGGAGCCTTGGGGGCTCATATCTTAATATGTTTTGACACCTTATCAATCTTTAAGTTTAACATACTGATTTATGTGCCAGCATTATGATGAGCTCACTATGGTTACTGAACTGTGTGCTATTTGGATGTATAAGGTCATTGGCAGCTTGTGCAGATCAGTTCTTTGTGGTCTGTGCCAGAAGCTGATAGGAGGCAAATCTTCTGTGCTTCCCTAGAAAATAAGCTGCACATTTTCTTTAGGGGAAAAAAAAGGCATTCTACACAAAAGAGGAAAAGCTATATGTAGGAAAAGAGTGTGAATAGTGGAGAATGGGATAAGGAAAAGAAAATGAAGACAGATTTGCACAATCCTGAATCTGAACTTCATAATAATCACATTTCATCCTCCAAGAATATCCTTCCAGATAAAAGTAGGAGACGAATGCCACCAGTTTTCCAGGCTGAAAGTTCTGGAAGGTAAATAATGAGGCAGAAAATATTTTACATTTATATGAAAGAGTTCTGGCTAATAACACTTGTAATTTCTTAGTATCACCAAGTAAAAGAAACAGGTGATGAAGTAGGTAGCAAAGAAAGGTACATTTCTCTTCTCTGTCCCCAGTGTTTGAAGTTCCAAATACGTTTGCTGGGTCTATTGTTTCATTTCTTCCTTGCACCAGGATAGTCACAGCTTGAAAAGAAAGGCATTTTAAAAAAATTTCTACCCTTTTCTATGTAAGGGGTTGGTTTGGGTTTTTTTAATTTAAGAATTATTCAGATATCCCTAACTGATTTCAAGTGCATTTCTCTTCTGCTTTCGCTAGTGTATTCTGACACTCCAGGCTTTTATGTTGCAGTTGCAGATGAATAAAATAATTGAAGCATCTTGTTAATTGCTGTCTTGTTGGTGATCAGGCATTGTGACTTGGCAACTTTTATCAGAAAGTACTTTGTCACAATCTGACAAGATAAATTAATTAGTGTGAAACTCCACCCTGCATTCATTATTGCTGATGTACCTCAAACCTTTGACATAGCTGCTGCTACATAATTTACGCAATTGGCGAGGAGAACAGTTAGACCTGTGTTTATTTTCGTCAAAGCATGCAGCAGTTGCTCTTCAAACACATGTGCCTTTTAAAAAAGAGATTAATATTAAATGACTCCTTAATATTGTTAAGGTGCTGTATCCCTCATTTCTCAAGTAGCCAGGGTGTTTATGCATCCTTTCCATCTGTCTACGGAAACACAGCTTAAAGATTATTGTGAAAAAATATTTTCTCTCTAATGCTGTAAAAGACCTTTCAGGTGCTTTACAGCCTATCTCTGTTGCTGCCAGTGAGTTAGAGCACTGCTGATTTTCCTTGGAAACCATGAGTTCCTGCTATGGAAATGTGAAAGGCTACAGATTAAACAAGTGGAGTCCATCACAGGACACTTTATAATTAGGATGAATTAAGAACATTAATATTTACATTTTAGAAAGATGGAGCTGTTAAGAGCATAAGGGATTATTGTAGCAATGAAATCAAGACTGAAAGTGTCTGTGTGTGAGCAAGAAGGTTGCATGGGTGAAGAAACTGGACTGAAGCCATAGGAAGAAATTTTTGCAATTCCTTTAATACTCCTCTGGCCAAATCAGCTATGATATCATGTTATATAGGAGGAGGAGTACTGAGTATAGCCCGACTCACATTGCATGGTGTAGATACACACAGAGGTCCTAAGCTGACTTTGATGGAGTCAGTAAATAAATTCTTCCTGACTTAAGCTGACTAGCAAAACTTCTCACCCTTTTCTACAAAGAATGGATATAGTAATCACAAACTTGCAGAAAAATCAAATTCCTAAAAAACACTTGTGCTCCCATTTTGTTCTTCATCTGTTTTTCCCAGAACTGAGGCATAATCAGAAGGCAGCCCTTCACCATGTCAGCAGCACTCACTGATTATCTCATCTTTATTATGGTCCTGTATTTCAAACACCCAGAAAAATATTGATTCCCTAAAAATTGCTTTTATCCTGGTATGATGCCACTGACAGAAAGAAGAAGAACCTATATCTGAAAGAAAATTGCCATGATTTTTTCTCTGATGGCCGATACACAGCTGAGTCAGAAGCTACACAAAAGAGTTGTGGGCCGTAATCATCTCATTTGGTATTTTCCCTCTTCATACAATCAAGGAGAAAAGTGTGGGTGGCCCTTTTCTGAACTTGCCCCTTAGTCACCCACTCCTGAGAGCAACCTTTTACTCCTCGCTCCTGCAGGGTCTGCAGGCACAGAGTACCAGATGGGCGCTGATTTAGGGTCTTACCAGGAACTCGGGTTCCCAAATTGAGAGGTCAAAACATTCACCTTATTCTGCTGATAAAATTTTATACAATTTTAACCTCTTTTTTTTTACTGATGCATCTATCTTACAAGGTGATTGTTATAATCCACAGCACAGTTCAGATAGAGTCATTTGTAGTGCTCTGAAAAGTCAATGCCAAATCACTAAGTGCAAGCCTTCCTTCTGTACTCTTTCTTTACGTGTCTCACTTATCTCTTTAATTTGTGTGTGATGCTCAAATTTCTGATGTAGAACGTGTGCTGAGACAATCTCAGGACTTGCATCTGTTCGGGACAATGGGCAGGAAACAATGAACCCTATCGTAATATGGCTAAATAGTACCAGAAAAGTAGCAGAAAACATAAAGCAGTGACTGTGTGCAGGGTACATATGACATGCCCAGAGTCTGGAAAACAGTTTTTGAAAGATGGGAAGGTGAAATGTCTGTGGACAATAGAAAGACCAGAAAAAAAGGAGGAGAAAATACCTTTCCTCAAAGAGCATAATGGTGTGAATGGTGAAAATCTGTCACAGGAATTGGAAAGTGCTATAATGTAGTAGGTATGCAAAAGATAAAAGGAAAGACATGTTCTTATTAAAAACTCAAGACATACTCTTTACAAAGCCAGTAATAAGTTTTCAATGTTTATAACAAATCAAAAGTCTAAGTGGAATCAAGGTCAGAAGAGGGAGTTTGGGTCAAGAGATATATAGCATGTATTGCAAGGTTTGGTGTTTGCTGCTTTCACAACAGGGTAAAGATACAAGAAAGGCAAGTGTAGTAGGGGCTGCAATACCTTTTATTGCTTAACTGTTGTACTTTTGAAGAGCTGATATGCCCAAAAATCCTGTTTGGGGTTTTGGTTTTTGGGGGGTTCTTTTGTTTGTTTGTTTTGTTTTGATGTTGTTGGGGTTTTTTTTGTTGTTTCAGGGGTTTTTTTTGTTTTGTTTTGTTTTGTTTGTTTGTTTAGATCGGAAGAGCGT
>JAWWMP010000001.1:101867648-101880663 GCA_035047865.1 Dendrocincla tyrannina
TTTGTTTTGTTTGTTTGTTTGTTTTTTGTTTTTGCAATACATGAAATCTAAAGCTAAGTCTGGGTGAAGAGCAATTGCTAGGGTTTCACATGATTATATTAATCCATTCAACAGTCTGAGAGGAAAAGAACTCCCTCCATCCCAGTAGAGCAGAGCTAGATGCAAGCAAAAGAAACAAGCTGTAAGGTCAGTGGTCTCCGTGGGACAGAGATAGATAATCAGCACCTGCAGAAAGCAGGGGCTTTCCTGGTGGCTGAGCTTCTTTGCTGTTATGTTGAGTTTGACTTGACACGTAGTATTCTATATGAAGACCAGAGAGGAGAGGAGGTTTAACGATACAGAAAGCAACGGTAGCAAGTTAATTGCACAGGTTGTAGTAATTTCCAAAGTAGAAATGCACTAAAGTAGATCTGTCATGTTATAAGAGCAACCAGCAAAACTGTGTGTTGGGAAACACTTCTGCCACAGCATATGTGGAGCAGAGACAGAATTATCCAGACTATACGTCGTGGAGAAAGAAGCCCCGGGAGACAGGACCAGCGCTGTGACAACTTCCAAAGGACCAGAGACTTTATAATTCAACATTACGTGCGTCTTTTATGTACGGGTTTTCCCCTGGTTAGATTGTAACCTCTAGAAACCCCCTGCACACACGGGAAAAGAGCGATCCTTTCCCCGGGCATCCAGTCCCGCCCCCCTCCCGACTTTATTGGATGTATCACCTGTCAATCCCTATCCCCGGGTTCCCCCTGGGTTTTGGTCCTCCTGCTCCCTTATTGGCCCCTGTGCCCCCCAAACCACACCACTCCCCCTGAACCCTTACCCTATCACATCCTACCTCCCAGACCCCTCCCGAAGGGCTTAAATACCCTGGACACCAGTAATTGAAGGCTTTTCTATGACTACTCAGTCTCGGACTGCTGCATCTCTTGACTCCCGACCACATGGGGATTTCGCAATCCCCTTCAGACCCCGGGAGGCCGTGGGACAGCAGAGGAGCCGGTTCCCCCCAACCACAGCTGTTAACTGTGGCTCCTGGCTAGGTCACTTTTAAACATCTCTACTTAAGCATTCAGGTGTGCATTTTCTTAAGAATATTAGTGCTTAGAGAAGCTGAGAGTCATCCAAATGAATTTCAGAGATGTGTAGAAAGTGAGTTCCACTGACACAAACTGGAAGTACGTGTGGAACTCTGGAAAGGTGATTGGCTGTCTACATCTTTGCAGGGACTAAATAGAATTTAAAGGATTGGCTGCCTATCCCAAGTCAACACCTGCCTTCCCACAGTCTCTTAAGCCATACACAGCATAAGAGGAAGTGCTCTTCTGAATCTAGGCCAGGATATGTAGAAATATTCCTTATTGTCAACCACTTGCCAAACCTCTGTCATATCTTCAGCTCCATTTCAATGTCAAGTAAAGATATTTTGGAGGTTGAGAATTTCTATTACACTTTGGGATTTTTGCCCATTTTAACCATAGGAAAAGTACACTGAATTTAGTAGGTATGTGCTTAGGATACTGTCTTTGCTTTGGCAGTTCCTATTAGAGCTGTGTCTATCAAACACAAT
Source organism: Dendrocincla tyrannina (assembly GCA_035047865.1). Classification (NCBI taxonomy): domain Eukaryota; kingdom Metazoa; phylum Chordata; class Aves; order Passeriformes; family Dendrocolaptidae; genus Dendrocincla; species Dendrocincla tyrannina. The sequence continues at coordinate 101,869,219 of JAWWMP010000001.1, forward strand.
GGAAAAGAGTTAAAAATTAGCTCTTTACATGCTGCAAAGATTTTGATTATTCTTTCCATATGGCAGGTAACAGTTCAAATCAAACTAAGGGGCATCCTCACATCTATATGCCATTTTGACTTCACCCAAACATGCAGCCCCATTGTGTCTGCTACAGCTGGGTAACTGAAGATTGTCACTAATATATCTAATATTATCTAATGCTGAAAGTAAAATCCTACAGATTTAAAAAAAAAAGTTCTTCTGATTCAGTACAGGGAATTAATAAATTACTTCCTAAATTAAATTAATTCCAAGCCATTCCATCCTCATGCAAAGTATTTGGAGTGCATTTTTCCTTTGGATTAAGTAGATATTGAAATGCTAATTAACTGAACTGACTACCAGAAAAAAAATAAAAAGCAGCATATTAGCAGTAATGCACATGGCTTTAAACAAATGCTGCCAGTAAACAGGCACATTTAGAACACACCTGTCTTTCCATTCCAGTAAGATGCATTATCTATTTAATATACCACGTAGTTAGCAATGGAGCACATTTAGTCCTTACTTTGTACAACTTTGCAAATTATCTGTGGAAAGGTTTCTCTCCAATTCTGGGAGTACAGAACAATGTTTCCTATTGAAACACAACATTTCTCGCCATTTCACCACTATCATAAGGCAAAAACATCCATCCAGAGTACCTAGGCAATCAAAACTGCCTGAGCAAATTGCAAGCCAAAGTACTGTAGAAAAACAGTGAACTGATTAATTCTGTAAAGTTCAATAAACATCCAATAGACTTCTCATCTAGCATTTAAATTCTTTACAAGAATAAACATTATACATGGGAGAAGTTACTAGAAATCTAGGCTAAGTTAAGAGATTAAAAAATGTCAAAGTACTATAAAGTATGGCATATTATAAGCAAGAACTATCTTTCTGAACTGCTTGTAAATTCACTAGATCCTTCTTTTCTCTGCTTTTCAGTGAAAGAGTGCCAAGGTAAGTCATAAATTTCTTACACAGAGAGGTCATCCAAAAAATTAAATCTGCATTTTAAAAGATGCTGAAATAGCAGTCACGCTACGGCTTTTTGACCCTTTGTGCATACAGATAGCACAGGAACAAGACCTGTCTTCCTTTTGCTGTTATATTGTACAAGACATTGTGCCTGCCCACTTTCCCCATTCTTCAGTTCCCTCCCATTCTCACTGGAGCACCAAGAGCAAGAGAAATAATAGAAGGAAAATGTTAAAATAATTATTTTAATGGCTAGAGAACAAGAAGATTTGTCTGAGATCTTTAAAACTCTGAGCCTGATATTAAAGTCATAAACAGGCTTTTCACTGTGTCTGTGCATTAAAGACAGAGCAGCACCTACTTATCACCAAATTAGATCATTCGCTTTAGAGGCTCTTTCTCAAGGGTGAGCTTGTCCTTAACTACTTCCTGGGCTCTTAAACCTACTTGCTTTCATAAGAGTGAGATAATGAAAGTTTTTCCTGGCTTTTGAACAGAACAGGAAACAGCATTTAGCTCACTTCATTCAATATGGTTGCAGATTTTTGTGGCGCAGCACTGACAGGATGCATTTTTTTTTTATTTTATTTTGGAGATGTAGATTTTTTTTTGCAAGGTTTAGGTATTTCCTTCCTTCCTTACATTTCATCTAGACAGTAAGACATATCCTGGGCTTTCAATCCACTGATTTTGGTTATGTCCATTTTCAGCTTCTTTTCATAAGGTTTCGGTTGGTTCTTTTGATGTCTAAAAAACACTGAGGGACATATTCCACAAAAGTTACAAGCTAAATCTCGAGGTTCTTCTTGTACAGGCATTTGTGTGGTTAAGGGTCCAGCAGATCCGTACTGTCACTCCAGTGACTGGGATTACAGGGAAGCTTCACAAACCATTTTATTGGCACTGAAGGTGGAGTACAAAACTGCAGCTTGAGTAGAGGTCAAGCAGTTAGCAAAGGTGGAAAGGTGCTAAAGTGAGTTATTTTCAGGAATGATGTCAGCTTCTTTTAGTACCAGCCCCAGAGCAGGCATGAAAATCGAGTCCAAAGAGTCAGTCCCAAGTGTTGTCCCCTCTCCAGGAGCTGAACAGCAGCAGTAAGGGCTGGCGTTCAGTATAAAGGACCTGTCACGGAAACATTGAATAGAGGTTCTACAAAAATTTTTGGCACTCTCAGAACTAATTTTTTCCATCAGCCAACACAATCAGTTGGTTTAACATGCAAAATGTTAAAAAGAGTGCCCCACGTGACACCAGCTGGCCAGGGCAGCTTTGTCAACTGTGCCTGTTATTTCAACTCTTTGGGACAACAGCTAAAGTTGGGTCCATTCCTGATTTGGATGACAGTCTCTGGGCTTCTACAAAGAGTGCAGGTATGTCTGTCTGTGGCTCATGATCAAACAAGGAGACAGAAAAGTAGAGAATCAGAGAAAAGGCTTCAAACTTGAAGCCAAGTTTAACAGAACTGGAATGAAGAACTCTTTCCTTTCAATATCCTATACATCTTTCTGTCCCATAGTCAAAACATTTGCTGAACCTTCAGCAGCTTTTGCAACTCTTCCAAAAACATGTTGCCAAGTAGTCTCTATTTCCAAGTATTTCTCTTTTTCATACCCTTCAAAGCATTAGAGAAACACACACAATCATTTTAAAGAACAATAAATGAAGTGAAAACTGTCAACTTTACTATGTAATTGCATTGAATTAATGCAATTATGTGCAAGAATAATTTAATTCTTTTTACTGATTTATTTCAGTTAGAATTACACAATATTAAGGTTAATTTTTCATACTTAGAATAATTAATTTGTCTCGATTTATTTGTTTGGGGGATGACTTTGTTAGGAAAGCACAAATTGCTCAGTGACTAGATGATATATACTTTAAAAGCATTTTCCCTTTGCAGTATGTGATGATCATAGAATCACAGGATGGTTTGTGTTGGAAAGGACCTTAAAAGATCATCTAGTTCCAGCCCCGCTGCTATAGGCAGGGTTATAAGGCTTTCTCTACAAATCACCATCACGTACTATATCAGTGCCAGAGCACCTTTACGGTATTCAAAGATGGTTTCCATGCTTTTTGGTCAAGGATTTTATGTGGTTGCCAGAGGGTTGACTTCTCTTTGCTTGTACCTTAGCTCAGTAGAAATAGAAAAAAGAGGGGGTTAGGCCTTTTCAGGAGCAGCTCCATGTTCTTCCATCAGCCCTGTGGTTGCTTTCAGGTTGTCTTCCCTCTCAGCTCTGCTTGGATGCTCATTCTTAAGCAATAGATCAAGGAAAATGCAGGGAAAGGCTTGGTTTTTCCATTTACACATTAATGCGTTCAGTTGTTTTCCTTTGTAGACCTGGGAGAAGTATTTAAGCACAAAGGGTAGCACTTTGTAGCTCATGCTGTTAGGGTTGTGTGTCAGGCAAGTGATAGTCATGACCACGCAGCTTCAGAGGAAAGAGGGGAGGTCTTTTCACAGGGTCACTGAAAGAGCTTCCTCATTTTGCTTCTGCCACAGGCTTTTCTTCTGAATTTGATTCTTACATCGACAGACACAAACTTACCAATAGGCTCCTAGTTTCTCAAACAAACAAATTGAGGTCCTTTGAAGGAACAAACTAGGCTAATGAAAAGAAGGGAAAGCTAAAAGTAGCTATTTTAGAGCCAAAGAACAAAATAAATCGGGATTATATTTAATTTGTCGGTGCAATCATGCACATGGCTGAACAATCCAGTAAAATATTGGCCAGATGCCTCATATAAGGCCAATAGAATGGAGGAGCAAAACAAACTTAGTTACAACAATAGGATAGCAACAAATTATTGTATCTTCTTACTTTACTCTGGCACTTTCTAAAAGAGAAAAGAGTCAGCAAAAAAAGAAAATCCAAACATAAGCTGGTTTTTGCTTGCATCAGAAGTGTCATGTGTGTGATCTATTTCATATGCATCACATTGATGTATTTTTGCTTAAAGCCTAATACAGGCTGCAGATTTTCAGAAGCCACTCAAGTCTTCACATTCTCACTTATTAACCTCATTTTATTTTTCAGTGTGAGGTTTTTTCTTTCTCTTGACAAGGTTGGTTTTTTTCACTTTCATTTTTTCATTTCTCAGGAAGTTTTGTTTAAATATTCACTTTTTTTTTTTTTTTCTCTCAAAGAAAAGGAAAAAACCTAATAGCAATGCAAGGGCTCTTTAAAGAGGTGGATCCAGGAAGGATGATCAGAAGGCACCGGTAGAAAAGAGGCCTTGCAGCATGCAGACACATTTGAGGAGAACCATATCAGCCATTTTTATTTCTTGGTCACAAGGGTCAGAACAACACCAAGAAGCTTTTCTTTAGAGAATACAAAGCCCAACAGATTAATCATTCATAAGTATGGGAGTGATCAGCTGATGAAAGCGAACACATAAGAAATTTAGCAAGATGGGCATGAAATTAGATTTCCCCACATTTTATCCAATTACGGCCTTTCCAAGGCACTGTTGCTACAGAAATGACCTTTTAGACAGTCACTTTTCTTTGGAGATGTTAAACTTGTGTTTGACGTCTCAAAAGCTTGATTCTTTTTGAAGTGTTTGAGCTAAAAAAGCCTATCAGCTTAATGGCAAGAGTGCCTTGAAGTATTTCTGTGCGACAATGTGTTTAAAGTGCTGCAGGTTTAGGGACATCAGAGGGTGAGGCTGTACTGTGTCACTTTTACAAAGCAGTAAGTCCCAGTGCAACATCGTGGTGAAACCTGCAGATCTGGATGCCTGGGAAAGCATGTGGGAGATGTCCCAGATCCCACAGGCAACCAAGCAGCTCACAAGAATATGGACAACTCATTTCTCAGATCTGCTGCCAGACAGCCAGTGAGGGAGAGGGGTCCCACATTAGCAGGCCACAGGTGTATCTATTATTATGCTGTCTGTTGCCCTTTTTTTAATTCACAAATCAATCCCCTCTGTTCAGCTCATCTGTTCTACTCCTCCAGCCAACCATTGCCACCTCTGCAATCCCAGAGTACCTTTCTCTAACTTGCCCACCCTACACAGTAAGGTTTATTTGCTGGAAAAACTGTCTGAGCTGTGCCATACAGAGCAGCAGAGAAGCCTAGTGTCTGCTGGAGGCTTCTGCCTCTACTGAACATACAGCTTACAACATCACTGTTATTTTCACCCTAATTTATCCCTTCACCCACCTCTTTTGGAGTAAAATGAGTTGTCTTTGTTTCTGCTGGGAGAGCAGATGGGAGAGGGTGGTACTCCACGGTCAAGTACTTTTGTGCGTGTCTGTTCTTTTTCCTCCACCTGTGCCTTCCATCTCTATCAGCCCAGAAAGGGCTGGGCACAGACAGAGTTTTAAGACAGTTATGGCAGTTATTGCCTTAAAACCTGACTTAATTAAAATCTCTTTCATTACCAGCACTGAGCTGAGAGTATCATTACAATGAACAGGATGATACTAGATACCTTTAGCCTTTACAGTAACAATAAAAGATAAATGCCAAAGACCATATGTCTCAAATAGTATTAACTGAATGTACTGAATGTAATTCAGTAATGAGAGGTAATTCAGTTGTTAATGGCAGTGTGGTACTGGTATAATTTAACATTCAGATATTGGAAAGGATTCTGTAAACCACATTGCTTGGTCCACTCCTCCCTGCACATGGAGTGCCCACCTCCTCCAGTGGCGGGGCTCAGATATAGAGTAGATGTCCATTGATGAGAGCAGGTTCCCATAGGCAATACATGGTGAGGGTCTCGTGCTTCTGCATTTAGGAATTTGTAGGCATTTAAAGCCTTTTGGGGAAGTTGGTTACTTCCCAGAAGCTGCAGTTATGGTGCAAAAAGTATTGAGATAATTTTCTGCTTCTAAGCCTGTCTCATTGTGAGAGGAGCAGAAAGGGACCCACTCTGCCTGTGCTTTGACACCTGCCTGCATCAGGGAACTGGCAAGCTCTGTCACAGAGCTGTCCACACTTGGATGTCACCGAGCAAGAAGTTCTGCTCTGGGTGATGCCATCTGATACTTTGCTCTGCCTGTAGGCACCTCTGGTGTGGGTCCTGCTCAGCCCTGCTGGCACATCAGTCTACAGAAGGGACCAGATCTTCCACAACAGCTCTGGTGCCACCAGAGGCTGGGCCCATCTGGCAGTCATCCCCACCACTTACATCTATCCACTTTCTGACCTCTCTGATTAGCCTTCCAGAAAGGGCATGCCAGGTTAGCTCTAGCAAATGACCAGCTCTTGTGAGAGTCAGTGAGAACAGGAGGAGGTGCTTTCCCACTGGAGTTGTTTTCTGTCCCACTCAGAGCTCATTCAGGAGCTGCTGAAGTACAGGAGCATTACCTGGGCTGCCAAGTGCAGTGCTGCTCAGATCTCCTCCTAGGGAATCTGCCCAGTCCCACAGCAGCAGGGGTCCTCAGCAAGAAGCTCAGTAGAAAATTCCTGTTCCTTTGCCTGTCCTCAAGAAAGAATTCATATTCAGCCAGGGCATCAAATTGTCATTGGTTGTTTTGTTGTAAATCCCAGGGCCTCCACTGCAGACTGTGCGCATGCACTGTTTTGGAAGTTTGTTCATGACCTTTACTATCTGGAGACTGTGTGGGTTTTAAAGGGTAGCAAGGTAAGAAATAGAAGCAAATAGGAAGTAAATGACATGGGGATGTGTCTGACAAAACCGACAGATGTGACCACTGTTTCAGTGGGTGCCATGAAGTCTTTATTCTCTGCTCTTTGTCACATTTCATAGCCAAATAGTGGCTAGTGTGGCCAGTTCTGAAGAACCACAGCATGGCACATAGTTGGCATCTTCTTTATCATTGCTCATGAAAACCAGAACATCCCAAAAGGCCACTGAAGAACTAGCAAAGATGCAGAGAGGAGCAGCAATGATGATAATTGTTCTGAAAAGAAAACAGAACCACAAGGAAAGAGACTGAGATTCTTCAAGTAGGCAAATTTTAACATACAGAAATCAAAATAGCAATGGGAGAAATGGGTGGTGAGAACTGAGAGCCCTCCAATGAAAATATCACATAACAGGCAGATTTGAAACAGTCACGAGGCTAAATTACCCAATATGATTAAATTATTGAGATAATTGCTGCATAAAGTTACAGAACTAAAATGTAAGAACAATTAGACAAATTCATAGAAGAAAAAGGCTTTATAATATAAATCCACACCTTCTGGCTGAAGAAGCCACTTACAGCAGGCTGTGATTGAGAGACCTTACTGGGGCAGCACAACTTTAAACTCACTCCATGAGCACACTCTCTGCTTGAGTGCTTTTCATTTTACCTGATGGTGGCTGCAGGGAGGGACAGAGGATTCTGGACTATATGGGACCCATAAACCTTTTGATACCTGTCATCAATACAGCTCTAGACTGGCCAAAGGCAGCTGGGGCAGAGTGGCTGCCATGGGTCTGAGCTGTTCTCCACACAGCAAGATTCAGAGAGGGGTAACCTGGGATCTAGCAAAGATGCAGGAAGATGAGTTATGTCCCATCACCATTACTTCTGGCACATGGTCCTGGGGAGCAGCACCAGCCTGTGAATAGCAAGCCCAGCCACAGCTGCTCTGCCTCTTTTTGGGGAGGAGGGAAATTACATGGGCACCCAGGCTAGAGACAACAGAGTGGGCAGGACACTGATGGCACTTTAGCAAATTATACCTTTACACTTCTCAGAGCTAGGGGAAGATTTTCTCTACTTTGTCTGAGGACTGAGCACTGAGAACTCAGCTGACCCCTATATAACCAGTGAGTATAATGTATGTGATGTCACAACTGATGCAATGACATCCCTCACTAATGACTTTTAATGTATTCCAGGTCACTTTGGTATAGTTCAAAGCAAAATATGGCAAAGTGTTCACTGGAAAGGATGAATGAAATTGAGATGTATGGAGTAAAAACACATCCTCATTGCAGGAGGTTAGAAGAATTCAAGTTCTTTCATTAGGCAGCAATTAAAATGTAGTTTATAGAGCAGGAAAACAGCGTATTATTGAACAACTGTAAGGCAGGTGAGCTAATCATTAACTGCTTCTATTATGCTGTCTTCTCCCAAAATTAAAGTGATTTCCCTCTAAATTAGCATTAATTAAGAATGTATTTCCTGATTACACCTTACATAATGATGCAGGGGAGGGTGTTTTTCTTGACTTTTCCTTTATCCTTTAGTGAAACATTACCTTGATAAGAAAATTAGCTGCCTGTTCTCATTAGCCATTTTAAACACAGTGTATCTCACCCTCACAACAGGCAACTGACAGGTAGGCTGTGAAACCAAATCAGCTTTGAGTCCATTATGAACAGGTCTGATGTAATTGATACTGCACAAATTACATCCACTTTAGGACCTACCTGGTGTGGAGGTCTATGTATTCCTGGCATGAGGCAGCTTTGCTGGGTAAGGAATTTAGGACTGGTTTCAGAAGGACTTTGTCTGCAAAAATTTTCTTTTGTCACTCCCAGGAATTATCCCTGTTTGGAGTCTTTTACAAAGCTAAGAAGTCCCCTATATGCTCATTTCTGAAACAGTGCTGCAGCTGCCTGGAGAAGGCAGGCTCTAAACAGCAAAAAAAGTTTCACATCTACACTTGCACAGCCCTTTGCTTCCTATGCTGTATGGTGCACTGCTGGGTCGTGGAAGCCTTTTGTGACTCTCCATGGAGCTGTTGCCACAGGGCAACACTGCCATTCTTCTTGTGGCTGCAGTGTGCTGTGACCCAAATTGCAGATCCCCTACTCCACAAATAGCTGCCTGCCTCTGGGAGAGGTCAGCCACAGCTGACTGCTTCATGTCAGCTATATCTGCTGTGGAGGTTTCCAAATCTGTCCTGCCTGGTTGCTCGCTGCCTTTCTCATCTTCAGGAATCATCTCTCATGAGGCTCTGCATTATCTCCCCATGGCTATGCCCCAGGGCAGGAGACAACCTCAGCACAGAGCTGTCACCCTGCACACTTGTAGCCCTGGAGAATCCTGTATGTGAGTGAAGTTTTCACAAATCACCCATGGGCCAGTTCCTAGATATTCTCTGCTCCAAATCTGTGGCTCAGGGGAGCTGTAAACTTGGAATTTGAGGTACACCACTGTGGTGCAGGCAACTTCTAAGTGGGCTTTTAAGAATATAAAAATACCCAGATTAAGAGCAAGGGTCTTTTAGTCTAATAGCCTCTTTCTGGAAGATGCTAAAGAATGGAGTGGAAAAAACAGTCTTCTACCCTTACAGATCCTCCCAGGCTCCAGAAACCAGAATTTTAAGCAATTCCCGAGGTCACATACTTATCACTGTATGTAATAGTTGTTTTCTCTGTGAGCTTACCTAATTCCCTTCAAACTCATTTTTCTTTTTGGATAAATGCATAAATCTTTTGACAGTTAAGTTTGTGTTTTGGTTTTTTGTGGGTTTTTTGTTTGTTTTTAATTGTTGTTGTTGTTTTGCTTGTATTTTGGCATATGTTACAATAAACAGCCAACACGTAGGGATGGCAGATTATACTGTAAGACTGGAGCTCAGTTGCTGACCCCGAGAACCATTTCTGCCCAGACATGTACTCCCTCGCTGGCTCCTTAGACCACCTCATGTGCAAACACAGTGCTCTGCTATGGTGGACAACCTCTCCTGATCTTCCTTTTCCCAGTACTTTTGGGGATAACAGCAAGGGCAGCAGATGGGATCATGGGGTGGCCCTGTGGGAGGGCAGTGGGTAGTGCTTTCAGGAATCACTGAGGGTTTTGTTTATGTGGTCCATCCAGTCTGAGCCAGAAATATAAATGCCTGAGGAGATCAAGCATGTGGATCACTCACCAAAAGGTGGGAGCAGAGGCAAAATGCCCCATATTCTCCCTAAAACCTCCTCCCCAGTGTTCCGCTTATTGACCCCCCCAACCTGTGCCTGTCTTGCCTGCTGCTGGCCAAGCCCTGATGTCCCTCTTTCCCCAGGATCTTTCTGGCCCTACCAAACAGGCTGGGTTGACCCTGGGGCACAGCAGGGCTGAAAGTGCAGGTGAGGACAGTTCTGGGACACAGGGAGGCACTTGCAGGAGTTCAGACAATTCCCAGAGTCAGTGCTGATTTTACTGCTGATGCTGTACTACAGCTGGTCCAACTGTGATGAGCATTGCCACTGCTGGTGCTTTCCTCCCCCTCTTGTGTGCGTGTAGTGTCAGGGCTGTTCATGTACCAGATTTGACTGCTCTTTCTGTTTGGTGGGTAACTCGTTTTCCAGAAATGTCATTACAGCGATGTCCATGAGCCTAAATTTATTTTAGGCATAATTAATGTGAATTACCATGATGTATATTAAGTATCACAAATTCTTTCCTTGCGTTTCTCTTTAATGCTATATGTGGGGCCCAAGGTTATAGTACAGCAGCACAAAGATAAAATGCTCTTTTTATGAAAGCATTGCTTTGGTAGTTGTTAAAAAGATCATTTCTAGGACAGTGACAGGAAGCATTTCAACTTTTATGCACTCCACGCCTTAACCTTAACCACTGAAATTGTCAAAGCACACCAAAAAGATGTGCATTGCACCAAAGCACATAGGCAATGGCACTGCTCCTGTTTTTATGGCTTATAGTATCTGTAACACAAAACACATGGACATAGCTAACCAACTAGATGGGTAGGGATGTGAAAGAAAACATAGCTAATTATTAAAGCATAAGTAATAAAGGGAGGTAACTAGCACTGTTATCCCTTTCTCCATGTGTATTTATGTTGCGCACAACCCCAGAGGTGGATCAGGATCTTGTTTTGTTAGATGACTTACTAATAGAAGTATGTAAAGAACAGCCTCCAAGAGCATTACACAGTAGTTCCTACACATGTGTGCTCTTACAAAAACCTCTATTCTCTGAACCACAACTTTGGCAACTGTGTTTAGCTGGACTAGTAGCAACCACCTCTGAAACACCTCAGATCCAAGAGCTACACAGATAGTAGAAATGGGCACAGCAATTACATTAAAAATAATAATAGTCCATGTCTGGAGGTTACAGGTGAAAATAACATATTAGACCTGTAAGAAGAGCAAAAGACAAGACATGAATAAGAGTGTTCTGGGAGAACATTTAGGCTATCATAGAATAAAAGAGCTAGAAGAAGAAAGCCCTCCAAAAAATGGTACTGACAAAAGAAAAGCATATTTTGTAACAGCAACAAAAGAGTGAATTATGCTTGTGAGCTGAGAAACTTAATGACAGTACCAAGGTCAACGGTATGGTAGACAGTGGCAGGAAAGAAAGTTAAGAGGAGCCTTGTCATTTACTAACTTGGCTATTAGAAAGCAAATCTGAGAGTTACAGAGAAAGAAAAGAGAGAAAGAGGGAGGGGAGAGGAGAGGAGATTCGAGGAGAGGAGGTTCAAGGAGAGGAGATTCGAGGAGAGGAGATTCGAGGAGATTCGAGGAGAGGAGATTCGAGGAGAGGAGATTCGAGGAGAG
>JAWWMP010000001.1:101880763-101890939 GCA_035047865.1 Dendrocincla tyrannina
CAAGAACAATTTGATTGTATGAGGGATTGGATAAACATATGAAAAGATTTTTTTGCTCGTTAAGAATTGTTTCGCTTACAGCTTGAGAAAAATACCTGTGTTTCTGAAAAAAGTGTGGCAGAAAATATCATTGCTGGTGAGACTAGTGGGAGTAAAAGGGGGAAGAGATCTGTATTTGTGATGATCATTCTACATTCTGGAAACTGTTATTTATACTTCAGAATACATGGGAAAATCAATGAGAAATAATATAGGTACTATATCAAAGACAAAATAGCCATTTAAGTTTTCCATTAGAAGAACTGAACAGTATTTCTGAGAGCTACTGAGCACACAGAGGTAATAAAAATATTTTCTCTGAAAACCAAAAATGTCTTCAAAAATAGGATCTAGAGAATTAAAGAAAACAAATATATAGATGTGCTTGTCTTGAAAATTATAAATTCCCAAAATGTTGCATTGTTTTCAAAAATTACAAACCTGTAATTTTAATGTCTAAAACAGATTGTAGCTTTTTATTTCCCTCTAATGTGAATCAATAGTGTTTAGCTCACCTTTAACATCTCCCAAGGCACGGGCCATAGGGAGAATGAGCAGTCACCATTGGAAGAGGAAGACCATGGAGGAGCTCATTGTGTGGCCACAGTTTCTACTGACTGTAACACTGCAGCCTGTATTTCAGGGTGATGGCATCCCTCCGAATTCCTGGGGATTGTGGGAAACCAAGCCTCTCCCCCAAAGCAAGGCACTGCCAGTTTGCTGGTGGCCACCCCTGTAATTCTGTCAGGGCAGGAGCCCTCAGACTGTAGATCCTCCTGTGCTTTGACCAGAGCCAACACTGGCAGATGCTGCCATCGGGAGAGGACAGACCTCCTCTCTTACCACAGCATGTGAAACACAATGAGAAAGACATAAATGATCATTTTGAACAACTTACATTCTGGAGTAATAGTTTTTAATGTGGAAATATAGAAACTTCTGTGACAGCAGCTGGAGGGGGATGGAGAGAAATTAACTGCAAGATGATGTTAAAGTTTGAAAACCTTGTCCTTAACAGTAGCAAGAAAAGATCTCACATCTCTCAAAGTGAGCATCTGTTGGCTTCTACAAGATGTGCCCAGGTGACAGAATATGGTTCCCAGTAGACATCTACAGCTTCCTCTGAACAAGAGGAAAAGGGTGACTCCTGTGTCCTTGCACACACAAGAAGCAGCATCCAAGACTCCCAGATCCTGTGGCCCCAGGCCCTCCCTTCTGGACCTTTGTGACAGGGATGAGAGAAAGCCTCTAGTGAAGCCCAGCTCTGTGTTTGCATAAATGGATTAAGATGGGGCTGCACCAGGCAGCTGAATCACTCCAGCAGCACTGTTGATTGCCCAAGAGCAGTTATTCCTCTCCTTAGCCCTCCTGGGCCACCTGTATGTGTCTGAGCCAGCCTCATCTTCTAAACTTGCACAGAGCTCCTGGTTGTAGCTGAGGGATTTTAAGAAATCATTGAGGTACCAGCAAGCCTCAAGCTGCAGATTTCCCATGTGTTGTTGTGAATAACCTGTTACAAAACTGAATCAGTCATTGCAATAATACCATTTACTAAGGAGAGGAATTTGGTAACTCTATTCAATCCCTATTTGCAGGTTACCTCTGACTTCTTGGATTTATAGCCTCTTTTCTGACCAAAACCAAATTCACACATGTCCCGACTCTCCATTTTCCACTAAGCAGCAGAAAGATGACTCATTAAATCTATTGTCTGTATGAGTGCTGTAAGTGCTCATGCAGTTTCTGATCACACTCCAAAAAATACTTCTGAGTGCAGGAATTTAGAAACTGCACTTATCTGAACAGCTTTCATCCTGTTTGTCAGATCTTTTAACTGATCATTACAATTCCAGGGGATTAAACTATAAGCCTGGAGTACACTGCGTGTGAGCGAGCGGTGCCACTGCCTTTGCAAACCAGGAGCTGAGCCCTGTGAGGGCATCTCTGTGCATCCCTGTCATCTATGGTGCCAGCAGCCTGTCAGAAGCACTGCGGGGATCTGAGAGCAGTCAGGGACATGTTGAGTACTCAAATTTATCTTTATTTTATACTGTTTAAGATAAAAGCTTTTGCCCTCTTTTCTGCAGACTGCTGTCAATTAAGTTACTGCTGATGCTATCTAAACTTTCAGACAGTGCTGACATTTTCATTATTTGGCAAACTTGCTCTTCATTATCCACTTTTTCTCTCATCCAAGCTCCATAAGGCCTGAGATTTAACATAAGCAACAGCAAATTGAATACATTCCTCAGCAAGAGAAATCTTTTAATCTGCCGAGATCAAATAGCAGAATACCTTGTACAACAACAATTCAGCTGAAGATTGGATGGCCACATGCTTGAGCCATCCTAATGAGCAACAACAGATCAGCAGGAGGGAAACAGTGTTTCACAGCTCTGTTGCTTCAATTTATCAACAAGGAGTGGAGCCACAAAAAAGGAGCCACAACTCAATAGGCAGGAAGGCTCCCTTTTAACATTTTCTCCAGGCTCAAATTTTTAGAGACAAGTGACAAAAAAATTTTCCTACCTTTACTGGTTTGCTGACATAAGAATTGAAATGTAGTAATTGGCATCACCCCTTGCAGATGGAGTGAAGAGTCTTAACTATTGGAGAGCAATAATAAAGAATCATGTTGATAATTTCCCCCACTATTCTTTCATAAAGCTATGCTCCTTTTCTGTTTTCAGTTTTCTCCCATGAAATAGTCATTGAGATCCAAATTCCAGGCACTTTCATATGCATGTGAGCAGCACAGGGAAAGAAAACAACATTGAAATTTACATGAGGTGAACACAAAACCTTGTCAGAATTCTTAACTACGGTAAGATAGAGGAAAACTAGAAGGATGTGAATTCAGATGACTTACAGAACACAGTTCAACTTTCTGCTGCCTTTATCATAAATGAGATTATTGATATGTCTCTCACGGAATAATTTTTCTTGAAGAAAATCTGAAGGAGCAAAAGATATCCAGTGGAAAAACATTGACTTGAAAGAAATATTGGTTTACCATTTTCTGTTTTATTTTCTTGTAATAGCACATAACTTTTATTATACAAAATTAAAAAGCTTTGCTGAAATATTTCAGATTATTTTTCTTCAAAAGGAAAATACACAATCTCAACCTTTAACTAGACAAAAAAAGCACGGTGCAAACTGCCAGCATTTCTTTTGGGACAGATTTTACAGGCTCCCTCTGGAATGATTGTAAACTGTGTGAGTAACTTGCGAGATGTGTAGTGACTGGCAAGAGAAGCCAGAGCATCAGTTGTTGTCTTTGGCAGGTCTCAAGTCCAAGCAGAAGCCTGAGATGCAGACCTGCAGCTCCCACTTCCATTCATTCAGCTGCTGTCTGTAGGCTGGGCAAGGATTTCACTCTGCTTCCCACAGATGGAAGTGGCAGTATCCTTCCTATTGCATTATCACCTGTCTCTTGGCACTCTGCTGATAAGATTTTGAGCTGCTACCTATAGAGGCTCTTTCATGTCTTTTCTTCCAGTCTGTATCTTCCATATCCTCTGAAGAGACAGAGCAGAAATTTGCCTGATATGCATAAGCTTTACAATCTTTTGAGAGAAAATCAGTCTGCTCTGGATTAAATTTCTTTGCTTTTCTTTGCAGAAATCTCTACATTTGACTGCAAGTTTGAAAGCCCAATTTTTTTTTTTCCTCTTTCATTTACAGGGGACTCTATGGATTTCAAACAAAATACAGAAGGGCATTTTTCACACTGGTCTTCCACTGGAAGGCAGACTGATTGATCACAAGTATGGGGAAGCAGAAAAAATACAATGCTGTGAGAAAAATAATTCGCCCCGACAGAATCAAATCATCAGGGAACATATTTTCATTTGCAATGTGACTAGCAGCCTGCAGGGGGTAAGGGAGCAGCATCACGTTCCCTCTCCCAAGAGGAAAAGGTGCCTCTTTTTCCACAGCACCACAACTGATGTGTAAATGTGAAGTCCGAGACATGACAGAAAATTTCTGCTAGCTAGAAACAACTTTTTTATAGAAATTACTATGAAAGGGTTACTGAATATTGATGTGCACCAGATGCTAATGCATATCTAAAACAAACAAAGAGTGTCCAATTTAGACATCAAATATTGGCTGTAGCAAGTAGAAGATATGGGTGCACTGCATCCAAATTGAAAGCAAGTCTTAAGACAAAATACCCCACAGAACTTCAGTGGGCTAAAGAAATGCACTTGATATACAACCACATAAAGTCTTGTCCAAGAGTTATTACTAGTCCAGTTCTGATGATATTTATTGTCCAAATAATATAATCATTACAGGATAGTCTAATTAATAACACAGTTTAAATTGTGCTGTATGAAATCCCTCATATCCATCCTTCCCATAGTGTATTGCTGACTTTTCCCGTGCCCTTTTTTTTCTTAAGGTAGCACCCTCCCCCAAAAAGAATGGAGATCATAACAAGTCCTTAGCATTCCATCTTGTTCCCTAGGAGGGATCTGACATTGATACTGAGGCTTATGGCTGCATATTAGCTAACAGACTGCTTTGTTACCTTTCTTCATTAGTCTTCATTCCTCCATTAGGATTTAATCCTCCAATAGAATCAGGATTAGGGTTCAGTGAGTCACAAATCCCATGACTTCAGAGACACTGGGGCTGGAAAACGTACGCCAAGGGCATTATGGCAGGGCCCCAGTATTGCTGCCTTTCTAATCTGGGCTGCCCATGATGATCAAGACTTCAGTGATAGTTCCAAGGTTGCTCTATAGTTAGGGTTAGGGTTCAGAGCTGGGCCACCCATGGTGCTGGGGACTTCAGCTGTAGCAGCAGGTTGGGGTCCAGAGAACTACATAACCTACAGCTGCAGGGACATGGGGACTGGAAATGTCATGACAAGTAGTCATGGCGCTGCACCAACTGTGATGCTTCCACACTTTTCTCATCTTCGCCACTCATGTTTCTGGAGACCAAGGAGCAGCTCCAAAGTCTTATTAGGGTTAGGTTTAAGGCTTCCAGAGAAAAAACCTACAAATGCATGGTCAGTCCAATTGATGCACTGTTTTGGAGATAAGCTTTACACTCCCTGGTGCAGAAATGTAAGAGAACATCACTGTTCACAAGGACTGAACAGACTTTTCAGGAGCAATTGGCAGGGCAGGTGAGGTGAAGCAATATGACTCTACTTAAGGTAAAGGTTTTACTTTAGATCCCTTAAAATTAGGAATGTTGTATTTGAGAGCCTGTGGTTTTAAATTAGAGGGAGGCAAAACAAAGAAATTTTTATTGGTATTCCCTATCAATCACCCAGCCAAGACGAGTTAGTTATTCTACAGGAAAAATCTCTTTATTCATAACTCTTAGCCTTATGGGAGATTTCAACATGTGTCCCACACATCACCTGGGAATTCTCTATTACTGCTGTGTGGACAAGTAGGTTGGAAAATTCCTGGTGTGTTGCAGATAATTTCTTTGCAAAATTAGCCAGTGAACCAGATAGCAAAGGTGCCCTCCTGGGCTTGGATTTTGTGAATAAAGAAGGGCTCATAGGAGGTGCCACACATGAGCATGCACCGTGATGAACAGAGCAATCATGCTTCCACTGCTGCCTTCCAGCTAATATGACTGACTTTTGAAATACAGCTTGAAGTCTGTAGGATGATGTCTTGCTGGTCTTACAGACAAGGTATTTATCCTTTGAATAATGACAACTTTTTTTCTGGCAGCATGAAAACTTTCACGTCACCAGCTGCAGACAGTTTCAGTTTGTCAGCTTGTGTGTCACCCAGCACAGTACAAAGAGATAACTGATGTTATCTTTCTTTCATCTTTTGCCCAGCCTTGATAGTCTCTCCTGGGATTCCTCATGCTGCCTTCTTTCCATGGCTTTCTTCCACTGGGAATACAAATGCAGAAAAGACAAGTTAAGCGATGTTATTGTACACCAGAGATAACTCTAGTCTGCAAGGCCTCTTCACTGGGGTATCAGATGGCAAAGCAGAAGCAAACCTGTATTGTCTTTTCCTCATTCTACTGCAGCCATCTCCACTTGGCTGAAGATGTGCTCATCTGCCTGCATGAAGAAGCATTCAAATAAAGAGGAATTAATTGCATTGCAGAGGCTGGAGGAAGGAAGATGTGTGTTTCCAAAAAGAATCTTCTTTCATCTGCTTGCTTCCTTTCAAGTACCTATAATATTAAGATGGCCAGGACACTTCAGAACGATTCTTTGCTCTTTAATCTCTGTTGTGCATATTGAAATAATGAATCTTTCTCACATGGAAGAGAAACAAAAGGCTTCAATTACAATACATCAGACTTTTTAAAAAGAGACAAAGTCTAAATCTATTGATATAACATTGGAATCAATAGGTCAATCAATCTCATTACCTTCATGGAGGTGACCAATTAGAATCTCCACCATGGGTAATGCCATCTTATTTTGGACAATGGGAACTGTCCACCTGAGAGACTTGCCATTCTCATATATCCCACAGGAGTCAAAGGCAGCAACCCACATGCAGCAGCCTCTCAAATATGGGCCAGCGGCTCCTCTGGGCATAGTCCAGGGCTTCTAAGGATGCTGACCCAGCTGAGGTGACACAGAGAGGATGAGGTCACTTCCCTCACTGCAGTGGCCAGTCCAGATGGAGAGTTTCAGAAGCACAGAAGGGCACTGTCCGTGACTTGCAGAATGAAGTGACTAAGCTGGCATCAGATTCAGCCTAGTTAGAGCTCTGTAATCCTGCTGCAATCCAGCTTCTTCTGAGAAGATGCAGTTCTAGCACCAGGACAAAGGTACAATACCCAGGAAGATTAGGAGTAGCATCTGGCATATTTTTTTCTTTTGACAGAATGATAACAAAATAAATATAGTTAGAAAAGCCATAGTCAATAAGCAAACATGACTACAGAACACATTGTTGAGGTAAAAAAAGTAGTTACTACCTTATTTATTACAGAGTCCTTCAGTTCCTTAGTATTCATGATGTACCTCTAGGTTCACTTATAAAACTTTACCTTCCATAAATCTTGAACAGTATTTTCCCTGGCCACAACATTACTCGGTTATAATTTTCACAAATATAATCATCTCATTCTTTAAATTAGTCTTTCTTTTCTTTTCTTTAGAAAGCACTGACGACTGCACTCGTAAATAAGTCTATGTGGATTCACTTTTTTGTTTTTATTTTGTTTTTGTTATATTTCAGAAAACATTTTTTTCTGGGCAGTGCAAAAGATTCATGTAGGCTGAACAGAAAATGCCAGTGAAGTTATCAGAAAGTACTCTCCTCCCTGCAATAGGAATAGCCTCAGGCACATTCAACTCACATTCCATTACATGTCCTTCATTTACAGTATGGTGGCAGAGAAAATATCCCTTCAAGCCTTCTCTCTCACTAAGCAATTGGTAATGTTTCCCTTCTCTTTGGGTGGTTAATTTTTACTGGCAGTAGGAAAATGTTATTATCTCCAGTCTGCTGTAGTTCTAGGCTACACCTGGTCTCCCAAACACACCAAGAGCAAGAAAACTACTTACCAAAGGAATTTAATATATATACATTAAAATTATGTATTAGATTCAGCAATTCTTTTCCCCTACGGCAACAAATCTGACCTTTGGGAGCTAGTATTGTATGAGGAATAAGCTGCTCATTCAAATACAAAAAAAATTCCTTTGCCCAATTGTATTTTTTCCCATTTGAAATTCATTTTCAGGCGTTATTACCTAATAAATACCAGATCCCAATTTATGTTCAGGTAGAGTATTATGTTAGCATTCTTGGAGCTCTCTCTCACTATTCAACTCTACCTATACAAGATGAGCATTTTTCTTTAGACACAGATGTCAACATAAATTGATGAGATTCTCCCACTCCTAATAGTTGATATGAAACTTTTCAACAGTCCCTGCGCAGAAATTCACAGTCCATTATATAATGAGCCATTCAGCTTCACATGAAAAGCTAGGGAGAAAAGTACCTTCTTCAAAAGCTAAAATGACATAGCAACACTTGCAAAACTTGGTATTGCTTCAAAGAGAATTAGAGTGTTTTCTAAGGTGCTGAGCACAGCAGCACATGCACAGCCCTGTGTGTGCAGTCCCTTACTTCTCCTTTGATATGATGTGAAGTACTGCATTTAAAATTGCTTATTAAGCTTGTTTAGCAGAAGAACAAGTGAAAACTGTTTGAGGATCTTGCACAGGGTCTATTTATGGCTCTAGAGTTAAGAGCTATAAATTCGTTTTGTAATTATAAATTGTTCGTTTTTTCCTCAGAGCACCACTGTCTTCAATTTGTTTTCCCTAATTTGCTTTGCTACTGTATTGAATTGGGCTGCTCTCTTGGGAAACCACTTGTGAATACTGCTATGATCAACTTGAGAGAAAACCACCTGCAAAAGAGAAATTCAAGAGGCCATCTGGTCCCTGTTCCACACTGATGGAGGAACAGCACTGTCAGATCAGTGTCCAATCACTTCTTTAAATTGTCTGGCGTGGGGTATTCCAAAGCCTCCCATGTCTCTGTCACTATAGATGTATAGAGTTGATTTTTTGTTCTCCCAGCATCAGACTTACATCTTCTTTTCTGCAATTAAACTGAAGACCTCTTGTCAGTTGTAGGAAACAACTGAACATGGAAAGCAATTAATTGTCCTTGTTTTATGTTACCTTTAGAAAGGCTTATTAGAAATCTGTTATGATGTTCCCTACCTCTATTCTCTCTTCCTAGTACTAAACAAAGGCAGTTCTTTCAACATGTCCCTCAGAGGTGGCGCCTTCAAGTCATCCATCTTATTAATGCTGCCTTCCAGCTTTTGACACGCTCCAGTTCACCCACACCTTTCAGGGAGATTGAAAGGTCCGGGTGGGAAAAGGTCAAACACCAGAAGAGAAGAGAAACTTATTGATCGATTGCTGATTTTTTTTCAAAAAGGATCCCCTTTGACACAGTGGACACATATCAGTTACCAATGCAGAGGATCTACTGTCGTTTGAACCATCATATAGAACTTCAATGATCCTTGTGGGTTCCGTCCAACTCAGAACATACTGTGATTCTGTGATCTCCCCAGCTGATAGATGATGTTCCACAAGGGTACAGCCCCCCTGTGGCTGTTTATTCCCCAGTCCCGCACAGATGTCTCAGTCATCAAAAGCAGCAAAGTAACACAATGTTCAGGCAACTGAATCAACCTCTCTATGCCTGCTAACAGAACTGGACAAAATTTCATAATCTTCAAAGATACAAGACAGCATTTCTTTACTTTATTCATTTTAGAAATCCTTGTGCTTTTGCAGGTCAGACAGATTTCCACTGCCTCATGTAATGCAGCTTTATGCTTTCTGAAGATCTGTGGGTGCAAGGAGTATGATTTCTTGTTCTTGTTTACTATTAACTATGAGTTAACTTAGTTCACTATTAACTTAACTGAGTTCACTATTAACTTAACCTGTATATTCACATATGAGTTACTCTCTACCTAAGTACTTTTCCATTGTATGACTCATTCCATAAGTTCTAAATACAGTTAATTGTGTCAAAGATTGATATCCAACACCAAAACAGACTTCCATGAAAGTTCTACTGGAGAAACTGGGTGTAAAACTGAGACTTTGCTCTTTATTTGATTGATTGTTTATTTTAGGAGGCACCGTGCACCAAAAAAAGAAGCCAACTGAAAGCCATATATTGCTGGGTAATAGTGACTGCAGCACAGATTTGTGGATCCCACTCAAAGGGGTTAAAGGAAAGCTACAGACCACATGGGTTTTTTTCTTTTCTGCTCCTCTCCTCATTAAACAGTCACAGGGAATTCCTGCAGGCTGTCCAGGGGTGAGGAAATCCTTATGACACATGTTGTGGGAAGTCTCGCTGACTAACCATTTGAGAAACCTCGATGTGAGTTGTAAGGGGAAGAGGGACGGATAATTTCTGTCAGTGTTCCTTAGTAGTTACATGTTCTTTCAAATTGAACGAAAAACATATAATTTATCTCACAGAAACTCACAAATGTTTCTGATAATCTGTATCATGAAAAATCATAGAATCAAAAAATAGCTTGGGTTGAAAGGTGTAGGGATGCTTTTCTTGTGGGAAAGCAAAAGGGAGTCTTTGACCAAGGTTAGCAGATGTGTGCTGTAGGATA
>JAWWMP010000001.1:101891039-101953291 GCA_035047865.1 Dendrocincla tyrannina
TAAACGGAGTCATGTTGTAATTCATATTGAATCGTCTGCATGTCTTCCTGGGCCCCGAGAAGCTGCCTGGCCTTAGAAAGGGACCTTAACAATTATCTAGCTCCCATTCCCCTGCCAAGGGCAGGGGTATGTTCCACTAGACCAGGTTGCTCAGATTCCAATCTAGGCTGGCCTTGAAGACTTTGAGGGATGGGGCATTCACAGCTTCTCTGGGCAACCTGTTCCAGTGCCTCACCACCCTCACTGTCAGGAATTTTTCCCTACCATCTAATCTGAACCTACCCTCTTCCACCTTAAGGCCATTTCCCCTTTTTCTGTCACTACATACCTAAATAGTCCCTCTCCAGCTCTCTCTCTTCAGGTACTGGAAGGCTGCTGTACCATGTGCATGGACCCTTCTCTTCTCCAGGCTGAGCAACCCCTGCTCTCTCAGCCTGTCTCTGGTGCTCCAGCTCTCTGACCATCTTTGTGGCCCTCCTCTGGTCTCACTCCAATGGGTCCACATTCTCCTTTTGTTGGGAGCCATGGAGGGGAACTTATTAACATGCAGAAATTGCAATGTATAAAATTATAGCTTTTAATTGAAGACTGGCACTGATACAAGTATGTTGCTGAGAAGGGAAATATGGTTTTTGATACTGGCAGTGTTGAAGCCCATAGTGGGCTGTTATTTACTAATGTTTTTATACATATAAAGCATACACCCATTAGCAAGCCACTTCAGTAAATAAGTACAGTACAAATGTAGTTAACAATTACTGCAGCTGAGACAGTAATGAATACAGGTTCTTCTCATCTGCACTTCGAAATACAGACTTTCCCCTTTAAGCTCACTGCTTATGATTACTTGTGAAAAAATGAGCTCTCTTTCCTTATATGATTTGCCTTTTTACATTATCTGAAGAATACAAAAATAGCAGCAGGGACAAAACCCTCCAGCATGACTCAGAGAGCTAAGAAAAGCCACAAGCTACCCTGCTAATGTGATGAGAATTCACATGCAGAGCTGCTAACTGCACAAACCCTAATGCACCTCTGCCCACTGCCTTCATATCACCGCTTTCATACGTACATGCATACACACAGTGGGGGGGAGCATGGCACAGAAAAAGTCACCTCAGTGAAGTCAATTTAATGCTCTTGGTGAGTTAAACAGGGACCAGAGTTTGCCTCAGGTTTTGAAATTAATGTGCCTGTATAAAATTACATCTTAACTGATGTCTGAGCATAGCATGAGACATTTGCCTTTTGGTTTACCCTGAGGGAAACCCCAGGCAAGTCATTGTGGCAAAAGATTGACATGGTGTTGATACATCACAGGTCCCCTGGCTGAGGCATGAAGAACATGCCCCCACCACACTGCTGTGATCCATGACCATCCCACCCTTCCCTAGTGCTGCAGCCCAGCCTTTAAACAGATTTGCTGTTCTCACAGGCACAGGATGCCCCAGCATCAGCTGACCTTGTAACCCCATTTAGTGCTAGACCTGTCTTAAGGAAAAAGCAAAATCATATTTATTGTCACAGAAGACAGAAGCAATGTACTTGAGTTATGGAACTGGGCAAAAAGTTTAACAAAAAAAATAGACAAGAAAATAAAAACTAATTAAAAATCACCTTATTTCTCTGTCCTCATCTGCTCCCTGAGGAGTTGTTTGCAGATGTTGCTGCTATGAATAAATTCTCACAAGCAAATACCCATCAGAGCATTATCTTGGAGATTCTGCCTCTTCCTCTGCTCACAGTCCCCTGTTTATATGCTTTCTTGAAAGGAAAAATTTCTAAATATTTATGAACCTTCAAAATTTGATCATCTCTTCAGTATTCCCCTTTTCAGCTATTATTGTCAGAGTCTGCATCAAAATACATGGAAATAGGATTTTGTGAGGGCACAAACCCAGCAATTTCTTCCCTAACCACATTGACTGTAAAGCCATTTTTCTGAATTTCTCATACATGTACAATAAATTCATGTACATACAGAGCATGATGCAACCAAATCAAGAAAAGACAAAGTTGTATTCTCCTAGTAAATCCCCCAGAAAATAAACACAGAGTAATCACTAGTGAGAATTCTTTAATGTTGGAGTGCTGCTCACTGTAGCAGCTGATAGTTATATAAATATAGCCAACTAGGTGCAGTAGTTACTAAAAGCCATAAAAACAGTCATCTTGTGAACTGTTATCAAACCCATCAGACTGTTCATTAAGCAATCTTTTGGGAAAACCTTCAGGAATCAGGACCACATTTATTTCTCCATAGCTGATGTTCCTCCTTCTTGAACCTCAAAAAGAAAATATGAACTGGCAAGGTCTCTGACACAGGTCTGTGTGCTTCTAAGGGTGCACAGCACCTAGCCCAGTTGAGCTCAGTCCTGATGGCGTTTGCATACAGTAAAAATCAGTCACTTTAAAGCTACTATACTGAAAGAATCCACCTTAATTTAAGAAATTCCAAAAAGGGAAAAAAACCTGCATTACCTTTGTAGCTAAACTGAGCCTGCACATCTGCTCAACAGAGTTGGAGGCTGTCAGCACGTCCCAGGTGTTTACCTGCCTCTGGGGAGTACTCTGGGGAGAACTGTGCCTGAAAGAAAGTGGCCTTCTCCATGGCAGCATGGCCCTCCCTGGTGATCAGAGCTGTACAAACTCCTCCTGAGCTGTCAAAACAGAACTTTAATACCAGGAAATAAGTTTGTTCTTCAAGCAACTTATCATAACTTTGTCTTGAGTTGGAAATAAGGACTGAGCAGTATTTTTGCTAAAAATGTTTTCAGCCCTGCACAGCAACACAGTTAACAGTATTAATGTTCATGCAGTTCTCTGTGATCTAGTTCATTTTTTAAAATGCTGAAACTTGGTCTTCCCCAGCAGACATGCTAAGTCCTCACAGTGCCAAATGAACTCTTATTTGGTTTACAGTTCAGAAAAGGAGTTTTGCTGTTTACAGGTTTAAATTCATATAGCACATCTATGAAAGTGAAAGCTTGAATGCCTATGGATTGAAACATGGTCACTTTTCCAAGTATATGAACTCTGTGCTCAAGCAATTCACTATACATAAAGTTTTCTAAATCCCTCTTAACAGATATAAATAACCTTATTTTTAGTTCACAGTGTCCCAAGTTTTATCAGCAGAATACTGTGCCACATGTACTCTTCCAAAGTCTAAATACACGCCTAAAATAAACTCTGCTTACTTTGAAAGCTCTGCTTACTGGGATGTTCTTCCCTGCTTTTTAAACTCTAGACACTGCTGTTTGTTTATGGATTTTAACACATACAGCATGGAAAGGAAGACTAGGGATTTTTCTGGGCGCCTTCTGTAAAACCTAACAGTAACTAAACAATACTCCAGGAAGGGCTAGCTACATCAGCAAGGATGACCAGGAGTCCCTACCTGAGGAATCTGGGTCAGAAAAACCACCTGGCTGTTTATTATAAAGACTTGACTGTAGGAAAGGAAGCATTGTTTTAGACATGCTGAACTTGTGGGGAGAAAGAGGAGAAGGCTGTGGGAAAGGACTGTCCACAGCACTGGGGTGTGGAGTCAGCACAGTACTGTGCCCCAGGGGAGGGGAGAATTGCAGGAACAAAAGTGTCTGAGAGCCAATGGGTCTGCTAACATATCTTCCAAATATTAAAAATCACAATGACAACAGGTATCATCTTGATAAAACAGCCATGCTCTGGAAAAGTCTGAAAGCCTTTTGCTGGAAGGAAGCTAAAAGAAACTTAGAGAAGGCTTTTTTGCAGTCTATTCAATTCTGCATGCTTTATGGTTGTTGAATTTTATTTTCCCTGTAGTTTTAAAACTTATCCTCCAGAATTCTATAGTTGCAGTTTGTCTTTCTTTTAAACACAATTTTTTTTTCAAAAATCTTTTTCAAATATACTAATTTTCTATGAAGATTATTGAGGGACCACCCAGGAAATTAACACAAACTTCAATTGCATAAACACTAGATATGGGTATTTTATGGGTATGGTATCCATATGTAATAACTCACATTATGCAGGTTTCCCAAGTCAAACAATCCATGAGAGAGAATGAAGAAGTTATTTTCTCTACCAAATGCTTTTTTGGTTGTTGGAGGTTTTTTTTTCCATTTCTTCTGGCAAATAAAAAGTAAACATCTTAATATATAATTTTTTCTAAATAAATATAGAAATTTACTTATTTTCCATATCTTCAAAATATCATTCATTATCATCAGCTCCTGCTACCTCATACCAATTAATTTATAAGTAACCAAAGAAAGTGGAGTTAGATAATAATTTGATATATAATTGATGAGCTCAATATTCCAGATGCCTTTGAGTCAAATAGCTGGGCCAGCCTGATTGAAGTGGTTTTTAGTGAAATGTCACAAAAGCATGTGATGAGCTATTGCCTGTCAACACCGGCCCGGAGGCAGCAGGACAGGGCAGGGATGCTCAGACATGCCAGCATGCTTGGCTTCACATGGGCAGAGGAGATCAGGGGCTTGTCTAGTGGTGGTGGCAGTCCAAAATTCTCCATCCTTCTCATTTCTGGAAGTAGGAAGAGAGACATTTCCATCACTGGCCAAAACCATGGAAGAAAGTATTTTTCTACTGGCAAATCCTCTATGTATTTGTTATTATATAGCATGGCACAGAAGGATGGTCTAGAAGGGAAAATAAGGTGAAATTTCTGTTTACTGCAAGCTATCTTTTGTGGAAATCAAGACCATGACTGTGGATTCAAGTTTCACTGGAAAGACCTTTAGATAGTACATTAGAAACATTTTCCTAACATCAGCAAGCCCCTTTTTAGTTCCTCTGCCAGGGTCTGTCCTATGGAAACTGAAATTTAGCTAGTGCAGAGCAACACAGAGACTCTACCTCACAAACTGGGGGTTTTGTTTATACTTAGGCACTATTGTCAGTAGCCATACAGGGGAAAAAGACATCTTTATTTTTTTCCAAGTGCAGGGCATGACACAGGCCAGGTGCAGTGCTTTCAGAGAGAAAGAAATTCAAGTTGGATCAAATGGGATTAGGGACAATCATGAAAGGCTCTCCACATGACTTAAGAGTTGGTCACTTTTCTTGGGTCAGGCAAAAAGGACATCAAGGGGAAGAGAAAGCTCTGCCTGTTGGCTCAGTTTGGCCTGATTAGTATAGTTTAAAGCAATTGCTCTATGTTAGCAAAGAGAAAGTCCATTAGTGTCACAGGGAACTGGTGATTTCACCATGTCATGGATCAGATCTGCATTCATTAAGCTTCAACAGTCTCCACTTTCTCGATCCTTTCCAAGCAGTGTTTGCTCTCACCCTCACCCCTTAACAGACAAAGTCAATAGAAAGCCTCCTGTCATTGCCCATCTTTAAGATGATGCTACATTTCTCTCATTCTCACTAGCAGAATTAAATATCTTGGAGTTGTTTGCACTCATATCAGTGTGCAAAGTATGAATACATTTTTTCAGAAGCATAGGAACAAACTCCAACAATGACTTACTTGGCTTGATTTGGGGAGGCTGGTGATTGTAAGATGATCTGCTCCCTGACCTTCCCTGGCACCAAGGTTAGACTGAAAGGCCTGTAGTTCCCTGGATCCTCCTCCTGGCCCTTCTTGTAGGTGGGTGTCACATTTGCCAACCTCCAGTACAACTGGCACCCCACTTAGCCAGGACTGCTGATATATGACCGAAAGTATCTTGGTGAGCACTTCCATCAGCAACATGGAACTGTACTGGAATTATAGATAGACTGATAATGTAAACAGTGGAGCAAGAAAATAAATCCCCCTGTAGAAGCAGACAGGGATGTGATTTTTCTTTCTGCATTTTATCTGCCTCTTTTTAGGATACCATACATTCAATTCACTTGGAGCTATTTCATTCCAGCAGTGGGTGTCACACAACTCGCCACACAGCTGTTGTCAGTGAATAACGACGGGATATTATAATGAAATGAACATCCTATTAGTTCACATCCTGGTTTATTTTCACGCCTCACTCTTGAGAAAACCAACAGGCAGCTGCACTATGACTTTGAACTGGTCCCTATTCATTTCCTCTTTGGGTGTGCTTGGACACCAGAATATATTATGTATGCACAGCAGCCCAAAGGAGCCTCATTCTTGCTTCGAGCGTGTGAAAATAATACATTGGATCTGATGGTTATACAAATAGTAGTAATTATGCAGAAAACAGCTCATGTTCTCTTGGTAAGGGCACCTCATTAATTTTGCTGAAGCCTCCCTAAATTATAGCAATGAATTCTCCTGTCAGGTTTGGGTTTGGGGGATTTTTTGTTTGTTTTTCCCTTTCAAAAACAAATTGAGCAATAGAAAAGTGAAAAAATTTCTTCTGGTTGCAGTGGACAAATTGCCCACCAGATAAAACAGTGGTGGTGAGAACAAGAGCTGTGATGTCTAGTACACACTAGAATTGTGCTTGCTAACAGCTGTAGAGGAAGTATTAGCTTGAACAAAAAAAATTCAAGAAGTAGTTGCAGAAGTGGCAGAGCCCATTTTCCAATGGATTTCTGTCTTGTGGTCAGCTGAATTGCATGAAGGTTGCAGCATGAACTACACAGACTTAAGAGAACACTCTGAGGAGAAAGAAATAATATTAATTTTTAGAAAAACTGTTGCTAGCCAGTTAGGGGGGCTTTTATTAGTAGTAGTAAATGTCAGATATTCTTCTTATGTGACAAACTTTGTCAGAGGAGAGGATTCTTCACTTGACCCTGTGCATCGTGCATCTGAAAGTCAGTCATGAAACACAAATCACTGGAGTCCTTGAAGACAGATAGAGCATCCCTTGGGTCTTATGGATCCTCTGGCAACTGGTACAATTTGGAGAAAGAAAATGAGTGGACATGCAGTGTCTTTGAGGCCTTCAGGAGTCTGTCAAACCTAGTTAAAACTGAACAGCAAGTTTGAAAGTTATTGAGAAGGGAGTCAATGGTGGACATATCTCTGCAGCAAGATATACTGGGCTTAATTTCTATGGAAACCAGGCTAAAAAATAATATTCTTTCATTATTGTCACTTTTCTGGTTCCCGAGGGCTAGCTGATAACAGTGTCACCATACGGATTCAGCCTCTGCATAAAACTCTACATGCATTTCTCTCAACTTCTCTGTCTTTGGAGGTCCATGTCTTTAATACAGGTGTTTCTCTTCAATGGACAAACACAAGAGTGTGTTTTCTACTCTCAAAAATCAAGTATCATGTGACTTTTCCTATGGAAAACTGCTCCAACC
The DNA here is from genome assembly GCA_035047865.1 of Dendrocincla tyrannina. Taxonomy (NCBI): domain Eukaryota; kingdom Metazoa; phylum Chordata; class Aves; order Passeriformes; family Dendrocolaptidae; genus Dendrocincla; species Dendrocincla tyrannina. The sequence goes on from JAWWMP010000001.1 coordinate 101,898,279, forward strand.
CAACGAGTAAAAGGAAGGTCTGACATCAGGACAAGGCACTGTTGGCAGGTACATTGTTAGAGATCTATTTGCTTGTGTGTTGAAGGAGTCGATCTAAACATAGCTCTGTATATGTGGCCAGTGTTCACAGTGCAGCCAGGGACTAGGAAGCTGCAGAGACTCCTTTCTCCTCATGCATGAATGTGGAGTAAATTACTGCTCCAGTGACGTTAAAATCAGAGCCCCAGCACTTTTCAAAACATAGTTATTTCCAAATACTATTTTTCAGTCTGTATTCCCACTTTCCAAAGGCTATGAAGATGCTTTTTCGAAGACTGAGAACACATTCTAAGGTATTTTGATTCCATTTACAAAATATTGCCTAGATGACTTGCTGCTGATAAATACTCCACAAATCCCAGGGGTGAATGACATTTTATTCCTTATTGCCGTGTGTGAAGTCCTAATTGCCTTTGGTTTGCATTTGGAAGGAAGAGAATTTTTATTGTAGAGCCTCCTATACAAGCTTACTTGATTGTTAAATAAAGTGTTTCTAATGCACATCATTTTATTCTATATACTACTGGATGCAGTAATGGGAACAGCTTTATTCACCATTGCTGCCCTGCTGCACATACAGAATCATAGAGATTCAACTACCATTCTTTAAGTTTCCAACTTCAGTTAGTTACCAATGTGTTTCCGATTTTGGGGTTTTTTTTTTCAAATCCTTTGTTAATTTTACTTTATCTAACCTTATAACTCCTGGTGAGGCAAGTTTCCAAAGAATCACAAGAATCAGTTATTTCGTGGGTTTCCTTCCTGTCCAGCTATGTCCCAGCTATTATACTGCCTGGTTCTCATAACTGAAAGTCTTAATGATTGCTTTAGTATTTATGTGTGCCATGCTTTTCATCTCTTGTAGCCTGCAGGATGCAGCTATAAAATGTCACTGTTTCGTTTCATTCTGGCCTTTCATTCATTCCTTTCATAAATTGCATGTCTGCGACATGTTTTCCCAAACACTTCGACAAATATGACTGTACTAAAGAATCTTGATACATCAAATAGTTAATGAAAGTGTAAAAATAATTATTAAAATATAATTTGAAAAAAAAAATTGAGTAGATGAAGCAATGGACATGAGTATGCGGTATTTATAAAAGGGCCAGTGAGAAGGTTGAACACTAGAGAATGCCTGGGCCAGCTCTCCTTTCTATTGTGCTGTGAGAAGTGTATGGCTTATTGCAGCCACACACCTGCAGAGTCAGGTCATCACTTTCAAACCCAGTTAATCTGACATTTAGAAATGTTGAGTAAATACAGACTGTTGACTAAACGTAGGAATTCCTAGTGACTATAAAAAATAATGTTTTCTAAATTAAATCCCTACGTAGAAAAAGTATCAATCAATGCCTTTCTTACTAGCCATTTCAAATCCTTCTCTTGTTTCATTGTGTTGGGTTTACACGACAAGGTCTTGGGATCCAGTGGACTGCAGGGGTGGCTCCTGTGAGAAGACACCAGAAGCTGCCCCTATAGATAGAGGATGGGGATAGTTGACAGAACCAGTTCCAGAGGACTCCAAGATGGACCTTCCACTGGCCACAGCTGAGGCCATCAGTGACCTTGACAGTAGCACCTCTGTGGTAACATAGTTAAGGAGGAGTGAAAAACACTGCACAGAGTCTGGGAGAGAAGGGTGGAAAAGCATGAGAAAAACATCTCTGCAGACACAAAGGTCACTGAAGAAGGAGGGGGAAGAGGTATTCCAGGCACCAGGGCAGAGATTCCCCTGCAGCCCATGGTGAAGGCTATGGAGAAGCAGGCTGTGCCCCTGTAGCCCATTGGAGGTGCAGGGTGGAGCAGATCTCTACCATGAAACCAGAGCAGGTGATGTGCCCTGAAGAAAGCTGCAGCCTGTGGACAGCCCACACTGGAGAAGGTTCTCAGCAGGAACTCCAGCTCATGGAGAGGAGTCCTTGCAGGAGCCTGTTTCCTCCTGGGACCTGCAAACCTATGGTGTTCACAGGTGACCCATGCTGGAGCAGTCTATTCCTGAAAAATTGCACCCCATGGAAACGACCCATGTTGGAGAAGGTCATGAAGGCCTGAATCCCATGGGAGAAACCCCACATTGGAACCATGGAAGAATATGAGTTTATCACACACTATCTCTGCGGCAACTCCCATTCTCAGTCACCCTGAGCCACTACGAGGCATGAAGAGTGAGGAATGAGCCTGGGAAGAAATGGAGGTGGGGGAGAGAAAGTGGTTTTAGTTTTATTTCTCACTATCATGGTCTGTCACAATTAATTGTCAGTAAAGTAACTTAATTTCCACAAGTAGAATCTGTTTTGTTGATGAAATCAATTGAAGAGTGACCTCCCTGCCCTTTACTTGACCTGTGAGTTTTCTTCACATTTTCTCCCCCTGTTCTGTTGATGATTGGGATGGTGGGTACTTGGTAGCCAGTCAAGGTAAGTCAGACACAATCATTTTTATGTTTACTCTTTTTCAAAAGTTCAGTGGCTATTTAATGTTAGTCTCCCTTTCTGATATGCCTTATTTTCCTTCTCTTCTGTTGAGGTGTTTCTTACTTAAATACATTATAACTCATGTTTTTATTAAGCTTTAGTTAATAATTTGCTCCATTTTTACTCGCAAGTTGTGCTATAATCATTTTATTTTATTTTGCTTGGCCTTTCCAAGTACTTATTCAGTCTTTACCAGTGCAACACGTTCTTCATTCAATTCTTGAGGTATAGCACTTTCAACAAATGCAACAATAGTCTGTCCTCTAACAAGCTTACAGCTCAAATAATAGATGACAGAAGAAGCCTGAGCTGGGGGCAATCACAGAATGATAAGATTTTCCCAGTATACACTTGAGAATGAATTGACCACAGGATATATATAGATCATCACATCCTTGATGGCATGTAACTGTGTAATCAGTGTCTGATAATGGCTTCAAGACATCAAAGCAATGAGGTTTCAAAACAACCTTCTTGTTAGAGTCGTGGGGACAACAAAATAAGTCATCCTTAAGCTGGAGCCTGGTGTGTTTCTGAAAAGGACTGTGTGATATTGTTGCCTGCAGCAGCAGAGGAGTGGATTTTTTCTTTTTAATTTTACTTTTTTCCATAGTATTTTTTGTATTTGCTTGTTGTGAACAGGGAGGGAAAGGGGCTTGTTAGAGTGTCGGTTTACAGAACCGACATATCAAAGCATATCAAAGCTACATTCGTGAGGGACAGTAGTCAACACACAGCACCTTGGGAATGGATGAAGTGCCAGCACAAGATCTAGCAGGGAGCTGGCTCATTAGATGGCTTTCCAAACCTTGACCACCTGCACTTGTGGTAGCTCCTGTCCATACCCAAGAGTAGAAGGTATTTTGTTTATTGCACACCTGATGGACACTGTGCCTTAGACTGAGTATGACTGCAGACCAGCTGACCACAGACTAACCCAAGGACAGCTGTCAATCTGCCATTCAGAGCGGTCAGCATGTGGCACCAACTCTGATAACTTGCCAAACCATGTTAAAATAAGCAGTAAACTATTTTTCAAATAGGTAGTTGCTCTAGCTTTTAGAGAGCAAATAAAGCAGGGAGGAGAAGGAAGGTGATCCTCAGGTCAGGAAGGTAAGAGGGTGGGGCATGTGGCCGGAAAATGATCTCACAGTTGACTGTGATCTGCTTTTCAAAAATAGTTTCTCCTCCATCTGCAAAAAAGTATATTTGATGATAAACAGCACTGCCGGTGGAGTGGCTAGACATCTCCAGAAAAAATTAAATGGTTTATTTGATTATATGGGGGAAAATTACTTGCACAGGCAAAATGTAATTAAATACCAGACTCTCTCCAGCCCTCAAAATGTTGCCACAAGGTTAAGGTACTTTTTCCCTTGTGCACAGATTGGTTTTGCCTAAAAACACGAACACACACACCAACTCTCTCAGCCTGCTGTATGTGCCGTGTTTTTGTGATTTGAAATAGTCTTCTCTTGCTGGAAAATACACTTTCACACCATTACCAGTAGCTTCTCAAATACTAGTAGCATTCAGGGAGCCATGATAGGACATGGCTTGTTCATCCTATCTGTTTTTGATCATACTTAGAAACTGAATCCTGTTTTAAAAACAGCTATATTTCCTAAATGACTGTTTGCCTGGAAAAACAGACATCTGAATGAAAAAGGCTGAGTGGGAAGGTGGGAGTGACTGTAACCCTTAAATTTTTTTACTGGATTTCAAGTAAGAGGAATTTTTCTACAGTGCTACGTGGCAGGGAAATCCAGGAGTTTCTGCATGGCACCTGCTTGATGGCTCCAGAGCCTCAGATCCCAGGAGCCAGGCTGGTATGCAGTCTGCTTTCTCCCTGTTTTCTGACTGCCTGAGCTAACACCACTGAATGTTTCACTGCCTGTCACTCTGCAGAAGCCAAGTAATGCTGTTTTGTTGGAGTTTTTCAAGCACCCCTTGGTGCTTTGGCACACAATTCTTTTGACGAAAACACTCTTCAACTTCTTCATTCTCTGCCTACTTCATTCTCCTCTGCAAGTCCTGTTTTGTTGTGTGGCTGCTGAAACCTTCACATGGGAAAGGCACCTGCTTTGTCTACAATTACTGCCTATCACCCTGTCTGTCCATCCATCTGCGTCTACACAGGGAAACTTCTCAGCTTATCATGTTGTCCAGTGGGGGGCAAGGATGGTCTTTGGTCAGCACCCAGCATGCAGAGATCCTGCTCCATGCCAGCATTACCGAGCAAAACAGCAACATAAAACATATTGACAAAACAGTACTTGAAATGGAAATAGAACTCTGCCACAAGCACTCTCGAGAGCTCCTTTCTGCTCTCTGTTGTTGTGAGGAGTTTGATCTCTGTGCACCACCTTCACCAGATGTCTTTCACACACACTCAGAGGATCAATGGCTCTGAGTAATTTCAAGAGTTTTAAGTGCATTCCTCCCTGAATGTGTGTTTTGAATGCAGACACAGAAGTAACATCTCCTCCTTGATTTTCTTGAAGAGTTCTGTTATTACATGTCATACTGGTTTGACTAGCTCTTTGTTACTTACTCTTAGGTGTCTTTCTGGCAATAAAGATGTATTTGCCCTCATGAGAGAATGGAGAGTGTTTACTCCTCGGCTCTATAGATCTGCTTCACCTTACTTCAGCCTTTCAGAATAAGGCATTGCTCTCAGGCTGGGGAAACACAGTACACTGAATATTTTGAAATGAGGCAAGAGCAAGAAAATCTTGAGTGTGATGGTTCAAGCATGGGGTGACACAACACTTGTGCCATGGTCTTGCTGACAGAAAGAAGAATTCAGCAGTCCTCACTGCTGAGACCCTCAGAGAGAATTCTTGCTCAAATCTGGAGCAGGCATCCTCAATCTGTTTCCCAGAGGACCACTGGTGGTAACTAGCATGGCAAACTGTAGCATATACCTTTTAATTCTTGAGGAAAAGTAATCAAAATCCCTTCTGTAGGGATATAACACTCCAAACTCCCCGAAGGGGGAGGAAAAATGGGGTAAAATGCAGCATGGATGAGAAAGTGAGAGAACCAGATGGGACAGTCACCCTGCCACCAAGAAGTGTGGTGAGTGAATGACTTTCCAAAATATGGGCTACACCATTGCCCTGGGCATCAAACACCTTTTTCTGTTGACCAGATATTTTGGCAGTCAATTCTGTGGGGACGTTTTGTCCTAAAAATTATTTTCTCATTGCTCCATGTCTGGAATTAAAGCAGAGAACCTGAGAGAAATTTCAGGTTATAACCTGACAGGTTCAAAGGCCTTCATAGAAAACATGACTGTAGGTGCCATCAAAGTTCTTCCTGCCCAGACTTTGTCTGGAGATCCAGCTTCCTTCTTGCCACTCTAATCAACTTCATTTCAGTCACCTAGGATAAGTAATGCATTATCCCTTCATTTTCGTACAGAGATAATGGCCCAGAAGGCGTAGGCACTGTAATAGCTTAGATTAGTTTGCAGCTCATGTTTTTTTCAAAAATAATTGTGGTTTCAGATTAGGCCAAACTGTGGTTTTGTCCTGAGTACAGACCAACCCAAGTTACATGTAAGCTATTTCTAAAGCTGGGTTTGAATTTCCAATAAGAAAAATGCCTGTTTGGATACAGACCTGTGTCATTATATGTGCCTTGATGTGAACTGAAATGATCACTAGTATCTTGAATGTAAAAAATATTTTATTCTTCTTGAATTCAAAAACAATGGAACAAAGTGTCTGTTCATAGCTGCTGTTAGGCAAGAAGGGATCAAAATGTGCTAAAGCTGAGTTTCTCTAGAACTCTCTCAGAGCCTTCAAATTTGTTCACTTTGTAAAAATTTGGGCTATTAGCAAAAACGGATTTGCATTTTACTCTAGGCAATTAAGGAATTATTATAATGTTTTCCCACTTTTTGAAGTATCTTGAGCCATATGCAATTCACTGTAGTTCTAACAACATCTGTCATTTCCTTGGGAATACTTCACTTGTCAGAAATTAAAATGCATTACCACTAATGAGACATTATGATTTTAGATTGTCATTTCCGATTCTAAATATAAAAGTAATTATCAGCGATCCCCCCCAATGGAATAATTTTATCATCATTCCCAGAAGTGACATCAATACTTTTGTTGTTTCTTGTAAAAGAAAAGCCTTCAACATAATGACCCCCTGGTAGTCAAGTGGAAGCCATTACATAGATGCAAAGGAATTAAATAATCGCATCAGTGATATCACAATATTTTCTCCTTAAAACAGCAATAAATAAATACAAAAGGGCAATCATTTAAGTTCTTATGTACAGTTATATAAGGTAGCTTTTCTTTGGTTTTTGTCTTTTTTTTTTTCAAAAGCTTGAGAAAAAAATAGCTAAAATACTCAGTTGAATCTCTGAAAACTGCAGCAACAGCAGGCAGTGAAGTTTGTGCTACTTCTAAATCTCAACAAATGAAATGTCCTTTATTTTCATCATACCAATATCTCACTTTGCAGACTATACAGCTGTTTGTGAGAGGCTTTTTAAAATACAAGCAGCAGATTCATAAACAAGCTGGATTTCAGGGATAGTTCTGCCAAATGCAAACCTGATATCCCTCTCCTGCAGCACCTCTCCTTTTTCAGCAAACCCTTTACAGTGGGCAAACACTTCTGTTAGCATCATCACCCATCTTATGATTTGGCCCTGTCAACCCTGTTATGTTTATCTATTGGATATCCTGTGTTTGAAATAGAATAAAAGATGTCTAAGAAGGGAGTCAACAAGTAAACAGACCTGCATAGACTCTCTCCTTATCTAACACTCGTAGTTAAAATTTATCTAAAGAATTGTTGCATTCTTATACAACCTGTTCCTGCATTGAATATCTCTGTACATGTCTGTAGGATAAAACACACTTCTGTATAGCCCCTTTCATACTTTACAAATTGTATTTTTAGATGAGCATTGATAAATATATTAATGACTGTGATTAAATAAGTAATAACATTTCTTCATTACTTACTACTTGATACTGAGAAACTGTATTTTGAACAAATTGTTCTGGTTTATTCTAATAGGAAAATTTTTCAGAATAAAGCAGTCTACTGGATATCTGATTAGATCAATATTCAGACAGACACAACTATGTCCTCTTTTCCCATTTCATGCCCATGTGAAAGAGAAGAGAACTTGGTGGATTTTTGCCCAAATTCTTCTCCTTTTCCTGAGGAAAAGACCATGGAAGGAAAGATCATCTAGGATCATCAGAGCTAGTTTTCTGTTATCTCCATTAGCTATGTCACACACATTTTTCCACAAAGAGACAAGTACATAAGTTTATTTTTACTCCTATCAGTAATCAGCTACTGGTTAGGAACATTAGGTTAATTTCCACTTTGAAATTATTCTTGTCCTTGTTTATTTACAGTTGGTTTTGTATCAGCATTTAGGTCGGTTAAATGCAGAGGTCCTTTGGCCAGCTGCCAGACAATGGGTATTCCTTTCTTCTGATTCTCCTCTCCCTCTTGCCAATGTTCTTACTCCTCACAATTATGTGCAGTGTTTTGTGTGGGAATTTACCAGAGCTTCACAGAGGGTAAATAAGACTTTTCCAGTTTCTGCTGGAAATACTCTGATCCAGCCACAGTCCCCTTGTTGGCCTTCCTACAGTTGCTCAACAGTGAGCTCAACCTGCTCACTCTGCAGCTGCTTAGTATAACAAGGTCTTGTTCCTTCCTTGTTTTTTAAGGTCATCCTTTTGTTCCTGTACTGTTCGTACCTCCCAGCTGTTACCACCAAGAGCTCATCAGCATGTTTCTACTTTTCCTGCCAAATTCTAAGATATTTCCGAGTCCCCCATCCCAAGGAATTCAGTTCTTCTTTTCCTCCTATTCATTAGTTCCCCTCCATTTGCAATCTGCTTATCAGACATTTCCTTAGCTATCATATACTAACACATGAGACTCCAGCCCAGCTAATCGTTTCCAGTGAGAAAATGTTTTACTTAAGTCCAGACAGATTGAAACTATTTAACTTTCCTTTTACCAAAAATTAATTTGAATTATGAGAGATAAGTATTAAGTTAAACTGACACACTCTACTGTCAGGCAAATCTGTGTTGTATTTTATACTATTCCCCATCTAGTTCCTTACCTTTAATTATTTTTTCAGAATTCAGGGATGTCTATTGCCTAAGTTTCTAGTTTGACTGCATTCAGCAACTGAATTCAAATTTGATTATGGGAATTGGCATATTTTATCATCAAATTAATAATTAGTTCAGTTCAATTAGGTTCAGTTGAAAACATAGTCATGTTTAATTAATTTGTAAGACTTTCTCTTATGTAATATGTCTATTTTGGGCATCTGTTCTGCTGAAGAAACTTTTCTTATTTGTTTTAAAGTACATTAAAAAATCTAAATGAGTGCTATTTCCCTGCAGTCATAATCTTCTTGATTTTCAATTTGTCTTTTTTTTCCCCTAATCTGCTCTTTAATTTTTATCTGATCAGTCTAAAGAAAGCCTGTTCCTCTATACAGCAAAAATCCAGAAAAATTTTTCCCCACTGTTATTTCCATGGTTCTTAATTCTGCACCAGAAAAGGTGGTTTCCTCACTCATATTGCAATTCTTAAAATAATTTTAATTTGGAGAATTACTCAAATATTAAACTACTCAAATGCATCCACACAAGCAAGCATAGATATACTGGGAGGGGGCTGGGGAAAGCAAAATATGTGTGTGAAATACTTGTGAATCACACAGTATAGTAGTACATCTGTTTTGTTAAAACTAGCAGAAAAAGACCTTTCCCATTGCCATTCTTACTAGCATATCTATAATAACCTGAAGTGTTTCACTTCATATGTAAGAGAACCAGAGAATCTGACCTAGTTGCTAGATATAAGAGAATCAAGACATACAAAGGAATAAGCTGGAGATTTTCAAGGCACAATATTGTCAGGGTTACAGGAATTTGCTCTCGCAATCCTCTCCACCACACTTGAACTATTCCAGGACTGTTTCCTGGGCCCACACATTGAAATAAGTGCATACACCCAGCTCTTGAGAATGTAATTTAGAGATGATGAGAAATACAAGACGCTGTTTTCAGCAGTGCTTTTGGCGCATTTTGTTCCTTATTCCTTATCAAACCAAATATTCTAGGCCAAAATTAAAAAAAAAAAGTGAATGAGGTGACCTTGTTTTGAGGAAGTTAATTGGATTGTCGAGATGTTTTGGTACTATTTCCAGAATGGTACCATTTGAGCAGAGTATTAAGATTTCATACTGGACCTCATGATACTGCTGAATGAAAGTTCCAGAAAAACAAACCTACTTTTCAAGAGTATTTCACCTTATCAGCATCCAATCAAAATATCATATTTGTTACAAAACCATACACTGTAAAATCCTTTTAGAGAAAGACAAATGTTAAACTTCAAAACACAAAACCCGGGAGATTCCCTGCTCCCACCTGGGCTAATGCCACAGGTTCCTGCCCCCTGTGGCATCCCTTACCACTATGCATCCTAGTCACTGTCAAGTCCCCAGTCCTGCCTAGACTGCCTCCTGTGTAAACCTTCCAACTCACATCACAGCAGTTTCTCTGCTGCTGCCAGATGGATTCTGGACCTTACTCACCGCCTTGCTCCCTCTGGGACTGTTGGTGGATCCTGCCACGGCCACTGCCTCACCCCTGCTCAGATCCCATGGGATAGCACCTCACTGGAGAGGGCAAACCAAACGTGAGCTCCAAAGGTAGCAGGGCTGGCATGTCTGTGCAAAGAAAGCACAAAGTCTGTGGAAGAAGTCATGATGAGAATGAGTCTTACTCATGAGTCTCACTCTTTGGCCCTTCTAAACAGCTCAGATTTTCCAGGCTGAGGATCAGTGCAACCAGGCACAGCCTGGCACAGCACTCCTGTTGGACTGTCATTTCAGCAAGAAGGATTACGGTAGTATATGCAGTAGGTAGTTTTTCAAGCCAGTGGAGTCTTTTTCTGTTTGGGAAAGTGCTTCTCTAGCCAGATTTCAACTACTATACCATAGCAGATACCAGTTGCTCCCTCCAAGCTTCCCTAGGGATTTGCAGGACCCAGGAGAAGCCAGCAGTATGTGAAACTTGGTTTCACCTCAGGAATACTGAAGTGGCTCTCTGAATCCTGATTGCTACAGATTCTAACACAGGGTGTTAGAAACTAACCGGTTTCCATGAGTGCCTTCTAAAGCACCCTTTCCCTCAGATCATGCTGCTTGTTCTAGTCTTTGCTTTGTTTTTCATGGCTAGTCATGAATTATCCCATTGATTGATGCAGAAGGCTGTGAGGACAGGTTGCTTTTGGCATCAAACAACTTTTTTTAAAAGATCTTCATTAAGGAAAGCTGGAGATGTGGTTTGTCAGAGGCCCATATGAATAGCACCAAAAGACCTGTAAGACCCATATGTAAAGTCAAGACCAGAATGATTTCATGTGTTATATTTTCATTAATAGAACGCACCCCAGAAAAGGATTAACATCACTTGAGCACGTCTTACCTGGGTTTTTGTCAGAACACTTCATGCACTTTCCAGCACAGTTTAGGCTTTGAAGGACTCACACAGAACGGGGGCAGGAACGGGTTCAGCCTGCTAGCAGACACTTTGCCATTGTGACTGTATTATGCGTTACACAAACGTAATACCAACAGTCACAACGTTGTTCAGGCACGTACATACAAATGAAATGCAGAGCGTTCAGAACAGAGACATTATGCCCTGCCTTGCATCATAGCCCAGCTGCCTTTTGCGCAACCCAGCCCAGAGCCTCTGAATTCCTGACGCCACAAGCAACTCCTAGCACTCAGCAGCAGAGCAGAAGGGCAGAAGCTTTACCCACCTGCCCCTAAAGGCAGCTGCCCTGGCTCTCAGCCCTGCCTTACTGTGGAGCAGGGTTCCTGTGGGGTGTAGAGGAGGCTCTTTGAATCCCTGGAGGAGGAGATGAGGTAAAAGGCCATGCTGTAGTGAAGATCTGGAGCAGGAAAAGAGAACTCATTGTATGACCTTGAATAGTAATGTTCAAAGTGGAGACACATCCCAGGCACGTCACCTCTACTTTGTTCGTGTTCCAGCTGAGCACTCAATGTACCAATTCTCTTCTAATCAGTATCACCCTTCGTGAGCAACACAGGAAGATTCCCATTTTCTAGATACATTGAAATAATGCCTTGATTGAATCTCCTCCCTGTAGAGAAGCAGAGAAAGACCTTCTTCCACCTCTGTCTCTACACTGAGCCCTTTAATGCAGCATTATTGGCAATACTCAGAAACAAATACTCACTACCTTCAAAAGTGAAAAACAGAGCAAACAAGGATAGCACAAAATCTATGTTGTTGGTGGTTTAAAATGCCCTTTAACTGGCAGCTGTTAAAGCCAGCATCAGAACAGAGGCATGTCCAGGCAGTGATTGCCTTTAGATGCAGTATGACAAGGTTACAAAATCTAGGCTTTTCAGTCTCATTTGTTCTGAAGTTTATCTCCATAGTCTTGGACTCACCAGTAGCTGCAAACACCCACTGCAGACACTTTGTCTTCTTAAAATGTCGTAGTACTGTGTGACCCTTATCACTAGTAGCACCATGGTGAAAATACAGCAGTTGGATAGGGGCAGTGTATGCCTGCAAGGCAATAAATATATCTTTGCAAGCAGTTCCCATTGTAAGTCTTGAAAATCACGCAACATGGTTACTTAAATGCTTGGCCCAGCTACTTCAGAGACAACATTTAGATATAAAAAGAGAACATCAGTTTGTGGGAACTTCATTTCATGGTCTAATGGTCTTTGGGACAGCATAAGAGAAGCTAAGCATGAAACAAGAAAACAGACAAGTAAGCAGTGGTCCTGGCAAATAGCATAGCCATTTATTCTAATTAACTAAATTTAATTACAGGAGTCAGACAAACTGTCTTTCTACAACCAGCCAACAAAATCAATACCAAGAATTAGTCATAGCAATGTAGTAGTGCTGCCTGTTAGGAAGGTGGATGGACATTTCCTATTGTAAGACCTGCTTTTGTGCTAATTATTCTTTGCAAAACTTCATCTGTCTGAACTGAAATTGTCCACATGTGGTATTGAATTTTGACTGATTCTTCCAGAATATTTTAGCAAGAAGAGTCTAATAATTTCCAAGAATGAAAGCAGTGAACAGGATATTGCTTTGCCACGTAACTTTCCAGGACCCTTCTTTCCACTTTCTTACCCTTTGCTTTGGAGGAAGAATTTGCAATGCAGTAGGAAGTGGAAGGTAGAATCAGCAGCTGGAGTTGTGCTTCCCATAGGGTCTAGCCAAACTCAGCTAAGCTTCACCACCCTCAGACACTTCACAGATACTCTGAGACTTCAATAGCTTCGATGCCCAGAGGTCCAGCCCTCCCTGAGGACAGTGTACCCATCTCCCTCACTGACACAACCCAGAAAACAGGTCAACATGTAGAAGCACTGGGAAACTCCCCTGAAGAGCTGCTTTGAGTCATTCTGGACTTACCTGGGATAAACAAAGAATTTGTACTTAATTGTACCTTAGGTGGCACTCAAGCAACCCGAGGGAGGTACCAGTTCTTTATGAATAAGGGATGCAAATCAAAATAACAAGAAACAAAAAGACTGGCCAGGTACAGCAGATTCAGACCTAGGCCTGGAACAGGAGAAAGAGGAACCTGTGGCACAGGAGCAAAAGGATTAGAACCTCAAGAACTGGGTCGATGGGAACTTCATGAGGTTCAACAGGGCTAAGTGTAAGGTGCTGCGCCTGGGTCAGGGCAACTCGTGGTACCAAAAATAAAAGCTGGACATGAGCTGGCAAACTCTGCTTGCAGCCCAGAAAGCCAACTGCATCCTGGGCTGCATCAAAAGCAGAGTGGCCAGCAGGTCGAGGGAGGGGATTCTGCCCCTCTATTCCACCCTCATGAGACCCCACCTGGAGTGCTGCATCCAACTATGGGGTCTCGGACATAGGAAGGACATCGACTTACTGGAGTGAGTCCAGAGGAGGACCATGAAGATGACCACAGAGCTGGAGTACCTCTACTATGAAGACAAGCTAAGAAAGTTGGGGTTCTGCCTGGAGAAGGGAATGCTCTGGGGAGACCTTATAGCACCTTCCAGTACCTAAAGTGGGCCACAAAAGAGCTGGAGAGGGACTTTTTTCAAGGAGAATGATCGGACTTGGAGTAATGGCTTTAAAGTGAAGGAAGGCACGTTTAGATCAGATGTTAGGAAGAAGTTCTTGACTGTGAAGGTAGTGAGGCACTGGAACAGGTTGTTCAGAGAGATGGTGGATGCCCTATCCCTGTTAACATTCAAGGTCAGGCTGAACAGTGTTCTGAGCAACCAGACCTGGTTGAAGATGTCCTGCTCACTGCAGAGGGGTTTGGTCTAGATGATCTTTCCCTTCCAACTCTAACTATTTTATGATTTTATGCTGAGACAAGCACCCAGGTAGTGGCCCAAGTCCATATCCTCTGGAGGCTTCCACACATATCAGTGTCCTCTCCAAGGTGGCTTCCATGCAGAAAAAGTTCCCTGGGTGCAAGCCAGACAGAAACTTCAATGAAGTCCTAGAGGTGCCAACTCAGTGTAATGAGGAAAGCTGGGAGGAGAGGAGGAAGGAGAACTGGAAAGAAGCAGAGGATACGGCACATCACTAGGCAGGAGAGAACACTGCTGTGAGTGACAGAAGATGAATACTTCTTATAAAAGCAAAGTTCTAATCAATACATATTAAAAAGACAGTAAAGCAAAATAAGCACATGAACTGTTATTAATCTTCTCCTCTAGCATGTGTGCTAACTATTCTTGGCCCACAGTAGAAGAGGTAACCAAGCTTTATCCAACCATGCAACAGAGCCATCAATAACTCTGTTGCCAGATGCCTAAGGGAATTCTCTCCTAACCCATTTAAGTCCCAGTGAGCTTAGGAGTAGCTGTCAGAGTAGACCTTGATGATCTGTTCTAATAATCTTTTTCGGCCACTGGGGAAGAAATAAAACTGAACATTTTATTATCTGACTTGCTGTTGGTTTGGGCTTGGGTTTTTTCTTTTCTTATCTGAGAAATTCAACCTCCCAAGGACTGTCTTCAAAACTGTTCTACTCACTTCTTTGGGTAGGGGCTTCAGACAGAAATGTAGCCATGGCTATACGTACTTCGCAGAAGTGACTGTCAAACCATTCTTTATCACTTCCTTTCTGGAAAGAAACACTTCTCCATTGAAATCAGGAGAACTGATTGGAGTTCTTTTTAATCAGTCCTGTACTAGCTGCTAGGTTGGTTTAATATTCACTAGAAGACCATTTGACCCTGAGATTAGCTCAGCTGGTTAGACCATGGTGCTAATAACACCAGAGATTGTGGGTTTCATCCCCATATGGGCCGTTCACTTTAGAGTTGGACTCGATGATCCCTGTGGGTTCCTTCCCACTCAGAATATTCTGTGATTCTGCAGTTTAACCTGCCCTGGCTTACTCTGCCGTGAGAGGGACATAAAGATCTCATACTTCATCCACTTGGGGGAGCAATCACTTCTGAAATCATCACAGGTATTCCAGCAGGAGTCATCAGTCTCCAACCTAAACTTACCTAGTGCAAGTGCTGAGCACAGTTTATGTCCCACAGCATCTATTTACTGACAAAATTTAGTCCATATAATGCTGAAAAAAAAAAAGAAATTGAGGAAAACACTAGTGTTGTTGTATTTCAGTAGTTGTCAAACATTTGGGCTGGAGACCAACAGATGGACCAAGTGATCTCCACTCTTTATTCATATTGGGGTTGCCTACAGTGTCTGTCTATCTGTCTGTTATGGGAGAGCCTATTCCCTGTGTCCCCTCTCCTGTGAATCTGTACTCTGAAAATGCATGAAGAACATGAATTAAGTTCTGCTTCGTAAAAAAAGCAACATAAATTAGACTAAAAAGGCCAGGGAAAGCATTAGAATGTGGCACACAGATAGGCAACTCTCTCTCTCTGAGTTTCATCTCAAAGTAATTTGGCTTTAGGATTCTTAAAAAGGAGGTACAATACTGAATCAGACAATCAGAGCTGTGACTGATGAGAAGATCAGTCACCAGTCCAACTTGGCATTACTGTTATTTTGCTTCATCAGATAGAGCCACCAATGTGCCTGTCTATAGCAGTCATGGAGAAAAGCACTTTTAAGCATTACATGATCTCCCTTCAGCTTCCCTATCTGCACTGGTGGGAAAGGAGCCATGGAATAATTGGAAACACTCTTAATTTTTAGTATTTCAATTATTTCTTCACAAAATAGGTTCAAAAACTGAACTATTTTTTTCTTTCTATCTATCTATCTATCTATCTATCTATCTATCTATCTATCTATCTATCTATCTATCTGATAACCTGATTTTTTCAGGCCAGCTTTTGAACTGACTCATATCTTGTGGGAAAGCCATGGTGCAAGGACCATTCCCCACCCCCTTTAGAAAGCTGTCTCTGGTTCCAGACATGACAAAGGACTAATGCCATTTCAGGCAAGTATAAGGAAAGCGAGAGGAGAACAGAGCCCACTTTTCTCTCTTTCCTCTTTTTCCTCCCACTTTCCTCTCTTCATCCCAAGTCAAAGCATTTAATGGTGTCAGCAGTGGTCAAGCCTGCTGGAAGTCCCTCACTTAAGTTGTTCCCTGGCAAAGAAGGAAACTCAGGAGGTAAAAGCCCAGGCAGGCATCACACTTGGGATCCTCTTTCCTCGGCAGACATGTGTGGATTTGGACAGTGCATGGGCCACCCTAAGGAAACCTCAGGAGGAAGTATTTTTTTTCCTCGGCACTAGTTCATTAGAAATTTGCTGCCAGGTTTTTTTGTTTGAGACATTGTTATAACACTTTGATACAAGAAAATAATCACTGATGAGAGCTAGTAATTATCTATTTCAGAGATCACAAGAAAAGGAAGAAAGAGTAAAATATTGGCTATGGTGCAGCCCATTACCTTGATAGCTTCTGGTGCTCAAATTCTCCTCAGCCCTCATTTCTTTTTATTTTACCTGCTGCAACTCATCTCTTTGTGGCCTTCTATGTTTCCTGATCCCTTGCATTCGAAAAACCTCAGAACTGTCTCAGGCTTTCCCCCAAACAATAGCCAAACATAAAAAGAGAAATACAAAGAATTGCCAACATTTTAAAGTCAGTAGGTAACCTTCTCCTCTGGCTTATCATACAGCTCCAGACATCTCCTATTCATGTAAGGATCAAATAGATAATATACTTGTGTCTTTCTGGTCTTACTCCAACATGCATTTGTTGTCATTCTTGTCGAAATAGAACATGCAGCTGTTCATAATATGAACATGATGCTATAGCAGAAAAAGCCTCATGGGGCTCATATGTCTCTGTTCCCTCCAGTCCTAGTCTCTTCCTTTCACCTTGGGAAGAGAATACAGACAATATGGCTCTTTGAAGGACACTACAATTTTATCTTTTTGAACCCCAGTTAAATGCCTTAAGAAGTCCTTTCTCACAGCTGTCTCAATACACAGGGGTTGCTGGCAACAGCGCAGACTTGTGCTCTTCACCACTCCCTGGAAGCCAGAGAACAAAACCAGTGCAGGGATTTAGATATTTAAGCAGCACATGCTCTCTAACCCTGAACCCTGCGAATAATGACAAAGTTTCAATGCCAAAGCTCTCATGGCTTCGTATCTATGGCATCATGAGATATTTCACCTTGATGAACTGCATTGGTCCTTCTGTGACTCTCAAGGATGGCTGAAGCCAACCTTGATCTAAAGACCCAGCAATTGTTCTGGTGATACCCATGCCCCGATTCTCACAGTGTGCTAAAATCTTTGAAATGTCTGGTTCTCTTTACATCAAAGAGGAGATCTGATCTCTTAATGTGTGTATCATAATGAGACTAAAGAAACTCTAACGAAATCCATGCTGGGATATTTCATTATCTTGCTGGCAATAAAGCCATCAAAACAAAGCCATTCATTTTCTTTCCTATTAGGGAAGAAAACAAGTGATCTATATCATTTAGATTATCTCATTGTCCTCCCTGGTCAAAAATGATAGCAGCATAATGAACATTAAAAAAAGCAATATATATTATTCACTTGTTTGTTTCCACAGTAAGAAAGCAGTGCCCTAGAAGGAAAAATAAGCTTGAGGGCTCAGCTGCATAAAAATTGCCTATTTTACAGCTCATTGCATTGTTAAGTAACATTATAGTGTAATTTGGCCTTTGGGATATAGTTTTACATAGGGTAGACTAACACTTTTAGATTTTTTTAATATGCTTTTCCCCCCAAATGCGTTACACATAACCAAATTCAATATTTGGATTTTCAAATCTGCACTAAATGGAAATGACTATGAGCATACATGACAGTAAGCTGCTTCTGGACTCCAATTCTTAAAACATAATTGTTTCTAAAGTGATATATTAAATACTTCAGAATTGCTCATCTCTATTGTTTATCTTGTTAAAACAGATTATAAGGTCTTTACGATAAGAGCTCTGTCACATTGACATGCCATAAGGCTGTGATTGTAATAAGAGATTTGGGATGTTAAAAAATACAATGATAATAATAATTTTTTCCTGTTTCATAAGAAAAAAATTACTTGTGTGACTGCAGCATTTTTCCTCATCTCTTCCTCAATCTGTCACTTCTCATAACTTTCAGGAAATTTTCAAACAAGTGCAACAAAGAAGCATGAGTGTCAGGAATGTAAAGTTCCTCTAAATTTTGTGTAAGGAGGCTAGAAATACTTGGGGGAAAGGCAGTTATTACAGCCAAAAGGCATAAGCTGGGCAAGTGCATCAGCTAGGTGCAGACTGGGCTGACCTGCACTGCTACCAAGGCATGCCTTGGCAGGAGCACTTCTGGCCTGAAGTCACAGGTAACTGCTCTGGGGGCTCACTCCTCAGCTCTGATGGTAATGAGAATACTCACACAGGGCACATCGTGCTCCAAAATACACATCTTCCACAGCTGTCTAGAACAATTGGGACAAACAAAAACAGCACCTCTGAAATGTTTATTAGACACGAACTGCTTAAGCAGCAGAAGAAAATATACTGTGGAGATATTTTCCCAGGTTTTAACTTCCTGCTCCTCCTTTGCTTTCCCTGATACTTACTGCAAGACAAATTATATATATACAACTTCTATTCTTGCTTTATTCTTCCATATAAATAACTGATTAGATAACACTGTGCTGCACTAATAAGCTATACCAGCTTCTAAGGACTTGTTTTTCAGGTCACTCACTAAGAAAAGCCTAACCTTGTTCAAGGGGAGTACCTGTGGCCAACCATCGGATTCTAACATGAAAAATGTGTCTGTCCTGAAACGATAGCTCTCAGCTTTCTAAGCTTAAAACAGAGAAGACAGGGAGATCTTTACCACAGTAGATTCCCCATGGGTTGCATGTGAAAGACACTCAGTATAGACACTGTGTTTAATGAAGATTACACTACAAGTAGACCAAGGCAACTGTGGAGTAGTTTTATCCAGTATTTGGACTCAACAAGGCTAGGATTTTTCACCTAGGGAATGCCTTTTCACAGTTTCCATGGCATTTTTATTTCAATTAAACCAGAATGAGACTCTAGTCTCCTTGGCTGTGGGAAGTAAACAGAAGCCAAAATATATTGCTTAGAGGCAGCAACTGAAATCAAAGGCAAATTCAGAAGAATGTGTCATCATGATATTGCCCATCTCTAGATGACTAAGTACAACAACATATAAAAGGGCAGAAGCATATATTTTACTTTCAGACTGGATTCTCCTACAAATAAATAGCAAAAAAAATCCCATTGGTAGTAAGGACAACCAGACTGTGTGAAAGCAAGAATGTTCCAGGTTTCCCCTAATAAGAAATTGTCCTACACAGAATATGCCTAGCACACATATTTTTTAAAAAGCTCACTTGTAATAAGATTTTTTTTGTTTAGCAGAATAAATTAAAACTAGAAAGGAAATAGTGGTATTTCATTTTGTGAGGGAAGGGGAAATTCTGGATTATGTTCTGGAATTGGATTCTTAATAAACAAATGCATATTAAATTAACTCAGGCAACTAAAATGGTTATGCTGTGGTAGCACCTCAGTCCTGTGTTATTAAATAGATAGAATAAATAAATAGGTCTCTCTCCAAAGTTGGACTTTTATTCACCATAATGCACAAATCTTTGCTTGTAAATTGGCAGTAGAAGATCCTTTATGGTAATTTAGCTTTAAAACAACTAATGCACTGCAGCATAAATTTTCCCTACCATTTTCAGCTTGGCTGAAAAGAGAGAGCCAAATGTTGCCTTTGGCCACAGGGAGCTGGAAGTTGCATTTGGGCACATGGAACTGGAACCCATTGTGCAGCAGGAAAGCTATGACGTAGTTGCCATTATGGATCATCTTGAGTGCCATCATATGGCAAGTAAGAGACAACCAGGGGATCAGGCCCAGCCACTGTGGGTTTATGAAAGGCAGGTCCTGCTTGACCAACCTGATCTCCTTTTATGACTAGGTGAACCAGGGCATGAAAGGGAAAGGCTGTAGATGTTGCCTATCTGGACTTTAGTAAAGCCTTTGATACATGTCCCAAAGCATTCAGAGCATTCTCCTGGAGAAGCTGTCACCCTATGGCTTCGGCAGGTGCACTCTTTGCTGGGCTAAGAACTGTTCGAGGGCCATGCCCAGAGAGTGCTGGTGAAAGGCACCAGACCCAGTTGGTGGCTGGTCACCAGTGGGGTCCCCCAAGGCTCAGTATTGGGGCCAGTACTGTTTAACACATTTATCAATGGACGTGGGGATCGAGTGCACCTTCAGTCTGTTTGCAGATGACACAAAGTTGGGTGGGAAGGAGTGTTGATCTGTTGGAGTGTAGGAGGGCTCTACAGAGAGATCTGGACAGTCTGGATCGATGGTCCAAGGCAAACAGTATGAGATTCAAAAGTGCTGGATCCCGCACTTAGATCACAACAATCCCAGGCAGCATTCCAAGCTTGGGAAAGAGTGACTGGAAAGCTGCCTGCTGGAAAAGAACCTGAAAGTGTTGATTGACAGTGGCTAAACATGAGCCAGCAGCGTACCCAGGTGGTCAAGAAGACCAATGGCATCCTGGCCTGTACCAGAAAGTGTGGCCAGCAGGACCAGGGCAGTGATTGTCACCCTGTACTTGACACTCACTGGTGAGGCCACACCTCAAGTCCTGTGTCCAGTTTTGGGTCCCTTGCTACAGGACAGACATCAAGGTGCTGAAGCAAGTCCAGAGAAGGGCAATGGAGCTTCTCTAGCACCTGGAGCCACTCCTCCCCCTCCTTCACTGACTTTGGTGTCTGCAGAGTTGGAACCAGCTGGCATTGGCTCTCTCGGACATGGGGGAAGCATTTGCCAGCTTCTTACAAAAGCCACCCCTGTAGCAATCCTGTATCAAAACCTCTCCTCACAAACCCAATACACACAAATGAGAAACTGATGATAGATATATTTATGCTTTTTATATATACTTCTGTACCTAAAAACCTTTAAAAACCTGATTCAAGGATAAAATCCAGGTAACAGAGCATCACACCTTAGAGAAGAAAGAGAGAAATACAGCAGAAAAATGCTGCTAAACTGTTACTGGAATGCTGTCAGAAGAATGAGGGACCAAGGGTAAAGTGAGGCAGGATTTGTGGGAATAAGTAGTGTTTATGTTAGATGGCGAGCCATTGTTGGGAAAAACAAATTACATTTCAGGTAAATAAGCTCTCCATCAGAGGAGCCAAAGACTTGTCGAAACCCTCCTAAATAAGTATCTTTATTTTATGACAACTGTTACATCTGCCTTCAAGTTTGCTTCTCTTCTCTAACTTCACAGCTAAAGTGTTAATTCATGTGTCAAAGAGTCAGCAAAGCAGAGGGTGCTAGTTCAGACAGCAGCAGACACTCATTCTTTTATCAGGTTCATGTTCCTGAACACTACAGCAAATACTACCAGAATTTTTTAAGTCTGTACATTAGTAACAAAATTAGAGACAAAAATTAGCAGCCTTGTAAATTAAGGCTCCTTACAGTTAAAGAACGAAGCAAGAAGGCTGGATAACAGTCAGATATTCCTTTGCCTCACACAAAATGACCAACCAATGTTGAATATTATCTTGGAAAAAGCAACTTCAGAGAACTCTCAATGGCACATTTTATTTTGTTCCTAGATTTTTACTTTATACAGTCATATTTTAATCTATGCTCTTAATTAAACTTTTACATTTGCATCACTGCAACATTAAATATGAAAAGCACATAAGCATGAACTGTGCAATTCCTCTGACCTGCCCTAGCAGGCTTTCTGTCAAAAGTCTCAACTTAAGCAATCCCAGGAGTTCTTCTATGCACTTCTCAAATTAACCAGCAATCATGTCTTTGTTCCCTAGTGAACTCAGAGCTGCATTACCCTAAGTAAAAAGCAGATCATTACATGTATAATCTCATCCCTAATTCACTTAGCTATGTGAGAAGCAAGTCTCCTAATTCATGCCCCCCAGGAGGTCTGATTATCTCCTGCTCACCATATTGTGCTATCTAACGTCACATAGCCAGGAGAGCTCTGTATCTTCAGTGAGCTGGAGAGAAATGCTTGTGGGTCAGAACCTTTCTTTCTTAAAGTCTGTGTAAAACTGAAAGGAGATGCTCCCAACAGAGGTATCCCTGTAAGTCTGTATACACAAATCTGGCAATAATGATGCTAGCAGTAAGATAGCATACACAGACACAACTCTAAATTGGGAACCTGCTTTATGCTCAACTATAAACTAGCACGGACCAAGCTTTGTAAAAGATGTCACTTTATTGTCTCAAGACTAAACACAAGGAAAGTACACTAGCAAGCACAAGCCTTAGAAGTTAATGTTTTGACTGTTCAAAATTTTGGTATGCCTTTTCAATTTCTCAAACCTTGAGACTCAACCAAGGCATATTATTAGGCAGGTATGTTAACAAGAGATCATGCTCTTCCAGGCATTGGAACTAAGCTCAGAACATTTTTTTTTTTATGTGTACAAGCTTCCTTCTATTCCTTTTTGGAATAAACTAAATTAAAATCCTGGGTAGGACAGATGAATGAGTAGCACATTCAGCAGAGGAAAAGATAATAAACTAGTGCCTGAGGCTGGCACAAGAAAAAGCTGGCACAGGCTCTTATGTGCCAGCAGGGACAATAAATGGATGGACAAAGCAATGATGCAGCAAGTTCCAGCCATAGGAAAGAAAAAATTGGTGAGGTGCTGTCACTCCTTCCTGTTCCGTCTGTGCCACCCCAAAGAACATGGTTCAAGGCCTATTTGGCTAAAAACAGAAAGCCTATTTATTATGACACTTGTTTAACAAATGGGAGTCCTATGCTCTGGCTCCTTTGCCAACAACTGTTTCTGCCTCTTGTTCTTAAATTCATACACAGTCTGAAGACATGGGCTCAGGTTCTCCCCTTCCTCCCTCTCAAGGAACCTCAAGCTGCCTCACCTACAGAATCATATCCTTGCTGTTTCTTCAATGCAGGACCAGTGGGGGTTTTTGCAGATTGCCCTATTGTTATGACAGCAATGAATATTGGCATTGAGAACTGGCTTTAACGTTGTAGAGTGGGCAGCCCCCAAAACAGAGGGGGCCTGGCTGCCTCTAAAATTCAGCAGGAAATTGGTCATGCCTTCTACACCCTGGTGGAGTGCTCTGGGAAATGGACTATTATTTGACAAGGAAAAGAGGCACACTACATTATAGCACATGCCAGCAGATCCTGCTGCTGCTGCATGGAGCTGGTCCCAGTCAGAGGTGCCCATCTGAGCACCTACACTGGGGAGACACTGGGACAGGGTCCTGCTGGATTTTGGCAAGAACAGGTTGCTAAATTCGATGCTTTGACTAACACAAAGATGGGTTGGAGGCCCTAGGAAACTGTGAATGTTGTACTCTGGGGAAGGTTCAGCTGTTCAGGGGGGAGTCTGATTATCTGAGCTCTCCAAAACATGGAGTCAGATACATCTAACTGATTACTAATGATGAGCTGATGGTAGTGAATAATCCTCACTTCAGGACATACACATCAGGAATAGAATTATCTGACCAAACACAGGTATTTAAGTCATTTGGGCCAGGCTCTTCTTCCTGTTCAAGAAAGGTTCGTGTCAAGAAAGAAGTGGTTTTCATCTGATCTGCTAAGGATGACTGAAAACCACTTGCCATTTCTGCTGAGTACAAAAGGAGACTGCTGAGTTGGTCACTGACAGGAATCAATACGTAGCTAAGGTGATACTGTGCGGATGCTTATATAAGCATAGTCAACTTGTTATAAAACAAGGACTGTCTGTGATGCTACATTTTGCATAATGTCCCATCACTCAAGTAGAACACGTACCAAGCTCAAAGAGGACCCAGATCAGGCCATCCAGGGTGACTCGAGGACTGTGCCGCCTGGTTTCTAGTCTTACATGGGAATATGTTCCCAGCAACTCAGAGCATGGTGTCTGTGTTGAAGTTTGAGGAAGCATTCAGTAAAAAAAAAAAAAGAAAAATAGCTGATAGAAAGATGAAAACAATATCCATACAGGATAGGAACCATTTTTGGGTGTTACAGGAATACTCAATGATTTGGCAGCTTTCTGTTGGCAAACACACACGAGGTACATGTTGGAGGCCCCCCCCAGCAGTGTGCTCCCTCAGGTGGCTTCAGCACTGAATCACACCAGCTTTTGGAATGGATCTTCAGTTTTATTTCATCCAAAAGGATCTGAGGTCTGGTGCACAACAGCTGCTGTGGGAAACCAATCACATGTAGTAAACAGAGAGGGTGTGCTCCAAAACTGCATCATTTCTCCAAATTGCTAATTTATACTTACACAACAAGGAGCACATCCTATAGGTAGCAAAAGCAATATTCAAGCTAAAAGACACCTGAGGTCATATTTTTGTTTCTCAGACTGACTCTGCAAAATTAGGGATTTATTGAAGCTACTACTGGGTGAGCTGAGAGGAGATTGTCCTAAATATTCCTTTAAGTATATGGAGTTTTTGACTTACACTTTATTCCAAGACTTGGGTCAGTTCTTAGGCTATCCAAACTATGTCACTGTTAACTTCACTAGCAGCTTCCAACTGTTAAGTTTCTTAAATTATTAAGAGATAGTCCATAGAGGCAGGAAAGATAGACTTACCTTTCCAGGAGCACTCCTGAAACACAGAATGTCCACACTTCAGTCAAAGCTGGTTTTCTAGGCTCTGATCCAAATCTGTGAGAGTATGTTACCGGGAGTCCAGTAAGGCAACCAATTTCCTCAAATGAAGTAGGATGTTACAAGCAGAGAAAATATTCCATGTACAAACAAACCATCAAAGTGTAAAGATTATAGTACACGGTTTTTACAGGATGAAAGACAGTTTAATAGACATTACTCTTAGCAGTAGGTCAGCTAGGTCAGAGAAGGATGTTAAATCCCGCAATCCATAAGGTATTTTAAGGAGGAAGGAACCAGGCAGAACTGAAGATGACTCACTTGTATAAAGACCAACAGAACCAGTCCACTTTTGTGTTCCATGAAAAGTTAATTCACATTTAAAAAGTTAAAAAAAGAAGCTTACAGATAAAATCAAGAGAATCAGCCAGAGATGGGAAAATCAACATTTCTGGAATTGTTACTAAGAGTGAATTTTCAATTGAAGCAACATAGGCATTTTCTTTGGACTTATAATAGATGCTTAAGTAAATACTCTGAGATATTTTAGGGGAATTTTACAAATATGAACCTCCTATACAGTAGAACATATGTAAATTATTTGAGTCCTTACTTCATTTCACCCTGTTAACACAAGGTAGTTACCAATCCAGATACAGATGAATACCTGAAAAATCTGGACAGTACTGAGAACCCACACTTCAGGGATAAAGGGAGAAATATCTGAGATACTAAGGTCACTGTCATCAAATTATAAAAGCTGCTAGGTGGGAAAATGTGTGAAATCCTTGAACAAAGCGCTGACCATGTTAACACTGGGGACAGAGTGAAGTTATAAGAGGAAGGGCTTGTCTGGAAATTATCACAGAGCTAACAGCTGCCGATTAATTATGCAAGAAGGGAAAAACTAAGCACTGTGTGGGATAAAATGCTGAAGCACAGAAATATACCACAAGTTTCATGTAGCAATCTCAGCCACTGCAGTTGGGCTCAAGAGACTACAGTCCCTGCCCTAATTGACCATTAGAGGTGCAGCCCTCGAGCCTAAGCAACAAGTCAAGTGAGCCGACATGGGATACAAAATACAGATTTAAGATCTTGCTGTGTTTCCAGGAATATGCTAAAGAGGAGTTTTAACCAGTGGTGCTGACCTAGACAGTTTACTACATCAGGTTACCTACTCAACAGTTTATGCTTTCCAAGGAGAAAGAATGGATACAAGTCTATCAAGACATGGTCACACAACATACAGATGCAGAGTAAATATATCTCTCTTTACAGCTCTTTCATTACATACCTCATTTTAGAATGAAAACAATAAAGCAAACTTACTAACTTCATTGTTATTCCTTACAAGAATAGATATTTCATTATTCACATGCAGATGAAAAACACAATTGTTAAAATCTGTTGTGTATCTCTGTGCTAGCAAGCTCTTTCCACCACAGCACTAACAAATATTGCTCTCTGATGTATTAGGTGTAAATGTAAAAATGGAAGTGAACACATTTCCATGAAAGTCCTTACTCAGACAGGATGAGAGGTCTGAATACTGCAAAAGGATGCTTCACAACAGTAAGAGTCAACCCGCCAACTGTTCCCTCTGTCCATGCTAAGGAGTTGTTTCTTCAGGCTTTGGACTATGTGTTTTTCAAACCCTTCTGTCTCTTTAGTGAGGGAAACCTTGCCACAGGCTGCTTGTGACATCATTCCACAGAATGGCTGAGGTTGGAAGGGCCCTCTGCAGGTCATCTGGCCCATCCCTGCTCCTCAAGCAGAGCCAGCCAGAGACAGTTGCCCAGGACCATTAATCAGGCAGCTTTTGAATACCTCTGATAGAGGAGACTCCACAACTTCCCAGGGCAAGCTGTGCCAGGGCTCAATCGCCCTCACAATGAAAAAGTGTTCCCTGAATGCTCAGATGGAGTTTGTTTCAGTTTCACATAATAATATGCCAAGTTGGAAGGGACCCACAAGGACCAAGTCCAACTCCTGGCTCTGCACAGGACCATCCCCAAGAGTCACACCATGTGCCTGGGAGCATTGTCCAAACGCTTCTTGAGCTCTGTCAGGTTTGGTGCTGTGACCACTGCCCTGGGGAGCCTGTTCAGTACCCAACCACCCTCTGGGTGAAGAACCCTTTTCTAATATCCAACCTAAGCCTCCTCTGACACAACTCCAGGCCACTGGCTCAGGTCCTGTCACTGATCAACACAGAGATCAGTGTCTGCCCCTCCTTTCCCCTCATGAGGAAGTTGTAACTGCAGTGAGGTCTCCCCAGTCTCCTCCTCTCCAGGCTGACCTCAACCTCTTCTCATACATCCATTGCCTCTGGTCCTGTCACTGGGCACCTCTGACAAAAGCCTGACTCTGTCCTCTGCACCTTCCCTTCAGGTATTTATACACATGGATGAGATTTCTCTACTCCCTCCTCAAACCTTCAGTATTTCAGGATTAACACTTCCAGCTTTGGCAGGCAGGTGCTCAGCCATCTCCAGGAAAGCAGGGCTTCATCACATGTAACTATGACTTGAGAAGAAAACCACTGATATCTCCAAACACACTCCCACTTCCTCCTTCTTCCCACAGGTTTTATTGCTGAGCATGATGTCGTATGTTATGGGATATCCTTGTGGTCAGTTAGGGTCAGCCATCCCAGCTGGATCCCCTCCCCTCCCCTTGTGAACCCCTAGTCTGCTTGTTGGCAGGGTAGTGTGAGGAGCAGAAAAGGCTTGGCCCTGTGTTAAGCAAGGCTCAGCAGTAACTAAAACATCCGTTATCAACACTGTTTCCAGCACAAATTCAAACCCCAGCCCCATAACACTTGCTATGAAGAGAAAGCTGTACTCCAGCCAAGGCCAGTACACTTCCAGCCTTCCCTCACAGGAGGGATGCTCCACTTCTTCAATCACCTTAGTGGCCCTTCACTGGACTCCCTTCAGCTTGCCTACGTCTCTCCTGACTGGGCAGCCCAGACCTAGACACTCCACGAGGGACATCACCAGGACTAAACAGAGGGGAAAGATCACCTCCCTCACCCTGCTGGCAATACTCATAAGGTAGCCCAGGATTTGGCTGGAAAAGGCTTGTTTGCCTTCTTCCATTTTGGTAGTGGCATGCTGCTGCTTCTGTAAGCAAACACGTGAGATGGACCCCTTGTGGCAGCACACTGCTTATTGTGGCACAGTTAGATGGCAGACAACTAGCAAGGGTGCTACGAGACTACGGTGTTGTTCCCAGCTACCTCGAGGTTGTATGTCTTTTTGTTCCCTCATTGGTTTTGGATAAAAGTTTCTCACAGACAATATGACTGGGATACGACTAAATGAAAAATTTCTTCCTTGACCCCACTGCTCACAATTGGCATCATGATTCTTTACAAGGTATTCAAACAATTCTGAACAACACCATTTATTGAAAATGTTTTGGAAATACATTTGCACATTACAGACAACCTTAAGAAATTCTTCACTTTTCACAAACCAGTGTCTCTCCTTGGGGAAGATGCACAGTGACATCAATTCTGTCAATAACTGCTATTTCTAAGGCACGCATTTGTAAACTACTTTAGAAAAGTAGTGCCAGAAGAATACATATTATATTCCATTACCACTAAAGCTTGTTTTACTGAAGAGATAAATTGACTGTGTAACCTGAGATTTTCTAGAGCAATACAAAACTCTCAAACTTGCTGTTTTACAAAGTTGTAATAAGGGACATAGTGCTTTTTACTTGTGAGATGAATTAAGAAAGTCACTTTGCCCCAAACTGAAACGAAACACAATACTCAAAATTCAGAATTTTTATTTATAGGAAAGTGTGTTCCAGGCATCTGGAGCCCATCAGTTACATATCTCAGGTAAAGCTTCTGTGACAGGTCTGATGATGCCTCTCTGTTAATGGGATCCAGCCTTACACCCAGTACAGCACCTCTCCCCTTCCTCTTCTGTCTCAGTGATTCAGGCTCCAGTCCTGGCTTTGCAGGGCTGCCTGCAGTTGTCATGCAGTGGAAGACCTTGTGATTTATAAACTGAAACACATCATTCTACTCTACTGGGGAATAAGTGTTGTGACAAAAGTGTGGTCAGAGGATGCAGGAAAACAAGGATGAACCATACTTAGTTCGCTTTATACTCATTTACTGAAATTAACTGTTTCATAGCTGGATACCAGAAAACACTCCAGGTTTGTGATTGGATCTTCTACAACTTTCACACAAGTGCTCAATATGAGTGTATTTACTTTCTCTCTTAAAAAAATACAAATACAAAACCACCTTCTACTATAATTTCTGTAATTTTGTAGGTTAGAATTATGTTCAGTATTATCAGACTGCCAGGAGAAACAGAGCAAAAGAACGTGTATGAAGTCAAATCACTTATAAGAGCAAAGTGAAAAAATGTGTATCCAACATTATTATAATCACAAAGAGATGAAATACAGCAATAAGTTTTTCATTTGTACATATTGAACAGCAAAAAAGTAAAAAAAAATATATATATATGTACAAGCTTAATAGGGAAACAAACCTGAAAGAATTTTCTACTG
This sequence comes from Dendrocincla tyrannina, assembly GCA_035047865.1. NCBI lineage: Eukaryota > Metazoa > Chordata > Aves > Passeriformes > Dendrocolaptidae > Dendrocincla > Dendrocincla tyrannina. The sequence continues at coordinate 101,927,528 of JAWWMP010000001.1, forward strand.
CTCAAGAATAACAAAACCTTCCCTTAAATGTTCTAGTGCATTCCCTCTCATTCCCAAGAACTAATTTTGTCCTCCTGTTCTAAGGCAAACTGAAACCACTCAAATCTTTCTTCAAAGCAAGAACAGCTGTGAACTAGTGAATTAAAACATATTCACCTGAGATCACTCTGAAATATAGGACAAGATCAATACTGATTAACAACTAAGGTGCACAACTGATTTGTATCTTCCAAAGTGAAACAGCATTTACACAGAACAGGTTTTGCTACAGGACAGTAAAACTTTTAACTGTAACGAGAATTATTGAAAACAGTAGAGGAGGAGACAGTATGTGAACTGTAAGCAGCTTTCTCTTCTACTTTCTTCTATTCAGTATTGTCCTGTTCCCAAGTTTCTGTAACATAAAAAGAGGAAGGGGAAGGAAGAATAAATGTAAAAAAATGAAAGATTAAAAGTATTTCTTCTGTAACTCAGTTTATTTCATGCTTATGTAATTTTCACTCAGATCTGCTGATTGACTTCCAAATAGTCCTATAGTAAATACTCTAAGTAGATTCATTTCATCTGGTTTGAACAGCATAAAACAAAACCACAAAGCTACATGTGCACACAGCTCTGATTAACGGGTAGAATTAACCATGAGATAAAAATAAATGAGTCAATGCTTCTATCCTTTTATATCTGAATTTAGTTATTTAATCCTTTCTAGAGTAATTCTGTTGGTATCCATTCAAACAAAATCGGGTTGACTGCTGATAACCACTTAAAAGCATCACAAATGTACATTCATACAAGCATTGAACAAGTCAGAGCTGCAACAGTGAGAGAAATATCATTCAGAAATTCCATTCAGAAAAGTAAGGACAAAGCTAAAGGGACTGTCCTGTACTTGCTGGTCTCAAGAAACAGAACCATTGTGACGTGTGGAGGTGGGAAGGATGCGAGCAAGAGAGAAAAGGAACACTTTGCCTGCTTATTTTTAGGTCATGCATCAGTACTGCATCTATATGTACCAGGTCATGAAACCATTTAACATTCTGTTCTCCACTCTTACGACTTAGGGATGGATTATTATTTTTAACATGTGGCACATGAGAGGGAAAAAGAAATAAATTGAAAATCACAGAAGAAACCCAGACTGCAGCTAAGGGCTGAACTCCAATTTCTACTATCTCATGCCAGTACTTTAATCAGGAGACCATCAGGCAGAAATGCATCATTCATGTGAAGCCTTAATTGTCTGTTTGGCACAGCTGCTTAATGACTACACCATGTGAGAGGAATAAAATTAGAGGGGAAAGTTGTGTGCTGCTTACAGAAGTGCTCAGAAATACTGAAAAGGGTGAATCAAGAGTACCATACCAGCCAAAACTCTGATGAATCTGCACAGGGAAAATAGAGTTAGGCTAAGTTTCAAGCCTGGATCTTGCAGAGATCAGGTGTGTCATAGGAAATAAAACCTCCAAACCAAAAGGAAATTTATGACTACCACATTTACAGGTGAATAAACAAACAAACAAACCAACATCACTTTGACAAAGCCTATGGCAAACAAAACTATGATTTTTTCAAACTTCAGTATATCTTCAAACAGTATCACAACTTGGCTTTGTACAGCATCCGACATATAAGATGTACCCAAACCACTGAGTGGACTTTAATACCAAAATTGCAGAGTTAAGTGCCAAAAGAGAAAAACAATTAAGTGCCACAGGCAAGAAAGAAGACATAAGCTCTCAGGTGGGATTTGAAACAACAGAATTAAGTTAACTTTGTCTCCTGTTTTAAGAGTAGAAGGAATAAGTACCATAAAGCAATATCAAAATGATTTAGTTTACCTCAATAGCATCGTCCACTTCTGTGATCTCATACAATCATTTCAGCTTGTGTCAGGATTAGGAAACTCTTTTTCTGGAGAGCTGTCATCACTTAGGTCACTGTAGCTGTCACTGTTAGAAGCAATAAGCATTCAGAAGGATCTAAACCAAATATTTTATTTCAAACCCTTTAACCCATGATGCATATGATCAACACTTTCCTCAAATGCAACCCATTTCCAGAAAATTTTCTTTAAGCTCATGCTTAAAACATGGTATTTTAGAACATCTTCATCTGAAGGAATGTGCTTAAGCTTGGAGTTTAAGACCTGATGAGAAAAAATATTCTACCTGATAAACAGTACGCTCAATTTCTTTTTGCTAGGCTCCTATACATTCACTCTACAGTTTGCTGGTGCTGTGTGTCTACAAACACGATCAAGAACATGGAGAGTAACAGGTATTCAGAGCAAGAATAAAAGGAATTTCTCCTTTATGATAATCATTGTTTTGACCAAAGAAAAAGTTAAGACAACTTTAATTACTCAGAATTCTTCAACTCACACTTAAATTACAATTCTTGCTCTTCCAGTCCAAACATAAATCATTTTCATTGCACCAAGCAATATACTGACAGTTTTTCCTGAGGTTTTATCCCATTTTGCTGTTTCCTCAGTGAAGGAGATTGGATTTTACAGAATGAACAGCCATGCAAGTGATTGCTTTTTAAGCAGCCAGAACAAGGAAACAGTGAAGAACAGGAATCACCACAGCGACTGAGAGAAGTAAGTGCCCACCAACAACACTTTCAGTCAGCTGTGATGTCTATTGGGTCTCCAGGTTTATCTTCATCACAGAATCAACTAGGTTGGAAAAGACCTCTGAGATCATCCAGTCCAACCTCTGACCTAACACCACCCTACCTACTAGACCATGGCACTAAGTGCCACATCTAGTTTCTCCTTAAATGTCTCCAGGGATTGTCAACCCACCACTTCCCTGGGCAGCTCATTCCAATGCCTGATCACTCTCTCTGTAAAGAATTTCTTCCTAATATCTGACCTAAACCTCCCCTGGCACAGCTTAAGGCTGTGTCCTCTTGTCCTACTGCCAGCTGCCTGGAAGAAGAGGTTGATACCCATCTCACTACAACCTTCTTTCATGCAGTTGTAGAGTGATAAGGTCTTCCCTGAGCCTTCTCTTTTCCAGGTTAAACACCCCTAGCTCCCTCAGCCTCTCCTCATAGCACTTGTGCTCCAGTCCCTTCACCAGCCTCATTGCCCTTCTCTGGACATGCTCCAGCACCTCAATATCCTTCCTGAATTGAGTGGCCCAGAACTGGACACAGTACTCGAGGTGAACCCTTACCAGTGCTAAGTACAGGGGAGGAATCACTGCCCTGGTCCTGCTGGCCACACTATTCCTGATACAGACCAGGACACCATTGGCCTTCTTGGCCACCTGGCCACACGCTGGCTCATGTTGAGTTTCCTGTCAATCAGAACCCCCAGGTCCCTTCTGCCTGGTATCATCTGCAAATTTGCTAATGGTGGACTCAATCCCCTCATCCAGATCATCAGTAAAGACATTAAACTGGAATGGGCCCAACACTGATCCCTGGGAACTCCACTGGTGACCAGCTGGATGCAGCACCGTTCACCAGCACTCTCTGGACCTAGCCATCCAGCCAGTTCTTAACCCAGCACAGAGTACCCCTGTCCAAGCCATGGACTGCCAGCTTTGCCAGGAGCAAAGTGTGGGAGACAGTGTCAAAGGCTTTGCTGAAGTCCAGGTAGACTATATCCACAGCTTTCCCCTCATCCACCAGGTGGGTCACCTGGTCACAGAAGGAGATCAGGTTGGTCAGGCAGGACCTGCCCCTCCTAAATTCGTGCTGGCTGGGCCTGATCCCCTGTCCATCCTGTAGGTGCCATGTCTTAACTCTAAGTGCACTTCAGAAGTGCCTCCAGCCTCAACTTCCCCCTACTATACTTAATTTCTAAATTCAGTTTTCCATATACTTCAGTTTCCCAAGATCAGAAGCCAGCAAAGGGAGCCCAGGGGACTGAAAACTACATTTGAGCAGCAGTAATTCTGGTCAGTCCCATGACACTTCAGAGCACAGGTTATGGTTAACACAGTACAGGAGGGGATCTGAGACCTCACACCATGACAGCTTTGGGTATCAATTCTATGCCAGCCCCTGAACACCTGTCTTGTTACATCTCACCCTCAGACATACATCTTCATCCTCCAGCCAACAGGACCTCAGTCACATCATGCTCCCCACCTCGTGGCATGATCTCCTCCTGAGACATCAAGCACACAACCAGTCCATGACCCACTTACACACAGCCTCATCAGTGGATCCCCAGTGACTGACTGCTGGGTAATGTTTCAAGGGGAGCTATGTAGCCTCACAGCTGGAGATCTTTGACCAAGACTGCAATGTGGAACAGTGAACAAACTGCACTCAGCTATACTAGTGCTTGTTATTGAGCACTGTTTTGTAGCCTGAATTTCATCATCTTTAATTTGAGTGAAAAGAAAAGCCAAGAAAGAACAGGTAAAAAAACCAGCCATTTTAATAGTGTGGGACAGTAGGAATGGCACCAGCAGTTGTCTCATTTAATTTCGACCTCTGACTGCTAAGAAAGCCTCTCACAGCGAGTCACTGTACCAAATTTTGTATAAGACAGCATATATATTCTGACTGTCCTAACATTAAAACTTTGCCTACAGCATTCTGCCCTTTCTTTGCATGACACACACACTGCTGATGTGATTCTTATAAAGAGCATGTCGTATCAGGCTAGTGTGAAATGCTCCATTTGATCATTTCCCCAGCTGGCAATCAATAACACAGTTCAAGTGAGGAAAGTGTTGTTAACAGTATGATCAAGCATGCCAGATGCACACAGACAAACACAACATCACTGACGTTGTACTTACTTTTTTCTGAAAGTACCCATGGAAACATGGAACAAAAATTCAGTATTATTAAAACAGTTTTGTATTTTCACATCACAGCAAAATAGCAAATACCATCCACAGAACAGAGAGTAAAACTGTGACTCTAGAGAGCTGCATGTTCTTATGACCACACTGATTTAAGCTCAAAGTCTTCAGAGAGCCTTTTTTTTTTTTAAATTAGGTCTGCTGCCCAATGACAGTCACAGCTGAAAAACATGCCAGAGCTCTGTATATAACACAATATGGGAGTCTGATGCTTAAGTAAAAATGCTCAGGGACCAGTAAGGTGAGCGGAGAACTGCCCAGCTTCATCTCTTTGAGGCAATTAGGTGCTGATCCCCAACCAGCACTCTCATCCGAGGTCCTCCCTCACTGAAGGACACAGGTTTTACAGGCATTCGCCCACAGAAGCGGTCACACAGCACTGGATACTTCTGTCATTTCCCTGACTTTCCACCCACAACTTCTCAAGTCTGTTTCCAGTTTGCAAAAGCTCAGTCACTTGGCTAGCCTCTAGCCCAGAGGCTAAAACACTCAGCTAATGACAATTTTGTTCCTGTCCCCACACTACCCAATTTCACTACAGGACTGAAAGGATTGGACACTACATCCCAGAGAAGGGCTCTCATCGTAACATTCTTGACTTCTGCAGTAGCACCTCAGAGCCTCCCCTACTTTAAGGCTGTTCTATTGGGTGAAGTCAGTTTTCTCTCTCACACGCAGGCCACAGGGGCAAGAAAGGTAGGGGAAATACCCAGGGAAGGATCAGCCCTTTGCCTTCCAACTTAGGTCACTGTCAGTCTCTCAGTTTCAGCTGCTTGAATATCTCTACACACACCTAGAAACTGTGGTATCATGTTAACAATAAAAACTTGGGTTCCAAGGAAACCTGAACTTCAAGAGTTAAGCTGCCAGTGGACTTGAAAGCCAACGGTGACTGCTGAACCTTGGTATACGTTACATACAGGTTATGTGTGTTACAGCTTCCAGTCAACACTGGTGTTCAGCTTGTGACATTTACTCTAATGTGAACTGTACTCAACTCATGCGTAACCTGAAGAAAAACTTCAGGTGGTATTAGCCACAAATGAGTCACCACCTCTCTTTGGAATAAAGGTGTACTTCCTTCCAAATTACACTGAGTTGCTACACAGATATTAAACACAAAAAACAAATGGATGCTTTGTACTCACAGTTGATAATATTATGTAATCTTACATAAATCTGCTGGCTATGAAAGTGGTGGTGGTGAGAAATCAAATAAGCCTAGCTTTCCTCTATTAATTTCTTTTTCACATTGAGCCAGCCACTGAAAAAAATATGTTTACATTTACATTAGCAAGTTTTCTCTCAGTTTGTGTAAAAATTAATTAGTAATTATCTTGGGCAGTAACCTGACACCCATTTCATCTTCTTTGTAACAATTCTTACAGCAGTGGATTCCAGCAGAAGAGAGCTACTGAGCAGATCTAGGGCCACCAGATACAAGATCTATCTCCAGCAGTTGTATTCCTTTCTTTTTTTTTTATCTAGTCAGTCACTTCAGTCTTTAAGATGAAGAATTTTGGTCACTTTGACCCTTATACCTAACCTAGGTGTAGTTAATGGAAATAACATTCACTGCACAGTGAAATATTAACCAGTACCTAGCTGGTATTTCCCTTTGCAGTGAACTGCAACATATTTTCTGACTTGAGCAAAGAAAACATCCTCTGCTGAGAAATTACATTACAGGGTTTTGTTTTGAAGTTCACTCATCCACAGATCCCTGTCTTCCCAAGATGTAAGCAACAAAAGGAGCTGTGCCCTGCATGTGGTCCATTATTATCAAATTAATGCCCACTGCAGATCTCACTCTTCTACTGAGAGAAGCAGCATCATCATCATCCCTCTGCTGTGCCAGAAGGAAGCAAGATGAGAAAATTCCCTATTGGTATGGTATAGAAGGCAGCTGACTGCCGGGGCCATATAACATGGAACTGGAACACACCATCTCAACTGCAAAATCACTAGAATTAAGATTCAATAATAATTTTAAACATGTATTTTTCAAATAACTGCTCAAAAGCACCACACCGCCTGCTTTCAATGTTCTTATTAAGAAACCCAGGCAACTGTAAAATGGGTACTCCTTGAACATTGTTTGTTCCACTTGGAAAATCCAAATCAACATTCTTTAAAAACAAAGGATTTGACAGTTTCAAAGGAGCTTTTTTTCCATTCATTTTTAATGTACAATTGACAAAAACCTCTTTTTCCAGAAATGTAAGCAATTTAAACAATTGTTACAGTAATGTTATACCCTCCAAAGGCAGGAGGCAAGCTAAGTGCATTTCTTCCTCAGTACAAATTAAAGATAAACGTAATCAGATTTAGTACAGGCTGTGGTTGTTTAAAACAAACAATTGTTTAGCTTTTGAAAACACAGCAAAAGGAAATCTGTCAATTATTATAATTTATTTCCCAAAAAAAAGGCTGAATTATTAAAGCTATTAGAGTCATCAAAACATTACTCAGAATAAATGCATACTTGATTGTATAATGGTTATAACTGCAGTCACACATATTCAGTGCATTTTTTATAATCATTATGTGGCCAAAGAAATTATAGATATCATTTATTATGATAGTCACCGTTATACAATCCTATGTTTCCACAAAACATAGTTTCATTAAGGAATCCCTCAGCACATACTAAAGACTCCCCAGTCCCAGCCTGCACTCACCTAACTGGACCTAGGATAATACCTTCATCTGAGATAGTCACCACCAGCTTCTTACAACCACTGGAGAGAAACAGGCACTTGCAGTGTATAATGCATATGTGACCCACATAACAATTATAACGAGCTATTTGTCGCCTTGAAGTGCATTTTCACTTAATGACTACAGAAAAAGGCTTGAGGTGACTAGCTCTGAAGGGTCTTCACTAAACATCTAACACTTAAATGACAAAATAACTGACATAACTAGCCATTACTAAGCACAACTACAGTTAAGGGAGGATTTCCTTTATAACTTTTTCATAGTTTTCTGGAAGAGCTCTGAGGGTAACAACAGATCTTTGCTGCCCCAAACATCCTCACCTGGGGCCTTCCCCAATGCTGTCACTGGAGCCAAACCCCTTGCCTTCTCTGGAGACTGTGGTACTGATTCCTGCTGGTGAGGACATTCTCACTACCAGAACAGCCACCCCTGGCTCTTGAATTGTCATCTTTTGTGGAGCAGCCCCTTTCTTGCTTCTCTCTTGATAGTCTTCAAATCACAACAAATCCTTTATCTCTCATACACCAGAACAAATTACACAGGTTGTTTTTTGTTCTATTCACTGGTGCTCACCCAAACTTTCCTCCATAGCTGATTTGGGAGACAGTAGGACCATGCTAGTACAATAAGCACCATATGGACAAATTTTCTGAGGTTCCTGGTGGTTTTCTTAATGCACAACTCCTTCTGTCCTCTGGCCACTTTTGTTCCTTGTCTCTGAACACAACTCATAAGTCATCTTTTATTAATAACCTGCCTAAAACTCCAGAGAGTACTCTGTGACTAGACGGCTTTGGATTGGTGCTTCATATTAGAATATTCACTAATGATCTGCAGAAATGTATTTTGGCAGGAGTCATAGCTGCCCACACCTTCTCACCTAGGAACATCTCTCCCTACATTTTATCCCATCTACTGGACATTTCTGTTTAAATTATTTATCTTTAGCTTTTTACCCTCTTCCTCCAAAGACGTCATTATATTCAGCAGAGATTTCTAAATTCCCTACATACTTTTATGTTCTTTCTTTGTTCTGAATAGTGCTTTTAGCTCTTTTTTAAATGACATTATTTGCAAATATAATTAATGCACTCTGGCTTACTCTTGCAGGCCATTAATAAAGGTCCTGGTTGAGGAGAAAGAAGAAATAAAGCCTGATGATGCTAAACTTGCTACAGGAAAAAAATCCAAAACAAAAACAACAAACCAAAGCAAACCAGCAACATGACCTTATTGTACGAGTGATTTTGCAACCCATATTACACTGTTCCCAAAGATAAGCCAGCTTTTATTATTTTTTCCAAATGAAACTATTTAAGACTCAGTAAAAGTCAGTAACATTACATGTGAAGTTCCCCTCTTCATTCACAAGCTTTCTACTAAAACCTTTTGTTTTCTCTTACAAAGGAGTGTATTTGTGGGTATTCTATGCTTTGAGAATCTCACATGGTTCTGGTTTTCTCTGTCCTTGAAAATGAAACATGCAAACTGGAAGCCTCCCACCTTCCTCACTTCTATATGAAATAGTGACTTCAGTATTTCCATGGAAAGATGAGGAAAAGGTCACGATCTAAAACCATTCACAAGGAAACAAGTGCATCGCTTTGTTTGATGGTTGGGCACTCATGCCATAAAGCAAAAGAGGCTGAAACCACAAAAGTCAACTTGGGTGCCCAACTACCACTTCAGGTACCTAAGTAATAGCTCATCACTGAGTTACTCGGATCCTTTGCTCAGTTCTTGACTATGTCTGTACACACCAAAGCTTTTGGGAACTAAGTTTACCCCAGAGAATGTGTTCCAGTCTCAAACTGCCTATGTGTGCCTGTGTCTCTACCAGACTAGGCCTCACAAAATTTTAAGGTTTATTCACTTTTATTTATTTAGGGTACTGTCCTGGGAACTGTAATGCATCTTTAAATTTACTATTAGCTTTGCTTAGAAGCTAGGGCTTCTGTCCAGGTGTCAGATGTTCTAAAACTGCACCCTAATTATGGGGCTATTAAATGTTTTGGGGTAATGGTTTCCTGTTAAGACTCCTGTGCTGAAGTACATATTTCCTTTTGTCTCAGTACTTCATCATTAACTCTCTTTTTATTGTTTATAATAGCCGGTTTAGGTAATTTGCTCAACTTGCTGGTCTCCACAAATTCTTTTTCAGGTTATGTCTTTGCTCTCATCAACAGCATGACTACAGCTCATACAGGCAGTGCTGGATGAGGTGTGCAGAATATCCTCTCCTCAGATTTGTTTCAGCCTTGCTATGACATGCCTTAGTTTTACAGCTCAGTGACATCACTAGCATTCTGGGGTTTAAAGGTTTACATTGGAAATTCTTTCCACTCAGCAGGTGGATATGTTAATATGAGTGGGTGTGCTGTAATTAGCACTGGAATTCCCTTCTGAACATTCTTCCCTGCAAAATGCTCCTCTTTTAGCCTCCAAATGCTTTTATATTCCAATGTTCTGTCTCAAGATACAGGGGTTTTGCTTGATTGCTGTAAATGGTAAAATCTGTAATTTTATATATAAGTTTGAGGTTATGAATTTTTGTCTTGGCTAAATGCTTAAAGGTTTGGTTAGATTGTACAAATGTGAAGAAAAAGAGTTGGGTATACTTTTTTAATGATTAATTCAAACAAGTCCAAGTGTGGGACATTCAGTAATAGCTGAAAATTAAAATCAATGTCAGACAGCATAGTTGCTATAGTGCTAAGGGATTTAAATTAGCAGGACACAAGCAGATCACTCATCACAAAAAGGTAATTTTTATTTATCTCAGAGAGATAAATAGGTTTACTTATGGGATGAAGTAGTATAAGAAAGGATAATGGGACCTGGGAAACAAGGTAAGTGTGAGGCAGAGTACCCACAGAGAGAAAAAGACCAAGGACCACTGTGCTCAAAGACTCCCCCCTTGCCAAGCAATACAAAAATCTGACTTGTGTCTTGCATCAGCACAGACTTTAAAAGGTAGCTAACATTACGGCCACTAATAACAATGACATGCTAAGGTAATAGGAGTGTTTCAATCAAGCTGTAGTCTGCAGATCAGAAATTCATTCTCTTTGTATGTACATTATTGCACAACTGGGCCAGGTGAACAAAGCTGAAATGCATTTATAAAGTCAACTGATATACCCATAAGGTAGCCCAGTACGCTACCAAAACAGATTGGTCTGGTCTGGCTTGGCTATCTTCCATTACTATTCAAACCTGAATAAAATTTTTATTTCTCAACAAAAGGACCTCATTTTAATAGAACACTACTCAGAGGGGGGAAAAAAGCGCAAGCCCATCCCCCCAAGCCAGTAAGTTTGGTGCCTCTTTTAGAGGATAAGTCAATATGCCAGCATTGGATCAGTTCAGCATTATTATTCAGACTTTTTTTTTAATTTTAGTTATTGTGCCCTAGGCTTCCTTCTGACCTCCATTATTGCTACTATAATGAAATTGATATTAATATCATTGAAATAACAGATGAGTTAAACACTAGCTAAAAAATAGTGCTATGTTCAATAAACCAAAACCTCTGTGTTCAACAGAACTAGGATAAAGAATTTTAGTTTGGCTGAACCATTCAGTTTTGATCTAGATCCAAACCCTTCTGTAAGCCTAAACATATCCCAACTGATTTGTTTCAGGCCTGTCTCTGGAAGACAGTATTTTTTTAAGCTACTGCAAAATAAAAATCAGTGTTTTCTTTGCTGTTTCTATCATCACTCAAATACAACCAGGTAGAACTTCAGCTCATTGTTTAATCCTCCAGCAAATCTCTTTCCCTATGAAGTTACTGTCAGTGGAATTAACACAGGAGGCCACCAACTTGACATGAGTTTACTAAAGATTTTTTTACTTCTTTCTGACTATTATGTAGAGTACTAGCTTTAGCCTTAATCACCTTTGAAAAGGGGGAAGTCAGATTATTTTACACCAGAGTTTACGACAGGCATGCACAGAAATAAATCAATACATGAAGAACTCCTCTTCTGGACTTCTGAATTGAAGGATGGGATAGTCCCTCCAAAAATGTGACTGTCAAACTGCAGGCAAGTAACAAAGAAAGATTACCTTGGAGACAATTTACATCCACGTTGCAGGTATGCATTGAGTGTCCCAGTTGCTGCCAGCAACAGTCCAAGGTATGGAGGTGAAGGTTTCATAGGTCTTGAGGAAAATTCTGGGTGGAACTGAACTCCCACAAAATATGGGTGATCTACAAGATAGATGTCAAAGAAAATTACACAATGTAGGAAGAAGATAGAAGAAAAACTTCAAGGAAAAGAAGTTTATTGAAGATTTCGGACAGGTGTCCAGAAGCCAGATCAGCATGTGTTAATTTAAGGGTGAGGCAGCAGAAACTTAATTTTTTTCAAAAAAAGCTACTGACAACAGAGGCAGAAGGTTAGTAAGGCAAATTAAGGAACAAACACCCTGTAATTCATAAAAGCTGAATAATACACCCGTACCTACATGGGGGCAGAGGGCAGGGGAGGGCAGAGCAACAGTCGCAAAGTTTACAATTATCATGTTATTTTCATCATATTTTGGTTTCCAATATGTATCTATGTAGGTATATTCAGGACAATATGCTGGTTCATCTTTTCTTAAATCTTCAGCTCTTTGTTTCTCATCCAGAGCACTTTTTAATTACTGCTTCTGCTTCCCTTCTGTATTCTTCAAAAGTATAAAAAAGAACATTTTTGTACTCTTCAATGCAAAGCACCTGTTCCTTCTCTGAATATTGTTTTAAAGGAGCTAACATTAACCACTTCTTGTGCCAGGACACTGGGCAGAACAGATCTCCTCTGGTTCTACATTTTCCATTTTCCAAACAATCCCAAACATTCAAGGAATTTCTCTGTAGTACAGAGGAGGTGGTAGCAAGAAGTCAAGAGTTTTTCTTCCAGGAAGATAAAACTTCATGGTCTAGTATACTGTTCTCTCTGCTGCTACATCTTAAAGAGAAGTTGGATCCTATAACTTCAATGACAGAGCACTAAACAGTCCCAAAGCTTAAAAGCTTTGTCTAAGCTACCTGGTGCACCTTTACTTCTGTGCTTCCACTCCAACCCACCCTACTCCTTGTGACTGTTTTTCTTTAGTAACCAGAGTCTCCTTTCAGCCCATTGTGAAATAATTCCAGGGTTTACTGCCGCTTTTCTTCTTTTCACAGTAACATGCAATTTAAAAATTCCTCCTCATTTATCTCAGGGTGCTCTCTGCAGAAGTTGTTTCATGCAGGGCAGACAAAGTAGCCTCCCAACACCAGCATGTGTAACAGAGGCAATCTGTCAGGAACAAACCAACCCAAAACCATCCATGACAATTAGCAGTTTATGAATTCACATGTATCCTTTGCTCTCAGATTACTCTCTACGGTGCAGTTGCTTGACATTGTTAAGTAGGTATCTAAATTCCAAACCTGGCTCAAAATTACAGTGCTGTTCTTCAACACACCATGGAGTATATCAAACAAATTCTCAGGAGCACCATGCCAAAAATAGCACTCCATAGACTAATAATGTATTCTTATGATGGATTTTTGTTTTTATGTATGGAGTTTGTCTTGACCAATTAGCGGTCACATAAGAACAGAAAAGAAAACAAAATCTTGTAGATTGCACTCTACAGGTGCCTGATACTCAGCCAGCCAACACTGACTGAAGAGCAAGGAGTTAACCAAATAAACATGTAAAATCAAAACTATGATTTTGAAGAACTACTCTGTGTACCACTGAACAAATACATGCAGAGTAGCTCCTTTTTGTTGCAGAATCTTTTAGAAAAGACATCTTAGTGATGCTTATTAGTGATGTTATTGATGTTTAGTCCAAATCTACTAGACTTCCAAAGAATCAAACACGCATCTCACTGAATTGCTTCAGTGTGACAAAGGAGCTTGCTTTCTATTTAATTTTCATGCTGGTTTTCCACTATTCTAACCAGAGGGTAACTGAAAGAGGCACAAAGTGACTGGAAGGCACCTTGGGAGACCTCTATTCCTACCTTCTGCTCAAAGAAGGGGCAAGTTCAAAGTTAAATCAGGTTGCTGACAGCTCTCTCTAGTCAAGCTTTGAAGGTCTCTGCTGGAAGGATGAAGCTTTCACAGCCTCTCTAGGTAACAGTCTAGTAATGTTTCATACTTTGGCTATATTGTATATATACACATTTCATACAGTCAAATAAACTGAACACATAGTAGTTATTCGGACCTAAGAATATTTGAGAGACCTTAGGAAGCAAGGCAGTATCACTGTGAAGCTGGTTTTTATCTTTAAAAAGCCAAGGCAATCAGAGAGGTCTCTGATGACTAGAAAAAGGCAGTCACCATGCCCTTCTCCAATACAGAAAAAAGGATCCAAGGAACCACAGAACAGCCAGTCTAACCTCAGTTTATGGAAAGATTATGAAACAAATCCTCTTCCAAGGCATTTCAAGACACATGAAGGACAGGAAGATAGTTTAGCACCAGCTTGAGAACACTCTGTCTTTGGATGCAGAGAAAGCAGCGGCTTTCCTTAATTCTGACTTTAACAAGGCTTTTGATATGTTTTCCCAGCATTTAAGTTGGAAGCTGCGGACTATGGATAGACCACAAAACGGACAGAGTGCTGTGTTCAAAGAGTAGTGGTGAATGGTTTGAAGTACGAGCAAAAGTAAAGTGTTAGACTTTTCCTAACATAATTTCAATTTTCACCCATTGTAATACACAGATGGAGTCAGCAGTATCCCCCATCATGACCTTGGCTGCTATGACAGCTAAATATTGTGTCTAAATGTCGTTTATCAACCTATAGTTTACACAGTTTTGACAGATGCAAGAAATACTAAAAGGAAGACACTCACTCTCCAGTTCAATAATTTCCATTCTGTTCCCCTCTGTATCATGGCCAACAAATTTCAAACCTTTCTCTTCAAAGTATTGAGTCAATTCTGGGTTCACCTGAAATATTAAAAGCAATAGTAAGTGTTATTTTTGGATTTAACAAACAGTAGTAGTTAATTGTAATTTGTTTAACACGCATACAAGAATGAAAAGAATTGGGGAAGGGTTGGGAACTTTTGCTTTCTTGTTTGAACAACTCTTCAGTATAAATTTGTAGAAGTGTACATGCTTATTAAATAAAGAGATGAATCAGTCATTTTAAAAGTTACTCTGCAACATTTCAAAAGATTAAAGCCAGGTTCCTTCCACCTGCTGTCCTGATTCTGAGCAGCTTACATTCCTCCTTTTTTCAGTGGCCCACTAGACTAGGTGTAGAGACTGACCTCCTCTTTGAACACTGCATTTCAAGGCTATGACACAAGCTGTGGTTCAGCTCCTCCTTCAAACTGGGGAGCTCTGCAGTGAGCTGTCTCATTTGCTCAATGATGCTCTAACCACTTAGTTAATATTCCAACTCTGAGCACGTTTACCACCACCACATTCTCCTCCCACTTTTTAAGGAAACTTAACATTGTCTGAATCAGTTACAGCATGCACACACCCATACTACAGGCCCCTCGAGATACTGATGGAGTCAGGTCCCTTCTAAACTAACTCAGAGATAACTCTAGGAGTCCATCTCATGTCCTTGAAAGTATTTGGACACCTTTTCTCAGATGTTCACAGAGGAGTGGACATATGCACGGGACATACAGAACTGGATAGTAGGAAGCAAGTGATATGAATTAGCCTCTGATTTGTAGATGTCTGAAGTCTGCCTACATCTAGACCATAAAAGTGCTTATTGCACTACCTGAACATAATCTAAGTCTTTAAATAAGCCAAATTGGCCAGTGCATTTAAGGATTACAAGCCATTACCTTTCAAATATTTCACAAGAAGCCAAGCTAGGTAATCTCTGACATCGTTCTCCAAGAACGTTCTGCTAGACACTGCACCTTCTCTAACCCAGAAACAGTAGATGACATTATTCCCCTCTACTGAATGCTTCCAAGAACACCTCTGCAATACTGTGTCTAGTCTGAGGTTGCTCAAAACAAGAAAGAGATTGAAAGATGTTGAGAGTCCATAGGAGGTCTAAGCAGAATGGTTAGGGGCTGGACCACAGGCAACACAGGAGGAGAGACTGGATAAGCTGGATTTGTTCAGGCTGGGAAAGAGAAAGCCAAGAGTGGATCTCATGGCTGACTTCAACTATCTAATGGGACAGTATAAAGAAGACAGGCAGACTCTGCTCAGAGATGCACAGCAGATGACTGGGAAAAAAAGGACAAACTGCTCAAGGAAATCTCCTGTTAGATAGAAGGGAAAATCAGGTTCAAAACAAAGTGGTTAAGCATTTGAACAAACTGTCAAGAGATATTATGGAAACTCGCTCTTGAAAGAGATTCAAAACTAGATGGGACAAAATCCTTAGTGGCATGATCTAATTTTAAAGTTGGTCCAGCTCCAAACAAGGAGTTGGACCAAAAGACTTAGAGAGGCTCCCTTCAATCCAAATTATACCATCTAACCACTACTAAATTTTGGTTTATGCTTATGTAAGACATCTCTCATTAGTTTTTTTTTTCTGCCTACCAAGAGAAACAATTTGCTTAAGTTTTAACTTTTGAGCACAAACTACATTAGCAGTGCTTACCTCATATCGATGCCTGTGTCGCTCCTCTACAAACATTTCACCGCCATAAAGCTTTCCTGAATATACAACAAAAAATAATGTTAATGTGTTGCTTTAATAGTTGTTACAAATATTTCTTGTAATTTAAATCTCAAAAAAGTCGCATGTAAAACGTAACAAGCACTATTCATCTCACTCCGGCTTTCTGTCCTGAGTGATGACTCGTTTCTTTTAATGTAGCGTTACCTGAGTTTATTCAGGATTCCTATTCAACATTCCTTGACCAGAAATACTTCAGGTAGGCTAGAGTCTAAAGGACATGCTTAAACTAATTTAAATTGTAAAGCTCAAAATAAAATTAAAAAAATGTTTGAGCGAACAAGCAATATAAAATCCCTTCAGGGTGTTACAGCAGTTGTACACAGAACATGCAGAGAAGGAAGGCTTTTAGTAGCATCTGTTCCATTTTAACAGATTATGCATGGCAGCTGCCATAATACCTCCAAAGAACAAACAGGGAATATTGCTCTTCTGTCTTCCTGATCTCATTACCCAAATGAATCTTGCAGTCCTCTGTGTAATCTGGAACACTCCAGATTTCACAGCAGTAAGGCGTAAGTTAGAGGTATGCAGTAAACCAGATTTTAATCATATCTCTCAATCACAATCTTGGCTCAAACAATTTACCCTAAGATCATTAGAATTACTACATTGCTGAGGGATTGGTACAAGAACTAGACTGCCAAGAACATCTCCAAAAATTGCAGAATGATAGTACTGCGATTTTACAAAAAGTGGTATAAGCACTAATTTTAAGGAACCACCTTTTCAAAACCATTATTTCCATTCAAGTTGTAAAGCATTAGAAAGTAAAATCAGATTTCCTGAGTAAACTAAGAGAGTTTTTTATGATTCCTTGATAAATATGGTCATTTAAACAATTCATAATACTGTTTCCAGGGCTGGGCTAAGACTAAGGAAGTGCTGGATCAGAGACTGCATTTAAGGAGGGCCCGGCTACTAGCAAACATTGCCAAGACAAGGTCAGGACTAAGGCAGCAAGGCCACATGGTGTTTAAGGCTGAGGTGCACTGACAACTCCATGGAAGCAATGTTTCTGGAAAGGTCTGGGAAGAGTTCTCCTCTGGTTCACACATCTTATCAGCTCATAAAGAAAATAGAAAGCAAGCACACTGATCTTCCCAAGAATACAACAAATTAAACTACCATGAAATGCATTGCAGTTATCTCAACATTCTCCTCCTTGTATATTTAAAGCATTGGACCCCAACAGACAGTTTCACAGGGAGTTAAGGATGTCTCCCATTTCCTTTTTACGTTCCAGTCCTTAGTAAATGTGTATGGGAACAGGATCAGAGGGAATGAGCTCAGGGAAGCTATCACCCAACTGGTTGCTTGAGGTTATAGTCCTGTAATAAAATGTGCTTTGGTATTTCCGCTTTTCCATGTTACAGAGCTCCAATTCAAAGGGCAAGTCATAAGAGCAGAAAAATTACTTACTTAAAACAGAATTTTCTGTTTTGAAAATAGTCCTCCTCTTCCCCAATCTCATTGTTCCACCCATATCTCCAGGATTGTGTTCTGGCATGTCAATAACCTGTAGAAAAAGGTTGCTTAGACACAGTTTCATTCAACAAATAAAAAAACCCCAAACAACAATTGCCTAACAGGTTGCATAGATTTGTAAAAGTCAACTTTATGTATTTTTCTGCCCAGCATTCCCAATTATTAATTCTCTTTGGGATTTTTTATGCTTTGTTCTACAATACTGGCACTTTAATAGACTGAGGATATTAACCAATTGGTAAAAAACTTTTTCATTTAATGTTAAGACCAACAAAAGCAACTTATTAATCTCTTTAATTTTTGGGGTGGGAAAAAATCCTTTCTTTTAAAAAATACACCAAAATGTTAGCAATAGGATAATTCTGCCCAAAGCTATTCTTTGTCCTATGAGAGTACATAGATTTTTAAAAATTCAAATTCACAAACCAAGAAAATCCACCCACTGATAGACACCATCTCTGAAAAAGAAGTCCCTGAAACACTCGGTGTTAGAGGCTGAAAGTTTATCCTGAAAGTTTATTCCTGTACACTCAGCCTTTTTTTAATACTGTTCTTTATATACAATGTTCTTTCTTATGCTAAGCGACAGAACCACTTTTCTTCTCAAGTGAGAAGGTGACCTCTTTTTTGGAAACTGGGAAGAGGAGAAGGGCATGCAGCAGAGTGAAGACAAGAAGACACTTCTAACAAGACTATAATGTTGTAAAAGCCGAGTATGAAAAGAGGCGATTCCAATACGTGTGTGCTAATTCAGATCATACATGTAACTGATTTATCACACGAAAATGGAAAAACCTTCCCCCCAATTCACTTCTACTAAAGGGTTTCACATATTGCTGAAGAATTCGCAAAATACTGTGTATGAAGTACGAAGAATATTCTATGTAACACAATATTTAAAGAAGAGAATATATAAATACTGGGCTTGGGAACTGAAGCAGATGGGTAGAATGGCTGCTATGTGGGTCAAGTGAAGCCCAGGACAGTGGGATCCAAGGCCTGGGAGAAACCATAATGGAAGGAGTCCTTATTTTTGCTCAGTTTGAAAAATCCTGCAGGGTTTCACAGTCAAGTTTAGAGGCGGTTGCCTCAGAGAGGTAAAACAGTTCAGAATTGTAGACATGTGAGCTGAAGCTTTGACCTACATATTTATATGCACATATACACAGTCCATGAGGAACATAATTAACAAAGAAATGTTTAAAAATACAAATATTCACATATATGGGTAATCTGGAATTGGATTTTTATTAACCTTAATTTGCCCTCTGGAAGTAATGAAAACAATTTCTGATGACACACTTCATAAAGTGAAGTTATTCAATTTAGAAGGGATGGTGGAAAGTGCTTAGCCTTTGGCTTTGTGCCAATGCATTTCAGCTGTGTAATTATCTCTATATAACCTTATACCTTCAAAATGTTATTTATAAGCTATACACTCATTATAAAATGTCATGAGAAGGAGCTGCGATCAAAGTAGTGGGATATTACAAATCCTGTAATTACCTCTCAGATCACAAAGGTGAGGATTATGAAGCACATTCAGCTATAAAAAAACATCACAAATTGAAAAAAAAAATTCATTGAATCCTACTTAAAAAATATGAGATTGATGGATTTTGCTTTATTTCCCTCCATTTATTTTTGCTTTTTTCCTGAAGTAGAGGCCACAGAAACACAAAGATATCAGAAGCATTAAGAAAATATACATCAGACTGTGTGCATATGTCAAACACTCTGACTCTCTGAAATCAAACACAAGTTTTCCTTGAGGTGGTATTTCCTTACCTACCCCCATGCTACAGATAAACTCAAAGCTGTGCTACTGGCTCTTGTTAAATAAGATGAAGTGGTAAAAAGCAGTAGTTGTGTATTCCAAGCACATGCTTCTCTTCCAATTATAAAATTTTCTTTTTAAGGGCTGTTTAATGAGTATTTGCAGTCGACAAGAAAAGCAATGAATGAGGTGGATTTCCTTGTTTGTCAGTGAGGGTTTTCTTAAGTTTGGGGGCTAATGTCAAGGTTAGACATTCCTTCATTCTCAAGAGAGTATTGAGCACCTAAACACTGTCCTCTACAATCAGTTTTAGATTTTAATTCCTAAAAATTTGGGGCAGGATGTTTTGGTCTAATTTTGCCAACTACATCATGGTAATTCCCAGCTGTTTGGGGTTCGCCCCTTCCTCTGCTAAGGAAAAAAAAATAAAGTCAATATTTTCACCTTTCAGTATTTGCTGTACCAAGATATTCTCTCAAAACACCTTGAATGGTAATGCCATAAATAGCAGGAAGCACAGTGATACAGTGTTTGGGGACAGCAACTTCTCGAAGGACATTGCTCAGCTCTTTAAACTCCTCAACCAAACCACTGGTTCCAGATGAAGTGCACCTGTCTATGCAGACCTCGGCAGATTTCATTAGTTTACTGTGCTTAAATGCATTCTCCAGAAACACCAGTTAACAAATATGTTTTCCTGTTCATTAAATAAAGCATATCAGTTTAAACAGGCTATGGCCATACTCTCAGCTCTTTCTTCTTTCAGTGGGCAAAAAACAAAGACTGGATTCCCATGAGCCCCACTAAGGCTCTAGATAATGGCCTGGAATGAAAACACAGTTGCATCTGCTCTGCTGAGGGCTTTTGTCACCCTTTGGGTCAGGACCCGACATGGGGCTGCAAGCCCTACAGAAATGCCACTGGAGAAATGGACTTCTAGGGAAGATTTGGTTGAATTTCAACATCAAATACCTCTGTATGTTTTCAGCTCTCCATCTTCCCAAAAACTGTTAGATTTACAATAGTAAGAAATAGACAAGGTTTGAAATATTAATTTTTGTAGTCAGGTGAGGAAAGGAGCTACTTATGAAATAACACCTCAGAACTACTCTGACTCTGGATTTTTCTTTTTTACATACTCTGTGGCATGGATGAACTTCAGCAACTATCACAGCACAGCCCTCAATGTTTCCATGTTACATGAACTTCGCTGCAACAAAGCCTGTGCAAGAAGATTTTGAAACCAAAGCGGCATTGCTGCTCTACAGCCAAAGAACAGTAATGAGAATCAGAAAGGCAACTCGTATTAATTACATTTTTTGCCATATTTTACAGATTTTGTTAGATTAGAAAAAGATGAACTTTCAAGTTGTGGTCATTTTGGATAACTGTGCAACTAGGTAGATTCTACAAAGAGCTTATGCTTCCTGACACAGAATAAATCAGCTCATACTATGCATTATTCTTACTATTCTTTGAAGAGCAGAAAACAACACAGAAGAGCAGCAGAAGCTACAAAAAGTATCAGTAGGGAGCATGAAAGAATAGAAAAGGCATCAATTAGATCTTTCTAACCCAAATCTCTGAAAACTGCCAACACTACAGGGCTTTGACAGAGATCATATATTACACCAGACAGCCAACATGAAATAAATAATGAATCGCTGTAACATAACACAAAGCACATTCTAAATATAAAACAGTCTGATCAGTATTAAATCATTTTACTGATGAATAGTGATTTCAACTACCCATGAACAGCAATCTTCTTTGAGAAATCTATTGCTTGGATTGTTTCATTGCTGTTAGAAAACCTTTATCAAAGCTAATGAGAGAACCTTTCAAACCCTGACACTCAAAGTAGAGCAACCAAGGCCCTGCAAACCCCACACTTACCATTTTAGTAATCAACCCTGGACCATTACATTTTATCTTTGTTTTGACTCATGTCCTGCAATACCATTTTAAGAAATACATCTACCCTGCTTACCATGGCAGCAGGAAGGTGGGGAGTGGAGAGTGTCTGGTTGGGTTTTGGTTGCAGGATTGTTTTCTTGGGATTTGGGGAAGGAGAGGAGCATTACTTCATTTGAACAACTCATTGATAAGACAGCTTCAGAAGCATGTTTTTAAGAGGGTTTTGGCAGAGGTTGCCTTTTTACTCTGCCCTTGACTAGTGAGCAAAAGATTTGTGACTGCTGAAATAAATTGCTACATGGTGTTAAGTTCTGATCAAAGCATCAGGAGATGCCACAACCCTAAAGATTTATTGAAGACTGAAAAGAGGCTCTAAGACACACGGCACACAAGAGATGTGCAGATGGAAAGCTGACAGGAGCAGGGAATACAGTGACAGGTACTGATGAATACTAATCCCTGCTGAACATTACTATGAAAAAAGATCCAGCAGCACAAACTGACAAGGACTCAACCAAAACTTAAGAAATCATCGTTTTATGGGCTCATCCATCATTTCTCTGCAGGATTAGTCAGTATGTGTTAGATTTGATCTAATCAATCAATCACAAGCTTATCAGTAAACAGACCCAGACAGCTGCAAATAGGATGTTTACACTAACATTTTAGAAACAATAGTACAAACGTTTTAAAGAAAAAGTTCACAGATGCAACACTAAGAGTAGTACTGACAACTTCCAACTTGGCAAGTAAACCAAAAAGACACGTTTTCCCCATTCATTAAAAAACAGGGGTTTAATGTTTTGTTACTGAAAGAGAGTGCAAGGATTAATTACATCTGTCTGAATCCCTTGTTCTGTTTTCTCCCAGAGATATCCTCATTCCAAGCAAACCCTATCACTGCCCACCGATCTGAAGTACTCAGTCCTCTAGGACTGAACCAGTTGCAACAAAACCACTTGCAGATTTCAGACTACTCAGGGGTCCATTACTCCGACTGAAGTAATGCTTGTTTTTTAAAAGATGACCACCATCACCTATATGATAAAATAAGAATCATCAATAGCTGATTCACGCAGTTACATACTGATATGAGTAACTAGCTTGAAAAATCCTATCCTCTGCTCTCTTCACTACAGCACAATATCCAAACCTTCCAGCAAACACCAGTTCAAATTTCTTAAACTCTTAAAATCCCATAGCATACTACTGTCAGTAATTTTAGTTTGGCTGAGCCTCTTTTCCAGAGATTCGGTTTTTTCCTATTTTAGAATTAAGTAACTGCCCTAGAGCATTTATCTAATTCAAGTCTCAAAAGTCTCTAGGAAGGATTCTGCCTGAATAAGCAGAATTTCTGGTACAGAGTGTTTTGTAACATTTTCTTCAGAAAAAGTCATAAACGGTGTGACATCCTTTTCAAACACTGCTTGCTCACTTGTAAGTATAGTACAGTGAACTGAGAAAGTTAATGGAGATGTTGATACACAAAACCCATATAAATATTGCTTAACAGCAAACTCATTCTAGTTATTCCAAACACGTCTCAGAATCAACCTAAAGACTTAGTCAAATAGAAAGTTCCAGACTGTTAGTGTTAGCAAAAGGAACAGGATCAGACAGTGCTGGCTACAGAAATACACTGGAGTACTCCAGTCACACCATGCCAAGGAGGGCAAGATTTGCCACAGACTTGAACAACTAAAAGGAAAGTGGAAGAGTGTTCTCAGGCTTTGGACTGGTTCAGCTCACATTATAATTAATGACCAAATATTCACTAATTTAATTTCAGAAAGATCAGCACATCTGTAGCTAGGAGACATTGATCTTTCTAACACATAGTTCTTTTTAAAAAATCAGAACTCTGTCACTGCCTTTGAAGGGGAATTCTCCAACTGACACTGCTAGTAGGTGAAATTTTGCCCTTACTAAATGCCCTTAAATCCACATCAAGTGTATCAGAAGGAGGAAGGCATGAAGCAAGTCAGTGTCTCCAAGCATCCTAAAGCAGAGGGAAGAACCTGAAGGATGAGATAGAGCCTGGTGCTCCCTTCATCAAACACCTCAGCCATGAAGGTGGGAGAGGGATAATCAAACACTTACGGCCTGAGACTGTTTAAACAGTAGTATGCTTGATGGTCTCTGACTCGGAAAACAATTATATCCTACAGGCAACTGTCGTGGAAGACTTGGCCACAGACAAGCCCTATTAGCTAGGCAATGCAAACTAGTCAAGGAGGCATGAGATTATCCTTAGCAGAGACAAAGCACAGCGGATGTTTTACCCTTAAAATGGTCCAGTGTTTTGCACTTGCTCTACCCTGAGTCATCATGCTGGAGCAAGCGTCTGTTCAGTTGTTTCTCATTCATTAACAGGGCAGTGCTAGTTAGAATAATTTCATTATCAGTTATCTCTGTCTTCAGCAAGCAAGGCAGAAGGAAAATTGCTTACTTCATGGAAAGTAAGCAGGAAAACTGCTTATTTCAAGTGGTCACTCCTCCAGACCTTCACTGAGAAGAATTACCAGTATCAGCTTTAAGACAATGCTAAGTACTACGACCTCCACTATCCTAGTGTTTCTTGAAAAAATTTGTTCTGTATCTGCCATAAAAAAAATATCCTCACAGGGAAGATGATGAGAACTAGCAACTATTTTTCATATCACTTCCCCAAAATAATCAGACCACCACCAGACCTGTAAGAAAGACTGCCTGGATTCCAATCACTGACCCTTCTCACAGAATGGTGCCACCAATCATTCTGATACTCTGTTCACCTTCCAGATCTGCCCAGTGATGATTTGGTACTTGATAATCAGGGATGCAGAAACTCAGTCACTTCTTTTAGAAAGGAAGCAAGCAGGCAGCAAATAGAAAATTATAGATTGCCTTATTTTAATTTTTATTCTACTTGGAAGGTATTTTTGTTGTAGTGTAAAACTTTCCAGCTAATAACAACAGAGCTGAAAAGAAATCCCTGGACAGGTCCTGGGTCAGCTAAAAGACATCTTTAAAGTAATCTCTCTCAAATGCTGATCAGAACAGCAATCTACCACCAGTTGTTCCTAATTATTTTTTGCAAGTTCTCCTCCTTTTCCAGGCCTGCCAAGACAGGTGTAGAGGCACGTTTGCCACAAATTTACTGAAATTGGGTGTGCACATGCTAAAACATAGCAGTACCTCTACGTATTTACTGGATATGGAAAAGCATCTTATCACAAAGATACCTATTTCAATAGGGAAAAAAAGGAAGGTACTTTGAAGTTGATAAAGAGATTCAAAGTTGTCAAATAAGAGGAGGGAGGGAGGAAGGGCAAATGCTATCTAGAGCTTGAAATCCATGTCAGTTGCAAGAATACAGATCTAAATATATCTATATTTTTTGTGGTTTAACTTGTAAGAGAAATTACTTTATTCTCTCTTTGGTTCAGCAAAATAATTTTTATATTATCTGACAAAACATGCTTGACTGAGATTAACAATTTCTAGCAGTTCAGATGATTTCACCAACTAGATTTAGTTACTGTACATCTGATTAACATATTAAATTGAGATTTTTAACTGAAGGACAAAAATATACAATCACATGGGTTCATACTGACATAAGAAAATGCCTTATTTAGAATTTGGAGCAAACGAATGAAACAGAAATAAAGGATTCTAGCTATGTAAAGACTTCTTTGCTACAGATATGTAGAAAGCAGCCTAGTACAACTCATTCCAATTAGGATGTCATGCTTCGTATTATGCCCAAAGATCTGTGGCAGACCATAAACTTTAATGGCTGATCAATCACCCTTTGAAACAGACACCAAAATTTAAAATCTGACATTTCTACAATAAAAAGAGAGATTTCTATCTCTGATAGGTGAACATCTTATGAAAATCAGCTGAATAGAAAAAGCACACAGTTGCTCAGAAAAATAATTCCCTAGTGTTTAACTCAACTTCTAAGAACAAAACCCACATAATGCAATCCAAGATCCCAAGGAAAGACAAAAAGCAGTGAGAAAAAAACTTGAAATGTTTTAAAGGCACTGCTGAGCAACCATATTAAGCTGCTACAAGGTATTTTGCAGATTGTGCATCTTCGAAAAGAAATCCCACTAAAGTTGTCGACAGCTAGAGACAGTTGTGAAAGTAAATGTCACTCCACACCCAGTGCCTAAATCTTGTTCCAAAATTTGATTCTTTTAACCAGCAGCTCAGCTGAGCCCACTCTGCAAAACCACACAAAAGCAACCAGCTAACAGCAACTACTGTAACCTTTAATTGAAGCAATCTGTTCTGATGCACAAGTCTATTTTCTTAACTCTTCTCTTACATTTAAGCTGTGACTTTGTATGAATGAAAACAGCCACAG
>JAWWMP010000001.1:101953391-101992241 GCA_035047865.1 Dendrocincla tyrannina
CACAGATAATGAAGACATGTAGACAATGAAGGCTAGAGTAGTTCTCATACTAATTTACAGCTTCTTACCTCCACCTTGTTCTTTTCCTTGTTTTAATCTGTGTGTTTTGAAATGGCATCTCACAAAAGATCCCACCCAGGAAGAATACTGTGCAAGCTAAAGTAACTGGTTTTGGAAGGCAAGCTGGATCACTTTTACTGTTTAAATAGAGATTCATATCCATCATGTAGTTATCTTGAAATATTTCATATGCATCTTTGTATTGTCCTTCTTCTCTCTTCCTCTTTGAAAGCTTCTGGTTTGGTTTAACACCTGTTAAAGTGTCATGCCAGTTCCCTTACCTCTGCTCCTTAGTCCCCCATAACAAAGCGTAACAAATGAAATGAAGTTGACCACAGCCTTCCTTCGTGGTCCCCCCACTTAAATTTACTAATTGAGACATTCTAGTAATATTAGTCTTAAGGACTGGGAGCAGAACAGACATACTACAACAGCGAATGTCTAGGCAGTAAGCCTCTGGCACAATCACCGTAATGTTAATTACTACTTTTGTATTTCATGACATGCCCAAGACAATAAAATACCGTGGCCTATCTGATCTTTCAAGCCTGTAACTTTTCCTAAATTACAGAGAACAACCTGAATACTGGATATCTCATTAGGCATACAGAATCAACATCCAGTCTTCTGGAACGCTCTCCAGCAACAAGTAATGGGATTTTTTTCCCCTCCATGAATTCAATAGCAGCAGTGGAGATAACTTCCGTGAGTTGTTATTCTCCCTTCCACACATACATCTTAATATTCCCCATTACAGCTGGAGAACTGGAAGAACTAAAGCAAGTGCCAGATATCATATAATGGTAATCAAGGCACTGACTTTTAATTCAAAGATTTCCTAAATCCTATATTTTCCTATTGTAAACTACAGCAGAACAAACAGTAACAACAACAACAAGAGAGCATAGGATGACAACTACAATGATACATACAACTTTAACCAGTTGCATTATCTTGCAAAAAACTAAATTGGCATTTTCATTACTATCTATCCAATCCAGTACACATCAGCTTCAGAAAACCAAAATTATTTCTATTAATATGACAAAAGAAATTAATTACCTTGATTACCTCTGCCAGCCATTTCAGGGATGCTTTGAATCACATGCTCTACATTACATTAATTGTTTCCTGCTTACACTCAGAGAAGCTTCAGCTGGAAAAAAGATCATCTTGCCTGGAAGAGCCTAAATTCTGGTAAAAGACTTACAACCTACAATCCAATTTTATTTCACACAGAAACCACGTTGTCTTTCCTTCTGAGCAGGATTCTTCCTGTTTCACTTCATCTGTTCTGTCTCCTCCAAAAACCTCATAAATATCACTGTCCAGATCATAATTTAATTTTGCACTTCTTGTGATCCTCCACCAGCACATTAACTCTATTCCCTTCAGAGTCAAGTTACAAGAATTCTTTATGGAATCAAGGAATTTGCTTTCCTTATGTTTATAAAGGTATCAGGGGTCAAGTTCAGACAGCATTTAAAAAGACAAGTGGCTTGTCCAGTTGCATCCATGCCACCTACATCAGTGGAACTCACACTCTGATCACTTCCTCCCCCAACACAGCCCCAGTGAGCAGCTCAAGGATCCCTGGATTCACGTATGAGGTCCAGAATTAACATGGTAGTACAGACATACCTGTGCAGTTTGCTAACAGATCATAAAACCATATTCATTTTTAGGGATGAACATGGTACATATTTTTAAAATAGAAACTGATAGGAAAAGCAGCACACAAGGGAGTAAGAAAGAAGCAGAGAGGATGTGTGCATGCATATGGAGAACCATTAGGAAAAAGATCAGAGAGGAGGAGAAATGGATCTTCAGATTACTTCTTATTTAGCAACAACATGGTGAAAGCCTACAGGAAATATTTTACCAATACTGTTTCTAAGAAAGTAAAATCTACAGAATCATGTCAACTTTAGACTACCTGAGATCAAGCAGTCATTTAATTGGCATGACATCAGCCAAACACACCCAGCAGAATGCCAGGCACCCTCTGTGAACAGTGTGGGTGGCCAGGTACAGATTAATTCAACAGATAATGCAGTGATCCACTCAAATGCTACAAATGTTTACTAAGCAACCAAAAGATATTGCCACACAGCAAAATCCTAGCCTGTGTCACCGCCCAGCACAGTGGCACACAACATGCAGCTGGAACAGCCGCCACCTCTCGAATGGGGCAACACAGAGCAGCTACGACCTCGCAAAGGAAAAGTAATCAGCGGCACCCACACAAAAATCATGTTTATCCTTCACCTGCACCTCTAGTAGTTTGTCCCCAATGGCAGAAGGAAAAGTCAGAGAGCACGAGAAGTAATTTTTAGTTAAAAAGCACACGTCTACAGTGAATCACTGTCAAATCCACTGTAAATTCAGTTCTCTTGTTCAGTGCCTGACTCCCCAGTATGGAGCATCTTATCATATACAAGTCAAGGTGGGAGGCAAATAAATACAGACTTAAGAAAACAGAAAATCTCATTAACAAAAGGCTGGGCAACAGTTTGTATTTTTCTTCGCCTTATTTTAATTCCATCACATTAATTTGATGGGGGGCAGAGTATTTATTAAAAACAAAACTTTAGCTAATAGTTTTTCCTTTATTTTTAATACAAATTAATAGTTCACAACATAGTAAACAAGCCTTTCACATCTCATTAAATACACCCTCCAATACAACTATGCAACGGATTTGAATTCCTCGTTTTTATTTGCCCATGCACTTTTAGCAACATGTTCAATTCCAGTCCTCACTCCTGGGTGTCTACAAAGTTGTTATGAAAAGGATGGAAGCCCTAGGCTGCTGCACAGACCCTTCTTTGTAGGTATCAAGCCACTTTACAAAGGCAAGTGTGTTTCATTACCTCTATTTGGTATGAGAAAAATAAGGTAGATTATACAATTTGTTTAACCTAGCAGAACCAGGACTCCTGTGACACCTAATCTTGCTTCTACACGTTAGAAACAAGGCAGTTAATGATACAGAAAACATGCATTCCCAGGTGAGCTCCTAATAAGGCCAGCGCCTTAATGCAACTTGGTCAGTTATCTAGGTAGGAGAAACTTCTATGGAAATGACATTCGTGATATTGGAGGTAATTTTATGTAGTTTTCAACATATGAACTGTAGTAATCTATTGAATAAGCGTTGTGCAGAAACATGTGAACAGCTAACCTATTTTATGTGCCCTAATTTTTAATTAATTTATTTTAATACACAATTTCTGCTAGTTTGTTGGAGTTGGTGCTTTTTTGAGGCTGGTGGGTGTGAGGAAGTGTTCTGGAGGTGTTAATATTCAGCAATATAATCACAGCATTAAGGGATCTGAACAATCCCCTTCCAAATTTATTTTCTTTCATTAAACAGCATTACATTTTTAACTTGCCAAACAGGAAAATGGTCAGGAACCAGTTTAGCCCAGTGCTTCTGAGTTAGTCCCTGTTTGTGGGAATCACCTCACATAACTTCAGCTGCATAACTTGCAGATGGGTAATTTAAGGGAATCACCTGAGTGCTCCACTCAGTAGGGACGAGAGCACACAGAGAGGCAAATACTTTCCAGAGGGAGAATCACATCAAAACATGTGGCAGCTTGAAATGTTCATCTAAGCCACAAGGTAAGCAGTGCTGTTCTGCCTTAACAGATACAACATGCTTGCACAAAAACACTTTTGAATGTCCCTTCCACATCCATTCTTTGTCAACACTATATATACCATCCCAGACCATCCTTAGTTCATTCTGAAGTAACACGCTATTCAAGTGTATTGCAGCATTACCAAGGCAGACTTGAGCATAGAGCCCTTCCTTAAATAAATGTTCTCTTCTTTTTAAATCAGACACTGACAGATACTCACCTACAACTACCTAATCCAGAAAAATGCTTTGTACATAGCATAAATATCCTTTCTGAATTTACAATTCAGTTACACATAATTCCTTATGTAAATACTGGAAAGGCCAAAACCCATTTGAAAATGTAATATGCAGTTCTATTTAGAAAAATCCTTTTTCTCTAAGAAAACCTTAAGAAAGAAAAAATAGTAAGCTATTAACAGCAAAAGGCACCCTTTGCAAAAACTAAATCTATGTCCAAATAAAGATAAAGAAACACAAATATATCTAAGTTAAACATATAATACCAAATCATTATCCCCCGCTCTTCAAATATTTGCGAAGCAACTTGTAAAAGGTATCAATAACTTGAGAGTCAATTATTTTCATTCATTTTCATTTAAGGAGAAAAATCTGGCATTGCAAAGTTAATCAATTATCAGGAGTAAAAAAATAAAACTCATACTCAAAGAAACTATAACCATAGCATAAAAAAAAAGAGCACTCTTCTTGTGTGCACTGTCAAGGAGTTTGAAAGACATTCCCAAGCTCAAATCCTTATTCTGGGGAAACTCTGATACGCCCATTACAAATTGAAAGTTAAAAGTGGTTACAAAACAAATAGACAGTAAGAAATCACTGGAAATGGATGGTACTCATTCAATTTTGAAGCAACTGAAGGGTAAAATAGCTGGTCTTGTACCTGTGGTGAACAACCTCCCATCAGCCTTGTCACCAAGAGATGTCAAAGTGGCAAAGGCTTCAGTGGAGATTCAGAGACCTACAGTCTGAAACGTCTGATGGCCATGCCAGGCAACCTAGAAGATCCTTTAACAAAAAATGTAGAAGTAGGGAGCACCTGGGCAGCTATAACAGCTTGGGACACTGGGAGAGACAGGTGATGGGCCAAATGTGGTCTGACCCAGTGTGCTCTTCTCAAGTCAATACCAAATATGCATTGAAGAATGCCACACACACTGCCCACCTGTGATATAAGTTAACAAATATATTTCATCAGCTCAATTTGAGTCCTAAGAGGAAAGCAGGGTTCTTTCCTTTTAATTCCTAATCTCCAATAAAGCTTCTTCCGGTGCTACTTGTAACTTGAACTTCAGGTTTGGTAGAGTTTGCAAGGACGTGGTGGAATGAAAATAAATTCACTGACAAAAGAATTACTAGAAAATTTTTCAGTTGTTTGCTTAAATACTGGCTCTCTAATGCCTTCAAGAAGACAGAAACAATTAGATGTTTTGTTACTTATGTTTCAGCTTAGAAAACAAAGGTAAAAGTGAGCTAAGTTGAGTGAGAAGGTGATAATATAAATATATTCACCTCATAATGGTGCTAATGACACTGAATTCCAAAAATGGCAATTTATTTATGTTAGAAAATTCATGTTTCTCTATAGTATCACGTACAATTCCACATTCAGAGCAAGAGAAGTAGAAAGACAACACAAACCTTGCAAGAAATTTAACTATCTCTACTTAAAATGGACTATTCTGAGAAAGACTAGAATACTTTTTCGCCACAATACCAAAAAGTTTTGCACAGACTCAAGCTGTACAAGCACTGGTTGCTAATTGTGTTGTTTGCAGACACAGCATGTCTGCTGTGATTTGTCAAAACTAATTTTTCAGTTTATAGATTGAGCAATACTGAGGGTTTGGTATTTTTCCCAGACTCTTGAGCAACTGTTGGGCTTCCTTCAAATCAGTGAAGACCAATGTTAACAGTTTCATGGCAAGTTACATCTCTGATCCCAGCACAGGCTCCCTCTAATTAGTCAGGACAAATGACAGTCTCAGTGGAAGCCATAGCTAATTAAATCTAAATTATCTTTTACCTGTAATGCAATAATCACCACGGTTTTTTATACATACATATATATACACACATATATTTTCATTGTTTTCAAATGTGTAATTCCAGATCCTACATTGCTAGATATTAGGGCTTTTTAATACTAAGACCTGATGGACAAGAGAAGGTGACTGCAGCAAGGATGGGAATAGTCAACTTTAGTAATGTCTAGAGAAAAAACATTGTTTCTCCTTTTTTGATGTTTGACAGTTCTAACATAGAAAGGACACAGAGCATGCACAGGTATCTTGGGTTACACAGGTCTGCCCCAAACTGATACTAGTCCTAAGGCTGAGCTTCACACAGCATTTGGTGTGCATCCTTAAAAGCTAAAGACACTCAAAACTTATTACATTCTCTCCAATCTTGATTCTGAATTCTAAGAAATTTTTAAAGCTCCAATTTGTTATAATTTACCAGTAAACTCCTGTTTATTACAGGAAAAAAACAAAGCAAAACAAGCAAAGTCCTTTTGTTTTGAAGAGATTAGTCACTAACCTAAAACAGATGAAACTGGCTCGAAGGTAAATCCAACTAAATTGATAGTTGGTTTCCTCACTAGCACAACTGAGAAGTGAGTTACAACTGACGTGGATAATTTGTTAATTTCAGTTTACAACAAAATGCAAATTTACTTCTTCAAAGTTCTGTTTTACAGTTGTTTATAAATTGCTCATTTGATGCATTTACGTAAACTGAGAACATCCAAGCTACTACTGCTGTTACTTACTGAATTTATTATAATTTGGTTTTGATTTAGTAAACAAATTAGGTAATTAGAAAATCTAAAATTAAGCTATGCATACAAGCAATATCCTTTCTGGACTACAAATTTTGTTAAGTAGCAACAGGTTAATTTCTTTCAAAAGGCCATAATCACTTATAAAATAGTTAGACAACCGATTGCTTTATACTTAGACAACAGCTCCCCCTCTCATAAGCCTCATTAGTTCCCTCATGTCCTGCATTAAATCTTGATTTGGTAAAAAGAGAAGATGGAGGGACCACGTCCCAAATTCTCATATCAGAGAGAACTGAAAGTTATTTAGGGTCATTTTGACCGTCTTCCTTTGGAAATAATTTAGCAAACATTTATTATATCTAGATACTGATAAATCAAAATGCTAACAGATGAGGCATTTCTATGCTAAAGGTAAAGACGTTCCTTTATAGCTTCACTATTGTTATGTTTCACACTGATAACAAAACATAACCCAGAACACCACTAACAATTTGATTTTACATGGCATGGCTCACTTGCAGACTTCTGACAGAATTAGTAACTTCTAGAGCATATAAGGACCTCTTTTTCTGAATCAAAGAGAGAACTTCAAGGTTCTTAACCACTATGCTATTTAATTCTTTGCCTCTGCATTTTGTGCTTCTGAGTCCGATCAGGCCAGCGAGACTAGCCTATCCACACAGTGCTGAAGGTAAAGAAGGTGAACAGAGAGATTCAGAGGCTGATACCAAAAAAGCCTTGCAAAACGACCTCTATTTCTTTCTCCTAAGAGCACCTCTCATAGCTGGTGCTGTTTTCCCCAAACTTACCTGTTCCTGGAGGAATGCCGGTGGCCATTACCTAGCCCAAGCACCTTTAACTCAGTATCGTGCCACTGTCTCAATAATTCCCTCCCACTTCAGCAGCAAGTGCACAGCTGCAGCAGGGTCACAATGACCTAAAGGGTCACTGCAGCACAATTCTGATAACAGACCTTGGTGCCTGATTTGTGGGGGCTTGAACACTGTTAACTGTGCTGAGGATCCACTATCCCTATTCAGTGTAAAAAGACACCCACAAAGAAGAGTGCACGCTGGCCCATGTGGTCAAAACATCAGAATACTCATTTTCCCAGCTCCTGCTGGCTAAATAGTTTTTAGACAGAAAAACAAGAACCCAGGGTTCCCTATCTTTCCTACATGCACACAAAGAAAACCAGGAGTATCCTATCATGTCACCATACCATCTCAAGCTGTAGGCTTGCTTTAGAAGAAAGAATCACTAACTCATACTCTATCAGGCCCCTGTTTAATAAATCATATTAAATAAATTTTAAGAATACATAATGGATTAAACCCTTTCAGGATCAACACAACCAGGTATGTCATTTTTGACTCACTACTGGGCTTATTACATTGACAGACAGTAGTCCTGGACTTGCATGAAAACAGATTATTCTATATTATTTCTAAGCAGAAAAAAAGCTGAGCAAAGGAGTTTCTTACTAGTATACTCACACTGTGAAATTTAGGCATCTCAGTGCCATGTAATTCCTGAATCACGTGCCCATGTTGTTTATTAGGTACACCTCTAGACCTCTTTTGAACAGTTCATCAGGTTTGCATGGTTGAGAGCAGCAAATATGCTCTGAAAATGAACTACACACTCAATTCTATCTCTCCTCATAGATTTTGTTTTCAGGATGAAGAAAGTTTCTTAGATACAGCTGTGACATCTAGAGAGTTCAGGCATCTCCAGGGTCAAAGGACAGCTGAGAGGACAGACATAACAAACTTGCTTATGCCCCTTGTACAGCACTATCTGACAATACTTACAATACTTACTTTGCCTACCTGAAACTCAACAGAAGTCCCTCCACCATAAATCCATACATGTTTTGCTGGAATGGAGATTTAGGCATTTTTGATCACTTTTAAGAATTTCAATAAACAAATCTGAGTTTAGTATAGAACAAAAAGTTTTAGGGTTCTAGCAGTTACACTAACTGCAAATTTCAGCTGCAGCAGTAACAACAGAATTGCACTGCTGCACGAGTCAAGGTTCACAAGGCGGAAGGATAAAACCTCTTATGGAAACATATTCTCCCTCAAAACTCTCTTGTGCAATATAGAATATCTACATCACTGGGAGTTTCAGCAAAATAGTAGCTTGTCTGCCAGATGTGTACATATGGCAGCAACAGCTGACACATATAGCTACAATGAGTAACACATCACCAATTTAAAGCTGACTACAAACAGTGCATCTTATTAAATCATTCATCCCTGCAGCAGTCGCACCCAGTCCTGTTTAGGGAGACACCTTCAACATCTCATTAGGTGTATGTCACAAGGGAGGGCCTGCAAGAGACTCATCAGGATAACCCATATAGCTCAAGTGTAATTTGTGAGATGAGACAACCCTTTTACACATCACCACTAGAGGTTTTATAAACAATGGCAATTTTAATATAAAGAATGCATCACCTGTGACACATAAAGGATTTTACAACTCATCCCAACTTCCATCTAACAGTTCCATTCCTCAAAGCAATGTCAGACTCTCTAAAGTGGCTGTAGTGCAGTTTGCTGAACTTCTCACCCATAATTGTTTGCCCTTTTTTCAAAAAGTTTGTTCACTGGATGTTCCTTTTCTTTCAGTCAGTCCTTTGTCTCCCCCTACCCTGACAGTAAGAACCCAACTGGCAAGACTGAAAAATTCTATCACAACTCCCCTATTTGCACTACAGAGCTAGTCCCCACATCTGCCAAAGCACACGTTGAAAAAAGTCCCATGTATTATGAGTATCTCAACTTTAAGGCCTTTTCCTTTTTTCAAACAGGTCAAGAATGTCTGTAAATGATTGACTACAGTTGCAGGACTGAATCTCTGATGAACTCAGCAAAGCTCCTATAGCTGAAATGAACACACACTGTGGTAGCCGCAAGACATCTGCATCTCCATGGCTTGATTTGCAAATTATCTACAGTACAACTAGTTAAAAAGAAATATTCCTACTACTATTGTATGTATCCCCCATTTAACTTCTGATGCAGCATGGGGATTGCTAATTTAAAACATGCACAGACACATGCACATTCTTTATACTAGCATTCGTTCTATACAAATTCTGCTCTACTTCTTTACTCAAAAGAAGCCAAACTTATTTGACACGTGCAAGATTTCTTTGCAAAACAGATAAGGAATCACGTTCCAGAGTCCCTAATCCAGCCCAGTTTACTTCAATTGTTCCATCATTTTTCTCCACTTCCATTCCAGAAAGTAAGCAAATTTAACACAGGGGTTTGATCTAGCAACAGATGTCTGGAAGCCAGAGATTATGCATAAGCAGTATACAAATAGAAATAAGTGAACACTAAGCACAAAGCCACCTCCTCCTTTCTTTTCAAATGCAAAACATTTACAAATGCATGATCTCAATTACAGCAAACTTCATCTTGACAGCAGACATTTCGATACTGTGGCCAGGCTGTAACAAAAACCTCACAGAGATTTCTCAACTAGTCTTAAAGTAGTTGGGTTCACACAGAAGCGACAGTGGTGCTGCTACAATAAAATACACCAAAGAAGGTGGAAAAGTACTGGAGGTTTAGGGCGTTAACCCATCACCAGAGGATGAAACAGGATGATTGAGATAGTTGCTGCCCTCAGGTGACAGCCCCACCCCTGCGGAAGGTGCCCTGTCCCTTCCAATGGTGTCAGTGAATGGCATAGAAATCTACTTGTAGACCAACCCAATTTACAGTCCAGGATGTTAAGGTAAACAAGGAGCACAGGTTCACATACCATTCAGCCATCAATGGTGGCAGGAAGGATGTGACAAGGGAAAGAGAGACAGCAGCTGAGTTACCATCCCACTTAATTCATCATTAAATGCACATGACCATGATGCCATAAACTTCACCCTTCCTACCACTAGCTGTGGTATTCAAACTTCAATCATCCCTGCAGCTTGCATTCTCTTATTCTCCAGAGTGATTGGAATTGCTTGCTCCAAATATGCCAACAAATGAGTTCTTTAGGGCAATACTCATCAATAGGTGATTTTGAGTGAATATTGGATCTGCACACACCATCACAAGGGACATATGATGTGCATCCCTAAACAGACTTAAAGACATCACCAACTTAGTTTTTTTCCTCTACAGGCTTTCTATCTAAGTTACAATAAAAATGTCAATTCCAAAAGGCTACTGTGCTTACTAACATGATTTCTCTAGCCCAGGGCAAACCCAATTCAATTATGTCATAAACTGCAGGAACTATGTATTTTCATATATTCAAGAAAGAACAGCAAAACACTGTAACCAAAGCTGGACTCCAGTTTCTACACTGTGAGTCAGCTTGGCTTGCACAGACTTCAAAGCTTCAAGTGTTGTCCTTCAACACAGATAAATGCTGCTGTCTGCTGTCACACATCATCGACCAGCAGCAACAGTAACTTACTGTGTTCCCCTACTTTTGTTCAAATTCTTACTCAGTGACCAGAAGTCACC
The DNA here is from genome assembly GCA_035047865.1 of Dendrocincla tyrannina. Lineage (NCBI taxonomy): Eukaryota > Metazoa > Chordata > Aves > Passeriformes > Dendrocolaptidae > Dendrocincla > Dendrocincla tyrannina. The sequence continues at coordinate 101,964,397 of JAWWMP010000001.1, forward strand.
TGGATATCATTCTGCCACCACTAAGATCCATTAGATAAGCTGGACCAATTTCAGCATAGAACTTTAGTCCTACAAAGGGGTCTTCTGGGAAAGAGTGTACTGAGACCTGTCAAACTGAGTTCTTGGGATGATTTCCATACAGAGTTCAGAGATGTCACACAAACTATTGAAAGAGGGCACTGCAGTCTAAATGAAAGTGAAGAGGACAAAGAGTTGGGAGGCCAAACTACAAATCCCAGCTCCACCAGTCTCGCATTCAGACAGCCTCATAGACTACAGTGCCTTGTGAATAAAGCTGATCTGAGAAGAGTGGATTCATCCCCACATTTGGCACACAACTCTTCAGCAGATCACCCAATTTTTCAATTTGGTCTCACTTTCACGGGAGATGTTTCAGTAAAACCACTTATGCTACTTGCAATTAGGTGTTCCTTAATGAACCCTTAACATATTAACATGGTTAATGTGCTGAATTCCTTGAGTTTTAATCCCTTGAAACACAATTTTTCCATAGTACTAAGCATCTTACTACTATATTTTTAACTCAGAGACGTGCCTTAGGTACAAAGACAAGTAATTTGAATTCTTAAATTTTGCAAATACTGTAACGACAACAATATAGATCAGGAACACCAGGTTTCTGGCACTGCTTCCAGAAGGGATAAAGCAATAAGCACAGTGAGGCTACCAGACAGGAGATGTAGGCAAGGACAATTAGCAGATGAGGAGCAGAAGCCTCAGCAGATCATCCCGTCATACACCACTACAACAACTTCATCATCTTCCAAAGGTGGAAAACAGTATCAAAGGAGAAAGAGACAGACAATTGTTTTTATCTGTAGAAAGAAGAGGAAGAGGACTTACAATTACCTTATTGACATGAACAACCACAGAGTTCATGTCCCAGTTCTGTGTATGGGACTTACCCTAACCCACACAATGCATTCTATGCCACAACTCTCAGACTTGTTTGCACTGCTACTACCATCTCCCACAGCAGCAGTAGAGGTTCTGCTAGTATTGACACCAGCAGCTCCTGGCTTTCTGCTGAGTCAAAAAGCAAACACAAGAGAAAGTGCATTTCCAGCTTTGTCCCTCAGTTGGACTGGACAGACACTGGGGGATGTCTAAATCCAGTTCTGTGACACTCAGGCTAATGCCAAGCTTCTGTGCCGAACTTGAAGTTAGTGTACTTGTCCTCCCCACAAGCTTGAAATAAAGTGTCCAGAAATTTGACAAAGTCTTCCACTTAAAGCCCTGTAGCTGGACACCTCGTTGTAAAATGACATACAGGTTCTCCTCATCAACCAAATGCCTCAGGAACTATTTAAGTCTGCAAAACCATGAGCACCCAGAGCGGTGAACAAGTGGTACAACTTTGGACATGGCACCTCAAGATGGGAACCAACTGAAGAAAGTCAAGAAGAGATGAGCAAATCCATGAAGTAGGACTCACAAAGACTAAACTAGCAAGGATTTTTGAATCAAAAAAGAAAATAAAAAAAAAGAGGATAGGGAATTTGGCTGATGTTAAAAGGCCATCTTAAGAAGGAAGACAATAGGTCTGTACTCCCTATCTGTGGAGACAGGAGAAGCCAAGGGCTTAAGTGCAACAAGGTTTGTGGACATACAGTAATAAAGTCTAATAGTAAGATAAGAAACCACAGAGAAAGGACCAAACAAGGAGGTCGTGGAGTCCCCATTATTTAGGACATTTCAGAATATGTTCAGCAGACATCCAACATAAACACTGGTGACCCCACTCCAGGGCAAAGAAAAGAATGAATTATATGATCTCTGCAGGACCTCTTCTCTTTGACACCTTGGGAAGTGAATACAAGCACATTCAAATGGGCTGCTAAATGCAAGCTGTGTATCTACATGATTCATCTAGCAAAGTTTGCCTGGTCTTCCAGGAAACCTTCTGCTTACTTGCTATGGAATCCTACACCCATACACCTGCAATTCCAAAAACATCCCTTTCAACCCATCATCTCCTACAGACCCACAAGGCTCAGGGATGCATTCATGAGTGATTCTCAAGAAGTCATGGACAGGATGAAAAATCTAGTCAGTGGACCTGTAGCTAAGCACCAAAAAATGGCAGAAAGCAGGCATATTAGACACCACACATAGAAACCACAGCAGAACTAGCAACTCAGCTGGTGCAAAATCAGCAATATTCGGTCATGAAGCATCAACCACAGGCTGAATATCAAAATGTCCCACAGACCAACAAGGGAACATGATAAATTGGAACATTCAGAATGGAACATTCAGAACCTGCAGAACACAATACTCAGTTATGAAGCTGTTTCCAAGAAGGGACCATTTTTTAAAACCTTAAATTCAACTTTATCATTTAGAATGCTTCGGTCTTTTTCCATTCACATCATGCAGTGTTTTGACTCTCAATAGTGGCAACCGAGATTTTATCTCAGAGGAAATTTATCACTTTCCTGTGCTAAGAAATAGCACAAAATTTGGAGAAGTGTCTTTGGAATTTCTGATTATTTACTCACACAGAGAGCAAGTAGCATCTTAATATTTTATGGATCTTTTTAGAACAAATTTATAATTTTCAAAAAGGCCACTATAATAACAAATGCTATACCATATCCCCACAGAAGTCTCTTTCAGGCTTCTTTGAGTGTGGTTCATCTGGAAGTGTAAAATACAAAAATTTAAGAGAGAAAACTTCTTCAGGATCACCTATAAAGACCAAGTGAACCTACATCAAGTGCAGTGGAGGACGATGACACATTTCAGAGATAAAAAAATATTACTCATTTCTACAGCTGAAGTATCCTATTCCTCTGACTATTGAAAACACAGTAACTAGTGCACTGACTCAATGACAAATGCCAGTTTCATAATTAGGGTGGAGCACACAAGTGACTATAAAGGTTGTCCCAGTCTGAGACTCTCACTTCTGCTGAATATATTTGAAAGCTTCGGATTCTGCGTGAGGTAAGCATAACCTAAACATATTGGGGGTTTCAAATCCTCGGACCTAGCTTTATAATTTCTTTTCTGGAGAGAGTTGATCCAATTTTACAGAAAAAAAACCCAACTCTTTTCATCTAGGTTAAGTATTAATCATTTCACATGGCTAGTAAACCAATTAAGAGGGTGTCAGATATATTTCAAATTCTGGGGATTGTTATTGTCTGCTTTGTTCACAGTTATTCTTCAAGACAACATCTGAGAAACATGGAACATTTACTCAATGAAAACCTTCTGAAGTATTTTACCCAGTATGCTCTAATGGAGGGCAGCACCAGTGCACTGTCCATTGGTGGGCTGAAAAATCTGCTTCAGAATCAATTTGCACAGTACCTGAAGGTAAGTTTCAATTCTTATTATATTCACTGTGTTTCCCATGAAATGGATGGGGAAAAGAAAATACACTCGATGATGTTCAAGGCAGATATTGTGCCCAAATGGTTTCACTGACTCCATAAATAATTCTTAAATAAGGTTTGGCTTATAAAACTTCATTTACATTAGTGAACAGTAGCTCCAAACAGATATCTGAGCACAGAGTTTATAACAAAGTCCTATGAAACAAAAACGGAAAAAATCTAATAAGCTGTTTTGCTGAGGTTTCTTGTGGGATGTTTCTTGGGGTTTTTTGGTCTTTTTTTTTTTCCTTTTATGTAAGCCAAATTTCACCTAAAGTACCACATCTGAGTCTTAAAAGATATTTGTTGTTTCAGTCTAAATGACTAAATTTGAATCTAGAAAATATAGAGGAAAAAATCTATAAACCAAGTAAAACAGTAGGACACACTGAAAAGTAAAAGATGTTAGCCAACTTCTATCTAGATTAAGTTCCCACCACCACAACATAAAAGAAAGTTTGCCATTCCAGAAAGGTAACAAGTAAGGAAAAGAGATTCCACCATGCTAGAGGGGAAAATACCCATTTCCTGTAGCTGGAAAAAGTCTGGGTTTTGAGTTCATGTATATTCTCTGCCAAACCTTCCTGAACTGCACAGGGATTTAATTTAGATTCTTTTGCGAGACAAATCCTTACATAATGTGTTCTGGATAGCTGACAAAACCATTTTTTGTTAAAGGTCTGAAATAAGTGGCACCCCAATAGAAAAATTCAGTATTCTGAGAACTATAGTAATCCAATTTAGTAATTTCAATTAACATGAAATGGCTTCTTAACAAAACACAAAGGTTAGTGGCGGCTTTTTTCCCCCCTTAAAAAACATGTTAGAAATTAACTGCCAAAATTAATAGAATGTGATGGCAAATTGAGAAATATAATGTTTTTTATATTAGCTGTAGACCATTTAGCACCATACTAATTTTCCCAGATATGCAGAAATGGAACTATTCAGAAATAGCAATACTGATGTCTTCTGTCTGGACATCAGACATTTTCAAGCAACTAGTCTGCTTGCAAAAATTTAAGGCACCATAATAAATCAACATAAAACCGTAACAGAACATTACAAAACACACATAGATACAAGGTATGAAAAAAGAAAACATTTTAAAAATTTAAATTATTACTTTAGTTTTCTTTATATTATTTAATTACCCTGATCAGGGTTGTTATCAGAATACTCTCTGCATCAGGATGTTACATGCACTCTGACCAGAAACAACAAATAAAAGAAGCTAATAATCTAAACTAATTTAATACACTAGAAAGATTTTTCCAACAGTGAATACTGTATTCCTACCAAGGGGGAGAACATGGGAGGGAAAGAGACTCTCAGATCCGGGTCCACAGCCTAAAGAAAGTAGCAACATGTTTTCCAATAGTGCAAGCAGGGCCCACATTAGTATCTAATAAAGGAGTAGGTGGTAGGCATATTAATTTTTATTGGTGACTAAGTACACAATGCAGCTATTCCAACTGTTCTGTTTCCTACATTCCAAATTTACCTTGACAAGATTGAAGTAACCACTCTGAGTAACACTTAATATATCCCAAATGGTTGTCATATCTTTGTTAACATTTTTGGCAGACAATAGCAAGCTGTACTTCTAGTTTAACCAGTCAAGCTAGTAAATACAACACTACCAGTGTTACTTCAAGTAGCACTGACTGTTACTGTGTCACTCTTTGGCAATATTCTTAATAGAAAACTAGTCATGGCAATCTACTTATTTCATTCTTTTTTTTTTCCTTAATTCTTGTCCTATAAAAACAGGATCAATTCTCACTTGATAACATAATTAAATCATTGGACAAAAATAATGATGGATCTGTCAGCTTTGATGAGTTTGTGATGCTTATAAAAAGGATAACTAATACAGGACAGTAAAGCATCTGCAAGAATGAATATCACTGCTTTGAAGAGGAGCCTGGCATTTGTTTACATTATACGTACACCTAAACCCACAGATTTGTTACTATTGTAAAACACATGGAATAAAGATTTAACAGATAACAAAGTATGTCTGAATTGTGTTTCCTCCACACCCACTAGCCACACTTTACAGCTAAAATGCTTTACAATTAGTTCGTGACTACCTGTTTCTATTTCATTTGAGGCGTCATTTAACAAACCCTGCTTTACCTGAGCTATTATTTGGACCACTAGATCAATTCAAATCACACGGTTTCTAAAACACAAAGAAAGAAAAATGTACCATTCCACCTGAGGAGTGTTCCCTAGTGTATACCATCCAATACTCCCAGTTCACTTCCATCACTCACATAAGACAACACTTCCATAGGGCAAACAGTTCAAATTTTTAGAACATGAAGTACTTAATTTCAGTAACAATGTAACAATGCCAAGTATGATACCGGCAACATTACATACTCATTTTAAATTATATATGAAAGTGTGTTTTAATTATTACCCTTGTAATATGAGTGATTGCTGTTGCAATTGAAACATTCGTTACCTTTCTTTGGTGCAGCTTTCACTTTTTCATTGCATCTGTGACAGATGTGTTTTCACACAGAAAATTCATGTGCATTATAATTTACGTTAAGAAGAAATTAGTGAAAGAAATTAGAGGAATAGAAATTTTGAAGGCAAATAATCAGTGGATTAGGCACTAATCCTGCTAGATAACTTGGAATTTTGGACTGAATTTTAATATCAGCATCTTCCATTACCTTGATAAATCAGTTAGATCTCAGAGCTACTTAAGGACTGAACGACTCAGCTTAATTGCAATGTCTGTCGAGTGCATTCAAGACCCCATACAACTGTGGTTCCTATCCCTGAATTTCCCCTCCATGAAATGAGGAATAAAGTACTCCACACCAGTGATACATGAATAGAAGCCTCAAAAAATATTATGTTTAGACAGAACATGAATGTTCTAACAGGTTCCCAGACCATTCTTTTACAAAAACCCTTTAGTTGTTGAAATATACTGTTTCTTGGAAGAAAAGAAAATCATAATATTTATTACTTCCTTCTGGTTTATAAAAAAATGTTCTAAACTAACAACATGCTTTGATTTCAAAACTAAATATACCACACACACATTTGTTTACTGAGCTGCACTAGCTACTTTACACACCTAAGTATAATCGCAGAATTTTAAGTGGACCTTCTGCATGAGTGAGACATATGCTCATTTTCAGCTCTTAGACAACCTTACAAATTTTGGAATTCAATCAGGTTACTGAAACCCTGAATAGGGAACATGGGCACCAACAAACAAACATGTTTTAAGAGTGTCACCTACTGGCAAAACATATTTCTGCACAATTCCTTGAGTATATACAAAAATGCAGTTTTACCCAGTGCAATAAATTCAGTTCATGATCCTATACAAGGTGCAATAGGTCATGAAAAACAATGGTCACAATTAAAATTAGCTTTTTTAAATCAAGGGGGGAAAAAGAAAAAAGCATTACAGTTATTTCTGGAAAGAGTCTTTTTTTTCCCTCCTCTAGATCAGTATTAGATGTAGTTGCAATAAAATTGACAGCAATCATAACTAAAAGGACCGTTAAGAAAAAAAAAAAATCTAAGTTTTATAATAGATGAAGATGAGGGAAATGGAACAAACAACTCTTTGTCCATCCAGTGAATCCAGCTCATTAGCTATGACTATACAGTTTCGCTTTAAGGGACTTATTTTTCAAATTATCATTTGCCAAATTAACAAATTATCATTGGTATGAGAAAATTCATACCAAGCACTACACTCAAGCAAATGCATTACTTTTCTGAATAGCTACCTCTCTGCAAAGAACACTAGCAATTTACTTATCTTTGTTTTCAAAAAAGGCTAAAAAATAAAGCAGAAAGCTTAAGAAAACTTAACTGGAATATCACATGCAAATAATTAACCAAGATGAGATCAAGAACCTGAGGGGCTGTGCTCAGAGCTCATATACCTCCTTCACCTTTCCTACTGAACTACCCCAGGCAATGCTCCAGGCTTGGGGAAGAGTGGCTAGAAAGCTGCCCAGGTGATGTGACGATACCTATCTACAGTCACTGAACACAAGCCAGTAGTGTTCAGTTGGCCAAGAAGGCCAGTGGCATCCTGGCCTGTGTCAGCAATAATGTGGCCAGCAGGACCAGGGCAGTGATTGTTGTCCCATACTTGGCACTAGTGAGGCTGCACCTCGAGTCCTGTGTCCAGTTTTGAGTTCCCCACTACCAGAAAGACACTGAGATGCTGGAGCATGTCCAGAGAAGGGCAATGGAGCTGGTGAAGGGTCTGGAGCACAAGTCCTGTGAGGAGAGGCTGAGGGAGCTGGGGGTGTTTAACCTGGAGAAGAGGAGGCTCAGGGGAAACTTTATTGCTCTCTACAACTACCTGAAAGGAGGTTGCAGTGAGGTGGGGATTGGCCTCTTCTCCCAAGGAAATAGCAATAGGACAAGAGGAAATAGCCTCAAGCTGTGTCAGGGGAGGTTCAGGTTGGGCATCAGGAGGAAGTTCTTCACTGAAAGGGATTTCAGACATTGGAATGGACTGTCCAGTAAGGTGGTGAAGTCACTGTTCTGGAGGTGTTCAAGAAATGACCAGACGCGGCACTCAGTGCCATGATCTATTTGACGAGGTGGTGATTGGTCAAAGGTTGGACTCAAAGATCTTGGAGGTCTTTTCCAACCTAAACAGTTCTGTGATTCTCTGTAGTCCTGAGTTACACGATTGCATGATAATCACAGTTTTTATTTCTACTAAAAAAGGTTCAAATTGCCATAGATGCAGACAAAGGGAAGCAAAGGAGGCCAAGTTTTTTTTCTAAGTACTTCAGAAGAAACCATCAGCTTTGCTGAGTACAGTTCTGAGTAACTGGACAAATTAAGAAGGGATGTAAGTAGGTGTATATTTTATGGTGCCCCTGAGTTCCCCTGCCAAGCTACATATATCAACTTTTTTCTCTTTCTCTTAAAAATAAAAAGAGCTCCTGTTTTTTTCTTAAAAATAAAAGGAACTACTCCCTCACCAGTACTTTTCTTCTCACCCTTCAGTTTCCAAAGTAGCAAGAACCAAAAGAAAAGTACACTGCTTTGGTCCTTGGCATACAGTGGCGTCACAAGATATTATCAGTGCTGGTATTCCAATTAACTTTCTTGCATAATGAAACATCTACATCAGTTCAATAGTTCACAAGCTTCACTAATGTGCTTCTCTTCCAATCATTTCTATCGATTATATAGAACATCTAAACAGTTTTAGCACTAGACAGATTATTTACAAGTTAAAATTAATAGTAGCGAAAATTTCCCCCTTGTAATGATTTACATCTGTTTCTTGCCCAGAACTGAGATGTCAAAGATCAGATTAAGATGCTGAAATATAACTGGTAATAACCAATTTCAGAACCTTAATGCAGCTCAGAACAAAAGAATATGGATTATACATACTGCAAGCATACTGCTTCCATTGTAAACTATATATTAATCTTCTCTGACACATCCATTTCACTCCATCCTTTCCTTAACTTTATGTCCACATAACTTTAACATATCTACCTTATTTTCCCTTGAACGCAAACCACAAATCACACAGTTAAATTATATAAAACTGGCACTCAAAAAGCTCTAGGAACAAAGATGTCCAGAATCAGTCTTCTGTACTCTCCTTTCTTGCTACCCAAAAATTTTACAGTAAGCTTTCATTATCTTCCACATTTTCCAACATATTGCTATCATGAAATTGACCCCTCCAGTGAAAGATTATACCTTTGCACACATTCAAGAAAGAGGAAGAAACCTCTTACACAATGGCAATGCCACAAATTTTATGCCAAAAGCAAAGTTTACCTTTGCTCACCTGAGGACAATCTCCAAACACCACTAAATTTTAGCAGCAAGTCTCTAACTGAAACTTTGAAGGTCTTTAATTTACCTTCAGAAGTTCAGACTAGCTTATCTTTCCTATGCAAACAAAAAACCTTGACAGAAAGGTCAAATGCTTTTAAACCCTCCTATTTGCATGTTTCAGACTAAGCAGACACGGAAAAAAAAATGTTTCACTTGCAAATCCCAACAAAATACTTCTGAAGGAAGTTCATACAGAAACAGTAGGTCACTGTGAGCAACCCACCTAATTTGTCACTAGAACAGACATTTACATCTTACACCAAGATACTGTTTTATTTCTCATGTTTTTCTGTTCTTTTCCATTTTCTTAAAGACTCATGTTCACCGATCATTTTTAAGTTTTACTACAATGGCAATGTGATGAACTTCACTCAAATTCTACCATCAGCATATGATGCAGAGCTCCCTGCCATATCTACAGCATTGAAATTTTTGTCAAGAGGAAGACCGTCAGATGAGTGGGAAGGCAGGGTGTAGTGGTTATTTGTGCTATTTATACAAAGGAAATATAAGACTTTTTCAAACCCTTTCTACTTAATCTTTATCTTTTTATAAAAATTTGTATTTTGGTAAAAGCTTTGTGCTACACTTTTCAGCTCCCTTTCGTAATTTATTCCCTAGTAAAGCCAATGTAATCCTCATTGTCTACTCCCAGCATCAGTTTACAGCCAAGGAAAGTATTAGAAAAATTACAAAAACAAAGCTAAGGCAATTCACAAAGGCAAGCAGGTAATGGTAAGACACCATCTAAAGAAAATACCTTTCTAAACCATAGTAAATAGGGACAGCAGAAGCCATCTCATGTCATACCACATAAAAGTATAGACAGATCTTAATTAACATAGAGGTAACTCCCTTTTCAACAAAAAGATAAATGTTCACAAAAGATATATGTTCACAAAACATACGCAGGACAAAAACTGTACTTACAACAGGGTTTTTTGTGTCGGGGTCAAATTCTGTAGAATTTGCATCTGAAACACAAGTTCAAAGTAAACACAGTACATTTGTTCCACATGCACTACAAACTCATAACAGGTCTGTGGCATTTCAGGGCTTGTCTGCATTTAAGCTACAATCATGTTTAAACACATATGGCACGACTTTTGAAGCAAGCACAGGAAGATCTCAGACACATACACTCCCTTTCCTACTTTTCAAAACTCCTTCCTCTCAGCTCTTAGTAATAGACATTCATTGGTGAGCTAAATCTCTTCATACTACTACTGCAATGGTTCTGGTTTGGCTACTCTGGCTAATGAAGGCAAGTGAGAAAATCACTTCTCGCCTTTTCACTCCTCACTACCTGCACATCCAGAAAGAGACTAGAGGTGAACTGTAAGCACTCTTTCCTATGCTTTAGATCATGAAACAGGTTTCAAGCAATCTACGTAATAAAGTTCCTCCTCCCTTGCACAGAGAGGTTAGCACAGGATACACAGGTGAAAATCACCTTGCTGCAAGAGCTAAGTATCAAACAATCATAGGACCTGGAAACAGTTCTAGCAACAGACAGACATTTCTTCTAAGCAAGTCATATACATGCTAGCATGTTGAGCTCACCTTTCCAATTCAAACAGTTTCTTGCAAATTCCACAACTGCTAACTGCATTCCCAGGCAAACTCCTAGAAGAGAAAACAAAAATCCCAGAATTTAATAGGACAAAGAGCAGAACTAAGTGCTTGCCCTTCTGTCTTAGACTTGACTGCTTTGAAATCTTGGTACTCAGTGTATACACAGATCCATGAAAAGCTAAATCAAAAGTGGCTGCTCAATATAAAATTCACACTTTAAACTTGGCACACTGTAAATATATCTGACACAATTCTGTGCTTTACGGCTTTTCAAAGATATATTTTTTCCTCCCATCTATTTTACCAATAATTACTGCAAAGACAAACAGAATCTGAAAGCCTGTGTATATCCAGATTCAAAGTTTGCTTTGGCAACTACTCAGACACTGAAAAATTTTTTTTAAAATGTAGAGTAGGAATGAAAGCTTCAGAAGCACTTACACAAACAGCACTTAGCTTTTAGGCCAGATGACTTTACTGCAATGAAGTACATCAGTAAAGCAACAAAAATCATTTAATATAACAAATGTGTTGAACAAAGGCATCTACATTTTCTGCACACTGTTTAATATATGTAATTATACTGATTTAATTACAATGAGAAGCAGACTCTTCATTTAAAATGTGAACACAGTAAATAGACCTTGGCAATAGAGATAGTCTTTTTTTCCTTACTTATACAGCCAACGTAATACACGACTATGACCCTGGGCATTATTTACATGGTAAATACCCACAACATCACAGGTACTTCCCTCAGACAGGATCCTTCCCTAGTGTGGGTTTGATTTTATTTTTTTTTAAATCAAATCAATTAGCTTGCTATACATCTCCAAAACACAGTAATTTCTGACTCTAATTATCTTACCAAGAAAAGGTTTCTTCTTTGATCTTGCCCAGGAGATAGCTTGGAGTTTGCCTTCTGTTCCTCTAATTCCAAACCCTCCTGGAACCAGAATGCCACTGTAACGACAGCCATACATAAAAGAATCAACATGTAGAATCAAGCCCGCAGAGAAAATCCATACAAACTGAAGACTTCCACGGTTATAAGTAAAGCAAGAACAATGCGTGAAAGGCATGTTTTGTATGACCATTCAGAATACAAAAAATTTAACTCTAAATTTAGAGATTTGTTTCATCTACCCACTCTGATTGTCTCCTGACCAACCTCATGCTTCACAGTGACATTCCCACTGCTTAAATATATATTGCTCACATAAACTACCTAGGTATTCACTACTCTAGGATCCTAACACCAAAACTTTAGATCTACTAAGTAATAATGTAGAAACTAAATGCATTTTGACAAAAACCAATATCCCCTTACAAATACAAATTGAAATGCTTGCAATGATTCTTAACAGAGAGATTTGCAGAGTGTCAATAGCATTTACAAGCACCTTTCAATGTTGAATATTAACAAAGAAAAACTTTTGACAACTGACTTGCACTGTAAATGAAGTCCAGCTATAACCACCCCCCCCCCGACAAAACAAGAACAAAACCCCTAACCCCACAACCAAGCAAGTGCAACTTGTCTAACAAGATTAAAGCAGAATTTGAAGATATAGGTTGATATTTTAATTTGATATGTCTTAAGCTTGTCACCAGCTACATAATATATCCCTTCACATAACTAACGGAAGTTTGGATGCAGTGAGAAATTATTTGATTTATTGAAGCATTTTTCACTGTATGAAATAAATATCATGGTCTGCATTTGGGATGCAGAATACCCAATGCCACTTACTCTGCTTTGCACAGTTTGTGCCATGCCTGGTGATATTTCACTGAGTTCTCCACTTCTGTAGAATGTTCAAGTTCTGTTGAATCTATATACTAATAAAGAAAAATAGGTAATGAAATGGTCTTTTCTTTCACAGAAAGAACAGCATACTGTATACAGTCAAGCATTAAGAAAAATTAAGTGTTTCACATGAATTTTGCACTAAACCTGTAACAACTTCACTGAAGACCCAGTACTTGTCTTGAGGATACGCTGTCTGCTCTGGTTGCAGCAATCCATGCCCCTATTGTGGCACACAGAAGTTCTGCCTGCCAACAGTCCTGTTTGGCATCCTCCAGGTTAAGCAGACTTGCTAGAACACTTCACATAACTGTGTACCCAGTTTATCCTCCTGAGGCAATCAGGGCTCCAGTCAAGGAGTGGTGCTGACCTTATCCTGATAGCCAAGTGAGATGTGGCCAGGATACTCACTTTCCTGCCTTTTGGGTACCACAGTGTATCTAATCTTATTATAAGATAAACCTGCACTGTCTGTGAGAAAGGCATTCCTGGGGATTCCCACGTAGAAAGAGAAACAGACTCATTATCTATGCCCTACTAGGAATACTGCATTAGAACCTCTAGCGCCATTAGGAAGCACAGCTCCTGAGGTACCCCTGCAGTGAAGTGAGATGGCTATGCACTGCACTCAGGACACAAATGATCAGAGTTTGATTCTGAGTTTTGTCAGTCTTTTTCTCAGGATAACATAATTATTAACATCATGCTGGGATCATCAGAAATGACAGAACTCACCCGTGTGCAGAGAAATGAAACTGACAAGAAGACTGCTGACAGTTCTCCAGACAGGACTGCCTTCTAGAACTACTTCTGAATCTTGTTATTCTATACTAGAATACTACTACAGGATCTGATAAAAGGACACTTTACCGTGCTTGGAAGTTGGAAAGAGAAATTAATTACAGTTTAAGTTAACTGTGCTTTCCTCAACAAAGATATTGAGCAGGCACATTTATCATTTCAAGCAGCATCAACATTTCATTATTCAGATTAAGCAGTTCCTTCAGAGCACGGGATTACACCAAGAGTCTTTGGGCAAAAACACTAAAAGGAGGTTAGGACATGAAAGTAAGTGATAAGAGCCCTTGTCTGTTAACATTTCAGCACTGCACTGGAGCTCAGCAATCATCAGTTCTCCTCCTTGTTAATGCAGAAGCCCCATCAAACTTTAGACCAACTGCACACAGAGGTAACTGTGTGTTTGCAGATGGGGCACCTTTCACTTTTTTGCTAAATGCAAAGCTATCTTACATATGAAAAAAAATTCCCACACTGCAGTTGCCAGTAACACTACAGTAACAGGATCAGGTAGGTAGAAAGGACTCTGGGAAGTCTCTAGCCCAACTCTGCACTCAAAACAAGTCAAACTGGAACAGGTTGCTCAGGGTCGTTTCCAGCCAAGATCTAAGCATCTCCAGGGATCAATTCTGCTGTTCCCACTTTCTTGTTTTTCATACACACAGAAACAACTTTTGGTAGGATTTGCCATAAACTTCCCTGGGAATAAGGAGAGGCTGATCACTTACCACTTTTGCTTTTTCTTTTAAGATTGGTACAACATTTGTCCTTTTCTAGTCATAGAATCATAAAATCATTAAGGTTGGAAAGGATCTTTAAGATCACTGAATCCAATCACTAACCCAGCACTGCGAAGTCCACCACAAAACCATTTCTCATGAGAGCAAGTGAAATTTAACTTTGATAGTACATACAAATTTGCTCTTTCATGACATCCAGTTTCAGGTAACTTCAGTGTTCCCTTCAGATAACTTTAGTTAAAAAAAAAACATTGCATCTGTAAACATTTCTTTTAAAAATTAGACACTTGTCTGTATTTATCTGCATGATTCATTTTCTAATTTTCACATAAATTAAAACTGCCTCACGCAATGGGAACCAGTAAAGTATCACAGAATTATACAACAGTAGATTCAAAGTATTCCTGAAAGCAAAAGCCAGAAATATCCTCACCATTAAATCCAGTTTGTAATTAATTGCCAGCGCAGAGTGTTCCAGAGCTTTGAAAACAGATGCATAGCAGTCACTTAGCTTTGTGTACTTGCCAACAAGAGCTATGGAACACACCTTCAGCAACCTTTCATATCTGACAAAAACAAATTCTTTGGTTACTACACCAAATTTCAAAAAGAAAACATTTTAACAGTGTTTGCTTTTTCTTTAATAACACAAAATACCTTCTAAAATTTCCAAACTGATGACGTTTTTAAACTCAGACCATTCACAGGTATTGATCAGAACTGATCCCAGTCCAGCCTGGTGACTTCACAATAGCTAAAAACCAAACTTGAATTAAAACACTTGTAGGAAAAACAGCAGGATGTAGAATACCTGCAAGCCATTTTCTTCCATTTCATTAGAAGATCACTTGGCTGGTCATCAATAGGCAAATTTAACCTCTGTTTAAAATACTTAGTAATGCCTTGCTCCTCCAACAGAATTGGTACTCGGTAAGTAGAAGAAACGTCATGAATAAATATCACCTAGCAAAAAAAAAAAGAATAACATAAAAGACTTACTCAAAACTTTTCACAGGAAACATACATTTTATTTTTTGGGTACTATATGCATTATGTAAATTTACAGACATTCTAATTTTTAATATTTTTCTTTAGAATGAGCAGGACAGCTTGGCAGCTACCATCCTATGAATGTAACACTAAGAAAGAATCACTAGCTGCTCTAAGTTACAGTCATGTTGACTACAGAGACTGTTATAATCCTGAAAGAAGCTGAAGACATTGTGTTTGTCTTGACAGTACATACAGTCAAGAGAGGAGGAAGGACTCACTTGAAATAAATGAATTAAAATAAAAATCCACTTAGAGGAAGACTGTGGACAAACAGCACATGGTCTTCATGGACTAGTTACGACAGTCCTGGAAGCCAGTTGCAGGCACACAAAAGACAGGAAAATAATCATGAGTAGTCAGCATAGATTCACCAAAGGAAGGTCATGCTTGATCAACCTGATAAACTTCTGTGATGAAGTGACTGGCCTGGTAGATAAGAAGAGAGCAGTGGATACCATCTACCTGAACTTCAGGAAGGCTTTTAACACAATCTCCTCTAAGATCTTCATAGACAACCTGTTCATGTAAGGGCAGGATGAGCAGACAGTAAGGAAACTGTAAGAATGGCTGGACCCAGAGGGTGATGATCAGCAGCACAAAGTCTAGTTGGAAGCCAGTGATTAGCAGAGTCCCCTCAGGTCAGTACTGGACCCAGTCCTGTTTAATATCCTCATTAATGTTATTATCTATTGCATATTATATAAAAAATTATATTATATTATTAATTAGAGATAGTGGGCCAGAGCACACCTTCAGCCAGTTGTCAGATGACACCAAAGTGGCTAAGAGGTTGACAGAGCAGAGGGCTGTGCCGTCACCCTGCCAACAGGCAGAACAAACGGGCTGACAGGAACAACCCCAGGCACCAGTACGTGCCAGCGGCTGCCCAGCTGGAAAGCAGCTTGTCAGGAAAGGGCCTGGGTTGTCCTGGTGAAGACCAATTTGAACACTAGACAACCAGTGGTACCCTGGGCTGCATTAGAAAGAGGGCCAAGGGAAGTGATTCTTCCCCTCTATGCAGCACTGGTTAGGCCACACCTGCAGTACTGAGTCCAGCTCTTCCCAGTATAAGAGAGACATGGACAAACCGATTTCACAAAAAATTCAGGATCATTCTAGGGAAAACAGCAGACATGCAGATGAGTGTCTTCTGAAATTCAAAAGTGATTCATTAATTTTAAGACACACAGGGGACTTAAGAATGGCTTTGCAGAATTGTGATTAAAATAGTTATGAGAAAAAAAAAAAAAAAAAAGAAAAAAAAAGCTGCAACACAGTGTGGCATGTAGCAGCATCCCAGTTCAGTCCACTGGGTCTAACTACCAGGGACACATCTATATGACACAATTCAGTGCTCAGGAAACACATTTGAACTAGGCAGAACAGCACAAAAAGAATGCAGCACTACCCTCATGAAAGCTGTGACTGATACTATACTGAGGTTCTACCCTAAAAGGTTAAAATTTGCAAAAAAGGAACAGTGCTATGAAAACAGCTCTCTCCCTGCCAGGGAGCATTTAGGGAAGTTCAGGTATGCATGTGGCTCTTGGTCAAGTTAGACTGGCGTAATAACTACATTTGGGATCTGAGCATGTACATGCTTACCCATGGCCTGATAACAGCCGAAGAGCACACACCATTTTTGTTTGATTGAATTTTCAGTTCTCTCTCTCTGGCTGGAGAGGAGCCAAAAAGGCATTTCTAAAGAATTTTCTGGAAGCTAGCTTGATGAAGCATGTTGTCTTCCACAGATAGTAAGATGGAATGAATGAGGGGCAGGGGGTGTGAAGCAATGGCTACACTGTTCTCTGCTATCACATCTGGAATCTCGCTATCAAAAGCTTTTTCTTACACATCTGCAGACAGAGAGGTCAACAATGATACATATTTTAAATACGACATAGCAACTTGCATCTATTATACTTTTTGTATTATCCACTACATTGAAAACACTAGCAAAAATATTAAAGAGCATTTGATCAATCAAAATTAATGTTTGAATAGCAATTAATCACAAACTATTAAAGCAAAAATAACATATGAATTATAAAAGGATATATAACTAGACCAGTAGATGTTCTAAACATGTTAAAGTGCATAAATAACCTATTACATATTATCACAGTAAGAGTGTTGATGTGGCTGTGATCATCTATGGACATAAGCAAATCACCCCGCTTTAACCACACTCCGTTCATCCACTACTACAGTCACCTGATTTGATTTCTGGGCAATAACCAACAAGAGCTGTGAAAACTGCAGTTTCAGGTTATATGCAGCAACCAACTGTGCACTCAAAATCTATTCTTTTTATTAGCTTTTACATAATATGCATTTAAATTATTAACAACTGGTGTAAAACTGAACATATAAACTCCCAGTATTTTTAAAATGCTATAGTGTACATGACAGTAAGATAAAAATTATAAAAACAATTACATATTAATGAAGCAGTCAGAAGCTGAAAACAGAAATGCATAGAAATATTTGTGTGATTTCCCACATGTTTAAATAATGACAAATAAAATATTAAAGTACTAACCTGCTCAGGCTCCACATGACAAAACATGGAAATCTTTTCCTTCACTGCCATTTCTATAGGTTTTGCACTTCTGCAGACTATCTGTCATAACAGAAGGAAAAATTTCAAATATTTACAAGGCAAACCAATAGAAGATACTCAATACTTCGCCTCGTTTGGGGCAGAACACAAACAAATATGCTTTTTTTACTCTCTCCCCTCTTTTGGTGTTCTCAAATATATCATAGCTCAAATATCTACTAGCAAGACAGGTAAATCAGTCACCTGCCCATACTGATAAATTTTCATTTATCTTTCATTGACACTCTCTGTAATACTGCTTCCTCATGCTCTCCTTTCTTGCAGCTACTACTGTAATACTCTACCTAAAGTCTAGTAGTTCTGTAAGTATGAATAATATGATGAACCAGAAGGAATACTGTGATCTTACAAGTAAGATCAGATTTAGATTTAAAGCAATAATACTTAGCTTACATGCACATTTTTAGTATTTCAGTATTTTAGCATCTTCTTGCAATTTTTAACTTGCACACCACGACAAAGAGGAGGAGGCCAAAGATAAAAAAAACTATTTCATAATTGTGGGATTTCCACTGGTACAATTATTCTGCCAGTATTTTGCTGATACTGATGACTTAAGACCCTTAGGATTTTAATATATTTGTACATTTTAATATAGCTGTATAGTTTCTCACACTTAAGGCAGCAGTTGACAGTTACTAAAACCCCTATCTCACAGTTTGTGCCACATTATTGAAATTCTGTTTAACGTTCTTTTCAAGGATAAAGATTTTAGCAAGGACATCTTGTTTGGGACTCGTGCACCTGGAAGATATATTGTAGTCAAAGCAAGACAGAAGGCCCAAAACCCTCGGTGAAGCTCCAAAGGGGCAGCCCTGAGAATGGCCCGAGGGGTGGTCAATTTTCAGGTTGGATGTATCCACTAGATCTGATAATTAAGTAGTGTTACAAATTTGTAAGTACCTCACATTGTATGGTGCACTTACGTATTTTGTTGCACCTGAAGGCACTTTGATTAAAGGATCCGCTCTCTATTTTGCCTACACTAATGTTGTCTGGAAAGTTCTTTTCTCCCATTTTAGGCAACAATACATTTGAAACTCAGTAATTTTAGGAAATATAGTTAATTTTCAACCAATGAAGAAAATTTTAGTGTTTGTTGAAAGGGGTCTGTTTGCAGTATGCAGCTCCAGGCAACTAGCTCAAAATGCATAACTGCTCTATCAATGTGCCTATTCATTACTGAGTCTACTACTCTAAGTTACTTTGAAACCTGAAAGTGTAACAGAAAGTAGGATGATCCAGTTACAAGATTAGTTCATTATTTTCCCCATCTTTCTAGCAAATGCTACTACTTCATGCATTAAGCCCTTCTGTTCAGAAACTTGTTGCAGACCTTTGATCATCGTGCTAATGCAGCTTAGCTACACTGATATTAATGAAGTCTAATTAACTTTCCCTACTTAGTGCACATTCAAATCAAAAAAGAATTAGGAGACAATTTGTACTTCTATTCAATTAAGCAAAACTCATACTTAAAAATTGGGTACTGTTTGAAGGTGAAGGTGTAATTCATAAACCTTGATAGTGCTGAGCACGTGAGTAAATCCGTTTTGAGAATTATCATCTGTTTTGCTGAGGCAAATTTAAAGCTAATGCAGACACAGAAATCAAAAACATCAAAAATCAGCATGAAAATCATGAAACTACAATAATAGTGGCAGAGATGCGTCTCAAAGAAACATAATACAAAGAACATGAGGAACAATTCAGCTGAACAGGGCAGCACTGACAATGGTATACTCAATATTCAGAGTGCTGTAACAGAGTACATGATATCTGCAGCTATAGCATGTTCATTAGGCACTCTGAACACCCCATGGAGAACAGAAAGGCTCTTGCACACACAGCTGAGACTATCCCAGCAGGCCACCTCAGGAAGCCTGGGAGCAGGCAGTGAAGCAGCAGGCATTCAGAACAGCACTAGGCAAGTTCAGATCAGGCAGCCTGGAAGCACAGCTTGTGGAGGAAGGAAGCCCTCCTGACTGCTGCGAGGAGAGCTTCCCCATGTGCTGTCTTGGCCTCGAGCCCCTGCCCAGGAGAGCTGCCATTGAGAGACTGTCTTGAAGCAGCATCCAAGGAACTCTAAAAGGGTGCCTGTGTGTAATCTCTTGCTGCTTTAGTAGTCAACAGCAGCACTTACCTAAAAAAAAAAAAAAAAAAAAAAAACAACCCCAAAAAAAAAACTTGCACTTCTGGCAGTCCCAGAACTGCCCCAGGCAAGAACTCAAGATGTGAGAAAGTGACTACATTTGCCCATTTCAATACACACAACCACTTAACAGGCTTTTAAAAAAAATTTTAATTTTGGGGGGGTGGGGTGGGAGAGAGAAGTCAGGCACTAGCAATTACCTTAAAGGCCTTCAAAAATCACATGCAACTTTCCCTATACAATTAGCACCTCAGGAGGGATTTTGAAGTTTAGGCCCTGAAGCTTGGAGTCCAGCACTGCATTAATAAAAGTCTTTCCCTCCCCAAGATGATTACAATTACCAGGTCACAACAATTTGAAGTTAAAACACATCCTTCACATATCCTATTTATAAATCCATTGGTTTTGTGGTTATAAACACACTCATCCGTACATGTAAAATGTAAGAGCTCAAAAAAATCAGAAAGAAGCACAACACAAAATTTAGTTGTGTGACTATCCCTTTAAGAATCGTTTTTCCTTTTTGAGGACATACACACTGCTTCTTCTTAATAATAATTCTTAATAAAAAGATATTTGTGAGAATGTTAGAAGCCAGAAACATTCTAGTTCTTCCCACAAAGTGAACTGAGATTTCAGATTATTTTTAGCAGTGAAGAACTATTTTTATAAAAGATGCCTTTAGAGGAACATAGTTACAGTCCCAAGATATTGCAAGGAGTTAGTTGAATTAAGTTAACTTTGAGTGAATTTGAGTAATTTGATTTCCTGTGGCTTTAGTGAAGCACTGCAGCACGTATTTTGCATTTCTTCTAAAATTCTTGTCTCTCCTCAGAGACTAAAGCTTATTCTTTGAACACAGGTTATGCAAGGACATTTCTAGATGAACTATCAATAAAAATCTGTATTTATTGACTCACCAAATCTGGAGACAAGCCTAGACCCCTCAGCGCTCGAACACTGTTTTGTGTTGGTTTTGTCTTCTGTTCACCAGTGGCATTAGGCTGGAAAGACACAATTTGAAAGCTTGAATAAGCAACCAACCTCTCCTAAGAGAGCAGTTACAGATTAAAAGAGAAAATTCATTGCAGATAATAATATTTGCAGTAAGTAAACATTTCCAAACAGAGTCACAATATGCCAGAAGCATATAAGTAATTAACAATGGTGCCATTTTTAAGAAATACTGTGAAGAAACCAGAAGGCTCAGATTCAGGTCAGGTTTACTCTGTCTTTTTTTCTTTCAGAGAAAAGTCTCAATATAATTGACTCAAGCAGAAGAATATTCCAAAAGTTGGATTTTGCTAATATATGGAGAATGTCCAACACAGCACAAAGTCTCCAGTGACTGTCCTGGGAAATATTCAGATGTAGGAAATAATTCTGTTTTCAAATACACAGAATTAATCCTACCAATTAGTGATCAATCCTCTAATTCATAGCTGTAGTTAGTAGTATCTTTTTATCTGTACAAGTGTGAAATCATATCATTACCAACCTCTGCTTATAAAAATCTCCTAATTGAATACTTACGCTAAGAAAAACCCTTTGTGAAGTAAAATTTAGAGTTGAAATGAAAAAATGCTTTTAGCCCTGTACAAAGAGCTGTAGCAGTCTTGACCTGACTCCAGCATGAAAGGGTTAATCGGACAAGTAAACAGATATAAATAGCAATACAGAGTAAAATTTATTTCATTAATTGTAATAACTTACCTGTGGTACTAGACTAACATGGATATTACAGAAGTTCTCTCTTTTTGCTTTAAACTGAAACTGCCTAAATGCTTCAACAAATGGCATTCCTTCAATATCTCCAATGGTTCCACCCAGCTGAAAAATAAAGCTTAGATATGTCAGAGTGGCAGAAAGCAAAAACAAAAGAGAACTCTTCCATATACTTTAACATGTTTTCTGAAATTTTTATCTTAAAAAACCCCTGACAATTGACATTTGCAGGCATACTCTGAAAAGAGCCCTCATCTATTGCGTATATATTGTTTCCCGTGGAAAACATTAAACAGTTTTCCAGTTTTGTTATATTTACTTTCCACAACTCCTGGGAAGATGTGTGGTGCTGCTGAATAATACATGTTTTCACATTGCCTTCAAAGTGGTGAACCAGTAACTAACAGTTAAGCTGATGTGAAGGCTTCTGTACAGAAAAACCTTATTTTCCTGTCAGGTTAAAAACAGTGAACAACAAGATACAGACATTTTGCAATATTATCATGACTTTCCAACAGCAGTAAATGTTTATTACCAAATATTTATTACCAAACTAAAATGCATGGCTAAGTCCATGCTAAAACTTAGTT
The DNA here is from genome assembly GCA_035047865.1 of Dendrocincla tyrannina. Taxonomy (NCBI): domain Eukaryota; kingdom Metazoa; phylum Chordata; class Aves; order Passeriformes; family Dendrocolaptidae; genus Dendrocincla; species Dendrocincla tyrannina. The sequence goes on from JAWWMP010000001.1 coordinate 101,986,741, forward strand.
ATAAGCACAGAAATTAGATGTCTTTCAAAGACACAGAGAGCTGTAGTAGACTAAGCACTGAATAAAGCAGTTTAACACACAGATATGACAAAATAGTTGTGTTTCAGAATGATCTTCCTGTGCCACCAAGTGGCTTTTGACAGAATTGCATATTTCTGTTCATCGGATTTCAGAAAAACTTCTGATAACTACATCTGTACTTGTCACACATGTTCAGTCTAACTCCTTCACGATTTTTCTATGGAAAAACATTACAATTATTCTTAAGAGTACTGAAGAAAAATATTTTTATCAGCCTGGAAGTGTATATAACAGGCAAAAAAAATAAACCCTTACGTGGAAGAAACCAAAAATTAAAACTGAAGTAAAAGAACTGATAAGACCACCACTTATTAATGTTCTTGTACAACCTCTGTATTTACTGTTTTCATATTTGTTTTAAATTAAATGTTTTACTCTCACTGTGTGCATAATAAAAAATCTATAGCTACACTGGTGAGTATATTTGAATCAAGACAGATTCTTTTGCCTAAGAAATACTGAGCAATTTTGCTCCCTGCGTCACAAAGTTCATTACACCATTGATTACAGGGGTCACTTCTGGCATTAAATCTGACAAATTCTTCTGTCAAATTCTCAAGTATAATCTTTTTCTGTATTGTCTGCTGTAACAGTAATAGTAGCACTTACTGTCTTTCCTCCCATTGCCTCAATGTCCTATGAAAGGTGGGGAAAACGCATTTTTTCCTTTGTGCAGAACATCAGCAGGTCAAGTAATTAACAAGGTTGTCAGCAAAGATTTTAAACATAAGACCAAAAAGTGGGAAACTAACTTATACACTATTTAAATCTATATCTTTAAACATGACCACGAGCAACAAGATGGCTATGTGAAGTCCTACGGAAAGCTAAAATGTTACTGGCTCTCCTATTGACCATAGGACATTTCAAGTATTACACAAGCTTTCTCAATACTATTAACAGTATAAAGCTTCAGTCAAATGTCTGGATCTTGGAACAGACAGTTCACAGTAAAGTAACTGTCTACTTTACTTCTCTAAGTTAATACACTCTTAAGCAGCTCAGTTTCAGCATTATTCCAGAAAGAATTTAAAAAATGGAAGCTGCAGGGATAAGACCACACCTATCACTTTCAGAACAAACAAAAGAATCTAAAATGTGTCTTTACAGTGCTGCTCTCTGTAAAACTTCAGTCTGACATTTTTACAGTACGTAGCAAAGAGAAAGCAAACCAGTATTTATGTTCATTGCGAATATATAACCCAAAAGGTTCCATACTTGCCTCAATTACACAGATTTGTGGCTCTTTTCTGTCATCATCCACCGGAACTTTTGCCTGATTCATTACCCATTCCTGAACTGCATCAGTGATGTGTGGAACAACTACAAGACAAAACCAGAGGAGGCAAGCATAGCTTACTTTAATTTTTGTATGCAACAGGGAAAAATTAAACAGAAAGTCAAGAGGGAACTACTAGATCCTTTCTCTATTCCTCCTTTCCTTGAGGCCGGACTCTAAACCTTACAGGAATATGCCCATATCTCTTGGAAGAGAGAAAAGAGTAAGGTGGGGCTGCAAGGAGCAGCCTGTTCTAGCTGATCACTTCTTTTGTGAGGACTGAACGGACTAGAATCTCACAAAATTAAAAATATTACCTTGAACGGTTTTTCCCAGGTAATCACCATGTCTTTCTTTATTAATGACATGCTGATATATCTTTCCAGTGGTGATATTGTTATTTTTATAGAGATTGATATCCAAAAATCTCTCATAATTTCCCAAATCTAAGTCAACTTCTCCACCATCATTCAATACAAAAACTTCACCTGAAAAAAGAAAGGGAGTGAAAACAGACAGAAAAACAATCAGAAATTATTAAACAGGAATACAACAAATGACAGATCACAACAACATATCAATAAAGCACATACTGCAACTCAATCATTCTCTCCAAGTCATTAGTTTTACATCTAAGGTCTGTCCCTCAGACACGTATAGTTTTGCAAATAAATAGAAGCTACATTGCCTAAATATTTAAATTACTTATAAATATTTAACCAGCATTTCAACAGCACTGCAATCTTTCATTGGGAGAAAACAAGCTCCAGGAATCATAATGAGCAACAAATAAAATATTAATTTACTTGAAGGAGACAAATACTGTGTTTTTATAAGCACGAATTATTATACATGTTCAAAGTGTTTCACCATAAATTATTATTGTTTGGATGTATTTTATTGATTAAGGCTTGGATCAGGAGAAAAGTTATGATGAATATGTTTTCACTGTTTCTTATTCAGTTGTTTCATCTCGAGTTTTTGGCTCACTGTGTCCACAACAAGGGTTATTTCTGACACTGAAGAATCTAATTAAAATATCCTTCAGGTTCAGGCTTTTCTTAGGCCTGTAAGAGTCTATAAATTCTGAAACTAGTCAACTTCCAAAGCAACTAAAGGTGCTAGATCTTGAGGTAAGGCTGGAAAGCTCTTCAGAAAAACTGTAAAATATTTTGCCCAATGAATCAATGGCTAAGCAAGTTACAGGACTAATGCACATACACACACCAAAAAAAAAACCCACACACACACAAAAACCCCCAAAACCACAAACAAAAAACCAAAAAACCCCCAACAGTTCCCCCAGAGATATAAGATGGACTACTGAAATATATATCCCACCAAGGTACAACACTCCACTTCAGTGAACAGCTTAACAAATCACCCCAATGTGTACAACAGTGGAAGGTCTATGCCTGATTCTTTGAGGCACTTAGTACTTCCTCTATACTAAGTCATCATCTGAGCCAACAGATGTGGAGTGGAACCAACATTTCTCTTAAGCAGGCCTTGGAAGTACAAAAAAAAAATACATTGTTAAAAAAACTCTTCAGTTAACTGGAAATGACTAAAATCCTTTTACTCAATCTTCTTTCTGTCAAAACATTACAAAAGAGGCTCACCATTCTGGCATGTATGAACTTTCATGTGCTACCCAGCAAGTCAGTTTTTCTTACAAGCAGTAAGAAACTCTTAAGTGAAGAAAGGAATTACATGCCACAGTGTTCCCTCTCCCCTGTACCTGATCCAGGGAAGGAATACATACATCCTCACATTGTCAGGTCCCTGCAGGAGTTTTAACACCTGCTCAACTGCCTAAGTAGCACCAGATGTGCTCCTGAAAGTGCAGAACTACTGGATTAGTTAAATTTTGGTTTTTGAGATATGTCTGATGTGCTGTGCTTTTCCTCCATTAAAAAGCAAAGTGGCCTTTTTTTGTTTCAGGAGATACACACATTTATCTTCAGTTTTAAAATTTTGGTCTGGTCTAAAAGTAAGCAAATAAAATTCAAGGAATAAAAATTATTAGAAATGTCTATTGGCTGAAGGCACTTTGAAAACCATTCCTTTTAATAAATGTACAAGTAAAAAGTCACACAGCTGAAGGAACATTCGACATTTTAAATGCATGTCAGACTGTCTTGTTAATCATCAGCAACACAGTCAATACAACCAAGGTGGCTTAGAGAGCTAACCAACCAAACTAAGTATCTACTTGACAATTATATCATTATTTTGCTCTCTAAGTTTCACTGATGTTTTTGATTCGATCCTGACTAAAATGAGAACTTAGCCTAACTCTAATGAAGGCACTTACACTAGTAGGCACTAACACCCAGAGAACAGCATTCAAAAGTAACTGTTGAGGAATTAAGTTTCAAGTAAGTTTTATAGTACTGTTTAAACTTTCTTTTAAATCAAGTTGAGCTGAAGATAGCATTAACTGAACAAGGCTTACAGCTAGGATTTTCCCCATAAAGTGGTATTTTATAGAAAGGAAGCATCTACTCATCATTGTATCTTCAACAAAATGGCTTCTCTCTCTTTACTTAGAGCAGACAATGCCCATGAGAACATGCAAGCAAAAAACTTGCAATATAATTATAAAAGTACTAATAAATACCATACTATGTTTTCTAAAAAACAAAACCAAAACATATTATTGTGGATATAAATATTTATGCAAAAGGGAAGAGCACCAGTTTTCATACCATGTTCGTATGGTGAAAAGGTTCCAGCATCAATATTTATGTAAGGATCAATTTTGATTGCAGTGACACGTAGACCACATGATTTCAGAATGGTGCCAATGCTGCTTGCAATGATCCCTTTGCCAATGCCTGAGATGACACCTCCAGTTACCAGGATGTACTTCATTGAAAAATCAGCACACATGCACAGACCTTGAGCTGGAAACCTAAAAGAAAGATGTACATCTGATGAATGCAAATTCATGTCAGGGAAGTACACAGACTCAGTCCACATAAGCTGAAATGAGCTATGACCATTTTGGAATCTGGAAGCACCTCTCCCAGCTTATACACCAATACTTAAGCTAAGCACCTGTGTTATCCCAAAACAGGTTCTTTCACCCAGTGCACAAGAGGCCAAATCACACACAGGCTCAAGGTACTTGATTTATTTACAGTTCTGTGCAGAAAGGGGTGCTGTGTGGCAAATCCACAAAGCCAGCACGACCTCTACCAGTTCAGATTTTATGCATTTTAGCAAACAAAGGCACTAAGATTCAGTGGCTATAAGTTACATTTCTCTACCCCATCTGAAACGGGATGATGTGTGTGCCTCATCCATAACTGAACTCACATTCCTTTCAGGCAGCGGCAGAGGCTAATCGCTGGAAACATTTTTGAACAATGATACCATGGCTCACCACAGAGCAAAAGCTCTAGGGTCAAGAAAATCTTTCCTTACTTAACAACCCAATTCATCCGAAACAACACAAAACAGCTCATGATTTAATAGCACTCAGTATAAACCAAAGCACTACAGTTCTTCAGCTGCTGGTAGTAAGAAGCAGCTAGTGAATGAACATCATAATTCTTCCTTTTACTATACAGAAATAACATACATACGGCCGGGGTTTCAGGAGATGGTGTTCAGGAATGTAACAATGCTTGTTATCAATCCTCTTAAATTTCCTGATACTAGGAATTGATAAACTACTATTTATTTGCTAGTCAATATGGACAAAAGGAAGACCACAATCATTAAAGGTATTTAACGCAGGAAAAAAGGATCATCAGGAATTAACTTTACACTGCTATTTAATATGTAATTTTTCTAATAGCATAGAATTTATGATTTGGAGCCTACTACCTCTGTTTCAGACTATTCCTTCATAATTCAGCTAATGTCACACTTAATAAACATCTAAGCCATGTTCAAACCTATTTCAAGGAAAAGAAGGCAGATAAGTTCAACAACTATAAATCTTGAGTACGTGCGAGTTCGGAACTCTTAAACCTCACTTACAGGAACCAAAATGAAAAGCTCGTGATTTTAGTAAAGAAGCAGCGATTCCCCAACAGCGTCAGGAAACGCGATGTTTACTTGCAACCAGAAACGGAGAACTCCGGGTTGGTTTCGGAAGCCACTTGTAAAAGGAGTGGGAAACGAGGGC
>JAWWMP010000001.1:101992365-102016004 GCA_035047865.1 Dendrocincla tyrannina
CAACCTCATCGCCAGGGGCCGCGGCCCCCGCAGGGTCCCGGGCGAGGCCTCCGACTTACGCGGCGCTCCGGGAGCCGAGGGGCGGCGCGGCCGCCGGACCGCTCCGAGCGCCGGGACGGGCCGGGGGAAGCGCCGGGACGGGCCGGGGCAGCGCTCGGGGCTCAGATTTCAGAGCTCGGGGCTCAGAGCTCAGCGCCGGCTCCCGCGGGGCTCCCTGCGATCTGTCGCGACAGGTGCCGCGCGCTCCCGCCCCGCTCCGCCTGCTCCCGCTCCCGCTGTTCCCGCCCCTTCCCGCTGTTCCCGCCCTTCCCGCCGCTCCCGCTGTTCCCGCCCCTTCCCGCCGCTCCCGCCCCCGCCCCGCTCCGGCCGCTCCCGGCGGAAGTGGCGCACGCGGAAGGAGCGGAGCCGAGCGGAGCGGCCGGGCCGGTCCCCCCGGCGCAGCCCCGAACAGCCCGAGCGATGCTGCGTGGCCTGGGCAGCTGGCTGGGGCTGGAGCAGGAGCGGGCCGGGGAGGAGCAGCTGCTGCCCGCCGGGAAGGGCGGCGGCCCCGAGGAGCAGCCGGAGGAACAGCAGGAGGAGGAGCAGGCGGAGCCGCAGGCGGACTCGGAGGCGCTGCTCAGCCAGGCCAAGGGGCTCGGCAGTGAGTGTTCCCGCTGCTGGAGATCCAGGGGGGCTGCAGCACAGGGGCCATCGCTGTCAGAGCTCCTGCCACAGCAGCAGCGTTCCCCCAAGGGCCTGCTCTCTTGGCGCTGAGGGCGCTGTATAGGGAGAGTAGGTTTGTCTACGTAGCATAATGTACTTCATGAATTGGGGGGGCGGCTGGGTTGTGGGTTTTTTTCATAGGAAAGTAATGAGGTTTGTTGATTTTGTTGAAGTCGTCTGTAATCATAGAATCATAGAATGATTGGGGTTGGAAGGGACCTTACAGATCATCTCGTTCCACCCCCCTGCCATGGGCAGGAACTCCTTCCACCACATCAGGCTGCTCAAAGCCCCATCCAGACTGGCCTTGAACAGGGATGGGGCAAAGCTGTAATCTGCTACAAGTGAGATTCCTGCTTTCCTATAGATTCATGGGTAAAATTAATCCAAAGTACAGATCTATACCCCTTACAAAAGGGATTTTATTAATTGACACTCTGAAGTGCTGGATCAGTATAATCTGAGAGGTTAGTCTGAGATGTTTCTTTACTGTGCTTTGTCTTGGGTGATCTGAACCTGCAGTAGTTTTGCCTGTGTAGTTTGGTCAAATACCTGTCCTGTCTTGGTGTGGTAAACTGATTCTAATCTGCTAATCTCTCTGGTTATTCAGAAAGGAAAAAGGAGTTTGAATTTGAGGGGAAGAATAAGTGTTCACTGTTACTGATATAAAGGTCCATCCCATAATTTTCTCTGGAAGCAAAAATCCATGGGTTCATTGTCTGTGACACCAGGGTAGATTGTGGTGGAAGGTTGTTTGGGTTTTTTTTTAATAAATATTGGGACATCACTGTTTTAACGCATAACTAGAAACATCTGCATGGCTAACAAACAGGGTAGCTGTGTAGAAAAGGTTCCCCTGGCATATAAAGAGTTTTCCTTGTGAAACCAAAGCCTTACAGCCTTATTATTTTTTGCTCCTTATCACGCCATTATAAAGGTTATGAGAGTTTTGCCAATATGAACTAATAATAGAATTATTGCTAGATACGTGTTCTTAATACAGGCATGGATTTGTAAGATGGGAGGTAAGTGTCTTGGTCATTTGAAAGTGGAAGTGTTGCTTTCTACCACTAATTCTATTTTTCTCACAGTGAGGTTTTATAAGTACCTTAGTTCAAAAACATATTTGCCCTTAATGGAAATAAAATCATTTTGTTCTCCAGCCTGGCTCCAGAACTGACCAAAACTACTTTGTCCAGCAACACCAGAATGTCACCAGACAGCAAATGTCTCAGCACCTTTTGCCCCTAACACAATTGCATATGAGAAAGTTTCCAGGGATAAGTGAAACAACCAATAAAAGCTGGTAGGGAGTAAGCAATTCAGTAGGCTGCTGCTTCCTCTACTCTTGTAAGGGGAATAGTATATATGTTTATACCTAAAGGGTAGAAGTTAAGAATTTTTTTTGGATGTAAAGAACGTGATGAGTTCTAAAGCCTGATAACAGGCATGAAAGATACTGGCAAGTACTTAGTTGCAACCATTCTGTGGCCTATAAACGAAAGTCACATACAGAAACCTGGCTTGCTTAAAGGCTGGCTAGACCTCTGCATATTTCGGTATTGATTTGGTGATATCATAACAAAGAGTATTTTATACACCACAAAGAACAGTCAGCTTTCCAAAAGGTGATGTCAGTGTTCCAAAGTAACTCATTCTACCAGTGACTAACAACTGTGTGTTAAAGGAACTCACATTTTTTCTGCATGGTGAGATTATTTCTTACATTTCTAACCCATAAGGGAACTAGATATTCTGAGGGGTCTTGAGAAGGAAGGTGGTTCCATTTCTGAAGCTTATGATTTAAATCTTGTTGCTTGTTTGTTCTCCTGAATTAAAAGTGAATAATACAGTGCAGATGCCCCTCTCTTCAACTAATATAAAAAATGTGAGTCTTTGGAAATATTTGACACTGCTGTTCTGACACTGATTATATTCAGAAAAATAAGCGAACAGGGTCACAGTACTTTTCATGGAGCTAAAGAGAGGGAGATGGTGCAAAATAGATGAGGGCAAACATCAAGAGCAAACTTCTGTGTTAAGACTTTTGAAGAAATCTCAAGTGTTACTTACCTGAAATTTTTCATGGATTTTTTGCCTCACTTTGTGAGATTTCATTATGCATATTGATTTTCTTTTTTTAAAATAGTGATTATAATTATATATTATGAAAGTATTATTCTATAATAATATATAATGTTTTAATACTGTGCCTAAGTTACTTTATCGCTTCGTGTCTTCAGAATGCTTATGTGAAATCAGACAAGACCTATTGCTTCAGAAAACTCACTGGAAAGCAGTTTTCAAGGACCATTAGGAATGTTTGATTTAGTAGACAACGTTCTCGTACTAAAGTTTGATTTACAGAATGTTGTGATCAAGCATACAGTTTGATCATCATCATAAAGAATATAAACTAGAAAAGAATAAATAGAATTTCAGGAGTTCTTTGTAGGCCAGAAGATGGGTTCAGTTATTTTGAAAGAAACTTTTAAGTAGGTATCCAAACATCTAAAGAGAAGAAAAAAATAAGTCTAGTAAGATAACTGACTGTAAAGAGATCTTTCCTCAGGTCTTTTTTTTTTTTTTGTCTGTGAAAGGCTACCTCTTCAATTTTGCCAGTGCTGCTACAAAAAAGATATCTGAATCCGTTGCCGAAACAGCACAGACGATAAAGAAGTCTGTAGAAGAAGGAAAAATTGACAGTATCATTGATAAGGTATTTTGTTTCTAGATACTTGATTTGAAAGATCTGTTTGCTTATTGTTGTTACGACGTGGCAAATTTGGCATGTGATAATATTTCTTGAAGCTGTCTTTAGATACTTACTACGCATTTCAAGAGATACTGTGCGTTTCCTGTCATGATGAATGATGTGACCGAAATGTTTATTCATGGCCAAAAAATGGTCACCCTGCTTTACTCAGTAGTGCATCTATGTTCCTTTCCTTCAGGATGTTCTTATACTGGAGAAAGACCAGAAGAAAATATAAAAAATGCTGATGTAAGAGGAAGGACTGGAAGATTTTGAGACAGGCAGCTGGGGGATGTCTGTCTCGTGATGTGTAGGCTGAGGTTTTTTCCCCCCAGTTTAGTTGGAAGCAGAAATGCTGTAGTTTGCATCTTAAGTGCATCTCTGAAGCGAGAGTTGGAATTAGTTCAATGTTGTGGATATTAAATCCTAAGACCTTAGGCTATAGAGGTACAGTTTCAGAAGAGCCAGTGAGCTAATAAAACACCTTGCTATTGACCTGCTCTTTTTCCCACACTGACCCTGCCACTTAGCTTTTTGCTGTTCCTGGCTGCCAGCTCAAATTGCTTAATTTCTGCCAGGAAGTGCTCTTCCAGTGCTTTGAGTTACAAACTTGGCAGAAGGAGAAGGAAAAAGAAAAAAAATAAATAAGGTATTAAGTGCTATGTAGTGTTCTGTGTTATTGAGGGTAGCTTGGAAGGAGAAGGGAAGGAGAAGTGGCCAAAATGAAGCTGTAGTAGGACTGTGCATCCAGGAGTGTCTGGCAGGGGAGATGCAACAGACTGCCTTCCTGCTCCTGTCTCTCACACAGCCCTTCAGGGGAACTACAGCGTTGCCTTTTTTATTTTTTTTAATACACTGAAATTCAATTTCGTAACGTAATTAGTGTTCATGTTATCTTCCAAATAAATCATCAAATGACACTTCCGAAGTTCTGTTAGGGTCACATTTTGTCTTCAGATTTCATTGACAACAGCCTATATAATAATAGCAGAGTTCTATTTCCTTCTACAGTATGTTAGTCTAATGTAATTTTTACCCACATAAAAAAGGAAAAATCAAGTAGGAAGGTTATTTGTTAATTTAGTACGCAAATAATAAGGCTCCTAAGAAACTGTAGGTAAGTACCTAGAGCATATTTTATGCCTAGAATATAAGTTTCTTTTTTCTCTGAATCTCAATGGGTAGTATGAATTCCTTGTTTTGATTAATATGTTTACATATAGGAGAAACAGGATTATGGCTGTATTATAAAGCTTTCTTCTTATACTTTATAAATTACTTTATTCCATAAATAGAAAAAAAAAATCATATAACTTACAACCAGAAGGAACCGCAATGATCTATTTGTATAATTAACACTACTGTAGTTCTCTCTTATAGTAATCCTAAACTGAAATATACTGCATTGCTGAAGGAAAAAAAACATAGGTATTTATCAGGATTTAACTTGGAGACTTGTGTGCTTTTTGGTAACCTGTTAAGCCATAGACCTCCCTGCAAAAAATTTCTATTTTTTGCGTGGATTAAATATTCATTTCTAGCCTTATGGGGTTTTACCTCTGCTTTCAACTGCAGAACATTTGCATTATTTCTTCTAGATTATGACGTGCCATGTTCTGAGACTGTTCTCCAATTTTTAATTCTAAGTTCAATATAGGATATTTCTGAATGTAATTTTTTTAAAAAGAAAATTCGTCAACAATGTAAGTGGAGAAGTTACTTTGTTTCAGCTAAGCAGATATTCTGAAAATCCTATTTTACAGTTTTGCAAGTCCAATTGCTGGCAATGGATGTACTCCTTAAGCAACTCTTGAAACTTACTGTTAGGCCAAGAGTATCTTAAAGTGTTAAGTGCTTTGAAAACAAGTTTAAGTAAGTCTAAACAGTCTGTGTTTTCTGCATGTAATATGGCAAGGCCGTAAGTGAATAAGCATAGTATGCTAGGGTTCAAATAAATTATCAGCTTTTTTCTTTGTCCTCTAAACTTGATAAAACTATAAATACAATTTTGAAAGCATACAAAATAGTTTTAACTTTTAAATGCAAAATCAAATGTTTCAGTAAAGGAAAATGTATGATTGACGTGAAACACCTTTACCTTACAAAAAGGGCCATCAGGGATAAGTGAATAAGGTTCTTCAGTGTATTTGAAAGCACTCTCTGAGCGAACATGAAACAAGAGGAGTAATTTTTTTTTTAAATTGTGGTTCTATTTTAGACAATTATTGGAGATTTTCAGAAGGAACAGAAAAAATTCGTTCAAGAGCAGCAAACCAAAAAATCAGGTAATGTATGCTTTTTTGATAATGCCTAACATTACATAAGTGAAAGCTTGCTGGAAGCTGGATAGTTGAGCTGCCTCTAAAACTCATCTATCAAAACTTGGTTCAATGAAACACATTATGACACAACTTAATGCATATTTTGGAGTAGAAAGATGGTATTTATAAGTGAGGTTGGTATTAACCATCTTGCCTTTTTAACCAAATTCAGCTTTATGAAGTTAACTCAGCGATCACTGTGCTAGCAAAGCTGATTTCTTGCTGGTGTTTTGAATCTTAAGCCTGTGTATTTATTGAAAACTGATATGCTGATTTCTTCTGAGTTTTAGCAATTGTGTCACATTTTCATAATGAAATTAAAAACAGGGGTTAGGGTTTGCACTATAGAATTTAATTAGTTTTGCTGTAGGAGATAACCTGCTTACATTAAAGGACTAATTGCTTTTTTGCTTTCCCACAAATCATTTGCTTTAAAATTATCTGTGATCTAAATCCTGTGAGTTACCCACCCGTGTATTATTTACATCAGTGGATCTATTCAAGACTTTAAAATAATCACAGTTGTTTTTTCACATTGAGTTTCATCATTGACTTTTATCTATTTTAATGTGTTATCTGAATGCAATAATTTCTGACAGTTTGAATAATTAGTGACACTATTGTTAATCTTTAAAAGGAGTTGGTTTTAAATAGATTGTGACAAAATTTTTCATGGTATCTATAGTTGGTATGTTAGTCTGGTTTCTTCTTGCAAAGTTTCTTATGTGATCATGTTGTCTGTAATTCTTCTTGTCTCTGTTAGTAAACTTTGGCATCTCTTAATGTATTTCTAAAAGCTTCGTGAAAATAAGTAGCTAGATTGGCCAAAGGAGAAGTAACAGATGGCCTGATTGAAAGAAGCATTAGCATCAGATGGGAATCCATATGGGTGAAAGATCTTGCTGATACCAGGTGCACAGGCAAATAAGAATTGTTAGTTTAAGGGCACAAGGATTATGTGTTAACTGTTACAGATGCATCCTCTTGTCTTGTAGGCTGCATTTGCATTGACAGTGAAAAGATGAATAAATATCTATACATCTGCAATGGTCTCCTTTCCTCTCTGTACAGCCTATAGAACCATTTTGGAAGTATCTGCATAAATATATAAATCAGCTGAACTCAAGTAGGCTTATTCATTAAATAACTTGTTGTAATTTATAACCTTTTTCTCCATTGTTAAAGCATTGGTGTCTTCTGGGTATCAATTATTTTGCAAACTTAATTTAGACAAAGTTTACACATGTAAAGTGAATCTAGAAATGCTCTTTGCAGACAACTTAGCAAGTTGTCCAACAGTAACTAAACTAAGAGGCACCAAGTTCTGACTGGTGCACACTGCAAAGAAATCGCCACAGTTTTATTTTTACAACAGCAGGAATCGGCAGCTATTTAATTATTTTTTATCTCTGATAAGCAAAAATCCATTCCTACAGTTTCTCTCTCCTGCCATGAGCTTAGTTTAGGAAAAACGTACAGGCCTACTGGTGTAACTCTGCTTAGTTTTGTGACACCATGTGTTACTTTGTGTAAGGTCTGTTTTGTTGTTTGGTGTGGGGTTTTTTTCAAGTCATACACATGCAATTATCTTCCTCCTTTCAATAACAGAAGCCGCAGTGCCTCCCTGGGTAGACAGCAATGAAGAAGAAACAATTCAACAACAAATCCTGGCCTTATCAGCAGTAAGTATTTAATTTCCTGTAATATTTGAAATTTTCTCTTGGAGAGATTAAAGCTTCCTTTATTTTTTTTTTCTTTTTAAAGTAAGTTTGGCTGGCATTATTAAATTATGTATTTTCAATATACTTTTAGTATGTCACTGTGCTAGTCATGTGCAAGAGTAATTAGTTTTATCAGTTTCAACTTGAGCCAGAGCAGATCCTCAATGTAATTTTTATTTTTGTAAAGGTTTTATGGATTGCTTTGCTGATCTTGGGTTTGAAATATGGTGTCCTTTTTTCCAATATCAGTTAATGACCATAAATATGTTCTTCAAAGGACAAACGGAATTTTCTGCGAGATCCTCCAGCAGGTGTGCAGTTTAATTTTGATTTTGATCAAATGTACCCTGTGGCACTGGTGATGTTACAAGAAGATGAACTTCTCAATAGGATGAGGTTTGATCTCGTTCCCAAACAGTAAGTAGTTTCTGCTGGTAACTGTATCATCATACCTTTAATGTTTTGTTAAATACTCATAAATTACACCTTTTCACTTCCATCAATTCTTTGTGTTCTTCCACTGTGGATATTTTTTATCTACTAATGTCAAATGTGTGGAATACTGCATGTGCATGGAAGTTTAGCAATCAGAGGAAAGAACAGAGGTACATCTGTTACACCTTTAGAACCCATAAGGACCTATTGACTTAAGTATGCCAGAGGACTTCAATTTTTCCATGTCCAATATGCTAAATTAAGTGACATTTTTTTCCCCAAACAAAGGCAAATGCAACAACAAAGGTGTTCAGATCTGTTGGTGTAACTAACACCCCAAAAAGGTGGTTACAGATAGTCAGAGACTCCCGCTGGAGAAATGGTAAAAGAATGTGTCACAAAACAGCAGCAATACAAGAAAGAGAAACTGGGTTTGAATAGGCAATGGGAAAAGCTCTGTCTTGCAACTGCCTTCCTTCTAGTGGACCTACTAAAAGATCCAGTGGTCTTTGTCCCAGAAGCTGTGGCCTGTTCCAGTATGCCTTCTTGATCACAGCTTTATTCCCTATCTGTTCTCCCTTGTCCACTACCACGCTCTGGTCCTAAAGCTTGTTTCACAAGTCAACATTCTTCTGAAGTGGCAGCTCCCACATTTGCTTCCTTGTCAAAGGATGAAAACAGAAAAGATCTTTCTTTGTGACCTTTTCAGTTTCAAGTTTCACCCATTTATAAACCTCAGCTCCTCATTCTTTTTCTCCTCTTCTCTGCTTTCAGTCCCGAAGATCTGCCCATATTCTAGGTGTTCATCAGATCTGTCTCTGATGCTCCATCTTCAGCCTCTGGTCATGCTATCCTTGCCTTTTCTACCACACTGTTTAATAGTTTTTTTCCCCTGTTCTTAGTGTCAGTGGTCACTGTGGCCTGAACGGGTGGGAAGGCAGCTTCACTCCCTTCTTTCTTTCTTTCTTTCTTGACCTATACACCTTCCTCCCCAAAGGTCTTGTCATTTCTGTCTTCTGTTGCCTCTGGGTTAAAGTTGGGTCTTTCATTGCTTCCTGGAGGGATTTCAGAGGGAAATGTTACCTGAGATATGAAATAGCCTCCCACTTACCAGAGTTTGTCATTTCCAGGATGGCAGTTCTAATTACTAAAGGTAATGTGGACGTGCTGAAAGACGTGCACATAAATGAAATAGTTCTGTCACAATCTAGGAGTGGCTTCTGCCAACAAAGGTGTTCCAATTCCACCTGATGTCTAGGGAAGATGTAGATGAATATAGTTTGGCAACAATAGAATGTTGTGTTTAGAGAGGAAGTAAAGAGAACAGGCTTGTTTGGCTTGTTGGGTTAGTTTACATAATTTGTCAAGAGAGACGGAACAGCATAATATTTTTCCATACCGTATTACACTTCCATAATGTATTGCTGCATGCTGTTAAACATTTTCTAATGTCATAACGTTATTATTATATGTTCAGGTCCATTGCAACTATCTTATAATAGATCAAGAAATTCTACAATGATGGATTTTTTTAAAATGTATTAATATCACAAATTTATTTTTTAAGTTTTTACTTAAATAGCAGCTATATCTACTTCTCTGCATATTTAGTTTTATTTCACTGCTAGATGGTACAAGGAACTGTATTTCCAAATGCAGTAATCAAAATCTCTTTGTTCTCTCTAGCGTAAAGGAGGAGGTATTCTGGAGAAATTATTTCTACAGAGTGTCCCTAATTAAACAGTCTGCACAACTCACTGCACTTGCAGCTCAACAGCAAGCAGTAGGAAAAGAAGAGAGCAAAGGCAGAGAAGAGGATAATGAACTGAAAGGTATGGCAAACATTTGTTTTAGCACAGCTCATTAACTTGCTATTATGCTGAATACATCAGATGCCATCAAATTTTTATCGTGGATTTCCTATTAAATCAGGGCTTCTCTCACAGTACTTGATGTGTTTGTGTAGCTTGGGAAAGAAGAACCTTTAAGCTGCTTTCCAGCTTTAGCTAACATTGTCAGAGGAATGGAAATTCCAAGAGGAGAAACACTGTACTGAGCTCATAACAGCTTGTGACCACTGGTGGTCTCAGGTGTGCTTTTTTGACTTGTCAGAAAGAAATAGGAGATACCTTGGGTTTACTTGGTCAGACAACAGGGACTAGCCAAGGGACCCAGCCAGCTCACATATGGTTTGCTCTTGGCTTTTGCTCATCCCGCAGGCCAAACAGAAATTACTGAGTGATAGAGGGGCAAAATTTCTCTGGTGGTGAAGGCAGAGGTGTGCAGGATGTGGAAGGGCCCACAATGTATTATAGAAATGGAGAAAAATGGGGACCAGGAGGTTTCCTGGGATTCAGTCTTGAAATGAAAAAGCTGCTTCAACATAGGTGTCTTCAGTTATATTGATCAGTTTGTACACTTTATGACCTCCTATGAACCACTGTGCCTCTTTATCTGCAAGCAAACAAATTCTGCAAGCAGGAATATAAGCAGTTTAAAGAGTATAAAGCAATTCCAGGCAAAAATGCAAAAGATAAGCAGTAGCTTGTTAAATCTCATCTTAAGCTAGATGGGCTCACCACCTCCGGTGGGACACCTGAAGAGTCCTGGCAGGCATTGGGCAGAAGGAGAAAGCTTTTGTGCTCCTTGGAACAGATTCTCGTATCCCCAGTATCGATAAATTGTCATCATCCATGAAATCCATTAATACTCATGTTCTGTCATGTTGACACTGTTGGTCTGACTGACAGCCAGCTGATCTCTGCCAAGCTAACTTTTTTCACTCATTTCAAATCTAATAGCTTTCCCAATATTTTTTCCTCTTGAGTCTTTACACTGCCAATGGCCCCATCTTTCTAATCCTACCTCAGTTTCTAGCATCACTTTTCTTACTTTTTTACAGACTCTCACAGGTCTTTTGCATAGCTTATTAATTTTCTGCACAGTCTGAGTTAAGGTTACTCAGCAGGGCCTTAGCTCCTTGGACACTGGCAGCTGCACCTTGGTTGAAGGGGAGGTTACAAATGGAATTTCAGAGCTGGGGTTGCATGTTGCATAGAGGATACCTTTTTGAAAAAGGACCATAGTAGCTTCCTCGAGCTTTCGTGTGTGTATGTCCCTTTGCTGTCAGTTTGTTTCATTCTGTTTCTCATAGGTTCTGTTTGGAGTGTGCCTGTGTCAACCCAGGCAAGGTCCCCACCTAGAGTGAAAAAGGTAGTTTAAGTTAATGCCTAAGCAGTGCTGACAGGACAGGCTGTTCCAGAACCTACTGCAGACCAGGAGGCACCAGCTTCCGCTTCTTTTTATTCAGGACAGTTGTCTGCTGTTCAAAACTATGGCTGTTTTAATTAAAGTTTCTCAGCTCAACAGGAGAGATGGCATTTGGCCTCTGGAACAACAAAAATGTAATTTTTGAGTCATCCAAACCCTTAGAAATTGCCAGTCGACGTGAAAGTTGCTGGATTCTAGTAAAATTTCCATTGTGACTAAACCAAAACATATCTTCAGTTTAAAAAAGACCAAATCACTATCTTTTGGCCTGTTGTGGCTCTTATAGAAGTTTAGACCACCAGTGCAGGATATGCAGATAGATTTACTGTCCTACTGATTCTGTGTTCTGTAATGGAAAAGATACATGTACCAGACTTTACATGTTTTGTTTCATTCAGAAATTGCATAGATTTGGGAAGCTCTGAGTCATCCATGTTAGTTTTGGCTTAAATAACCTTTATGAAGGTTGGATTCCCTAATTGGAGGCTAAAACTGGAAGTAATTGCCTGTTGGTAATTCTTCATAATGATTAGTGTTTGTTCTTAAAGCTGTCCACAAAATAGAATGCTTAGCCTTCTATTTTTATCTCTCCCTGGCTCCTCCTTAGCTGCTCTTGTCAGAAAGTTAAATTGGCATGGTTAATGTGAAAGGAAAAAAGAAGAGACGAGGGGAAGACATTTCACATTCTAGTGTAAGAGACAGGATAGGACAGAGCAGTGGGCATTAAGTAGATGAGCTATAAAGCAGTGATAGCTACAATTAGGAAATTATTTTAATTAAAACTGATCTTAATTTTAAAAATTAAACATGGAAAAATTCCCCATTCTGAAATTGCTGAGTTAGCAGGAAGGGTCCACCGGGGCACACTGCAGGAAGCAAAGCTGCAAGCTCAGAGCTGTTTTGCATATTTAAACAAGCTAAGCAAGCATTCCATCACTACCACAACTTGCCTTGCATGTTAATTGTTCTAGCATCCACCTGGCTCTGTATTGTAACTCTACCCTGATAGTTGCACGAGGAAGAAAGCCGGGGTGTTCCTTTACCTACCAGGAAAAGATCTATCCTTGCTTGTAAACAATCACTGTCTTTCCTAGCACCATGCTACTAAATAAAGAACACAGCAAATTTTCGTAAGAAACTGGGACCAGCTTCTAGGGTTTGTGTTTTTCAGTGACCTTCTTTGACATGTCAGTATAGTACCCAGGCAGGGGAGCTTGGGAACTTCTGTGATAGACAGTAACTGGATTTCATGACCAATTGTGTGCATTTGTAACTTCAGAGATCTTGTGACATGTGGTGCAATCTCTAAGTGTTTTACAGAAGACATTCTTTCAGATTTCCAACTGCTCCTATTTACATAGATATTTGGATCATTTTGATGGGTTCCTGTCCTTTAACTCTGGAGTCTTAATGAGGAAATGGTTTGCTAAATTTGCCTTAATTAAGAATAGAAAACTGCTTCTCTTCCATTTTATTGTTTCAAATGCTTCACGTATGGCTGGATTCAGCCTTTTAACCACCAGAATTCCTTAAAAATTAAAATGCAGTATTTTCTTGTGTATTTAATAGCCATGCAGGTTAAATTATATTTTTATATATTTAAATGTAATCTAGCTTTTTTTCCCCTCCTTAATAGAAACAGTACGGCCGAAAACACCACCTGTTACAATAAAGCCTCAAACAAAATCTCAAGAGGTAAAAATGCTGTTATATTTTATCTGGTATTTAGTATGTGAAGCTGTTCCTTAGTGGGTAATTATGCATCCTTTTGAGTAAATTCTGCTGTGAAACCATAATAATATAGTATGTGACAGTCCTAACCTGCTGCTGTTTTTCTGTGATACTAATTTTTAGCATATAATCTTAAAAGTCATTTTCATTAGAAGAAACAGTAGTTTATCTGAAGAATGCTTTCATTAGTATCCTGCACATTATAAGATATGTTTTCCCCCCCAAGAGTGACATTTCCAAGGTGTTTGGAGTAGAAGGTTAGTATTGTGTTCAGAGACATGAGTACTTTCATAAAAATGTGCTTTTGTGCCATGTTCTGTCCAACTCTTCAATGGTCAGGCTGCAGTACAGGAAATCTAAATGATGAATTGCAATAGTGACATTGTTTTATTGCACTTTCACTTGATACTGCAGAAACCTTTACCTTGGACATGTAATGACCCTTGTTCATTTCTGGATTGTAAAATCAATGCCAGAGAACACTCTTGGCAGAAGCAGAGCTGTGCATTTGGTTGCCAATAATATGCAGTGGACTAAATTAAGCTACAAGGATTTCCAAAGAACAGTTGTCTCTTAATCTTATTCTTGTGTAGAAAACTCTTACTGAATTGTGGTAAAATTTTTAATATTAGTCTTATGTCCTGTTCTAAACTACTTAAGAGTTTATTATGGTTTCTGAAGATTACAAAAACAGAATTAAAGTTGTTAAGAAAACACAAAAAGGCAGCCTAGGATGTAAAGCATGTAATTTTCTGCACAACTATCTAACATTTTTGTCTGGACAAAAATACTCTTGAAGAAAAGTAACCCAGAAAGAAAAATAATTGCCAAAGTAATGCATTTGGTTTGGTTTTTGCTGACCCTATTTAAAAGCAGTCACATGAGTGTAAGTATGTGTTGGTGACATTTTTTCCCCTCTCTGGTTAAGTTTATACTAAACTGTGTTGCTGCAGGATGAGGAAGAGATTTCCACAAGTCCAGGTGTATCAGAATTTGTGAGTGATGCTTTTGATGCCTGTAATCTGAATCAGGAAGACCTAAGAAAAGAAATGGAACAACTAGTTCTAGACAAAAAAAAAGAAGAGACTTCAGTAGTAGAAGGTAAAGCTATTATTACCTCTGTGTCTTAAATAGAGCAATTTTAAGAGAGCTTGATTTTAAGAAAAAAAAGAGGTGGTAATTCGATTTAGAAAAGTAGATTTTTAACAGTTTTTTTTCAAAGTGTATGAAATTACCTGCAATGAGCTATTGCAGACATTAATTACAATTTCCACCACGGTCAAACCCCATCTTACACAGGATGTTAGCTGTGAGGGGTTTAAATCCAAAGCACCTAAGAATTTTTAGGTTGCTTCTTTATGGAAATGAGTTTGGGGTATTTTTTTCTGTCTTATCTCCTCCTTTCCCTGCCTTCTCTTTCATTGGTTCTTATGTATACGATTTTCTGTTTCCTTTAATTGATATCCTTGGAGGTAAAGTACAGTATTTGGATGTCAGGCTGTTTTCTTGTTATGGCACCAGCTAAAAGGCAAGTATTTGTACTGGATTATGAACTTGCAGAGGCCTCTGCTCTAAAAGGTTTACAGGTATTTGGAACAGTTAAAATTTAACAACTGATTCTCAAAATGATGAGAATAAATTAAGTGCGGCTTATACTTAAAATAATTCAGAACTAGTACCAGTGTAAAGAGCATAAAAGCAGTCTGTGATGATGTGACTCTGGCCATAGACAATGAACAATTTGCTATGAAGACACTTGTATATGTAGATGGTTATCAGATATTTCACACAATTTTCAGAATTCATCTTACCATGTGCTTTGGATGTTGCTGAATCATTGTTTCCTGAATTTTTTTTTTCCAATACATAGCCAAGCTTGAGGACTTCTAATGAGTAATAGCAGTTTCTTGCATCTATGTCTTTGATGAAAGTGTTTCAATAAGTCATTAATGTGTTATTTGAGAAATCTCAGCTGGCCTTAGTGACTTGGACTATGGAATTGCGTCTCTTCGTATCTAGGCTGAAGTACTAACCAACTTGTAACACATCAAACACCTGTCTCCTCCCCCATACTCTTGCCTACAATAGGTAGAGCTAATTAAAACACATGAACAACACTGTGATGCCTTCTGACTCATTTTTTGCCCTGAAGTATGAAATATGATTACCTTTAACCCTGATTAAATGAGCTTGCCTAGCTACAATCACCAGTGAGGGGAATACCTGCTTCTTTGTTTTAAATTAACCACAGTAATTGATCTTGATTTTTGTTTTCCATAACAGTGCATCAGCGCATTTATGAACTTAATATTTTATGGAGATTTAAAAGTGCAAAGTTGATTCAGTTGATAGCAAACTGAAAGACTCTAGGCAATGATCTTGCAAAGGGATGCTCATAATGACTTAGCTGTGTATTTGCTTTTTAGATATTAATTATAGTGTGGACATAGGAATATAGACTTCTATATTAATTAATTCCTACTTGTGATCCATAAGAAGGTGAAACTTCTGATCTTGAAGTTTCTTTAGTTTTTAAGGAGAATCGTCAATAAAATTTAGGAAATAGAGGTTCAGTGCAAATTCACCTGATTTTCTATAAATAAGCAGCATTCTGTATTATCAGTTAAATTCTTACACATCATTTATCTCTTGTAGAAGAAACTGCTGATTGGGAAAAGGAATTACAACAAGAGCTTCAAGAGTATGAGGTGGTGACAGAATCAGAAAAGCGTGATGAAAACTGGGATAAAGAAATAGAAGAAATGCTGCAAGAAGAAAATTAAGCATTTTCATAAACTCACTATAACCCAAAGCTTTTTCTGAGGACTGACATGGATTTTTGCTTTCATATTTTGCTTACGAAAATATCTTCAAAAGACATAAAAGAATCTAAAATCATTATAATTCCATATGGGAATACAACCAGTATTTCTGTTCTTTATATGAGCAGTTTCTGAACTTCTATATTCTTCAAAAGAAAAAAAGAGGAGGCAGACACTGCAGGTTATATGTCATAATTAAAAGTGATAACATTAATACATGAAACAATGGTTCAGTTTGAGGCATATTTCTAAGAATCACGGGGGTTTTTTGTCTATAGCCTTCTGTTTGGGATGTAAAAATGGGTGTTGTAAGTAACTTAGTCCTTGAAAACAATTCTCTCTTGACATTTGCACTCTGATCCCTGTATAATCTGTAAATGTGTACTATTTTTAAGGTACTCGTAGCTGGTAGATTTCATGTGTATTTAACTTCCGTAATGTATGTAGCCAAAGAATTTATAGAAAACCCTATTGAATAACTTTCGATGATTTGTTAAAAAATACTAATGCAGACTTCAAAAGAAACTGATTATTAGTCAGGTGGCAAACATTTAAGCATTAAAGTACTGCTCAAATTAATTTTTTTTCGTTAAATCATCATACTAAGATTTTGCCTTTCCTCACAGAGAGAAATGGTTTAATGCATTCTCTCTGCAGAAGGCTGTTATGTTTGCATTTAATGTTGCTGTCTGAGCTGAGAGCAAAGTAGATGTTTCTCTTTTTTTTTAAGTGCTGAAACATTTATGTAAAAACTTTTGCTGGTTTGGACGTCTTTATTAAATACTGTACATATGTATAAAATTGGCGCTTATTTAGAGGGAGGGCAGAGTGAGGGGAAAATGCACTTCAGACTTATACAGATTTCAAAAATACATATTGTCACAGTGCATGACATGGAATTTAAATAGGGGGTTTTCTCTAAAAGATTTTTGATTCTTTATAGGTGTCTGGATGTTTTCTGTAGTTTTACCATGAAGTCAGTATCTTTATATATATAAATGAAAATTTAATATTCTGTTTGTCATCTATTTCATAAACTTCTGTGACAAAACATTCATAAAATTCCAAATACAAAGGAAAATGGGTAAAATTAAGTAGGTTGGAGCTATTAAGCACAATTGAATTATAGGCATGTTACATACAGTAAGCTCTGTCTTAATGACACAATTCTGCAGAAAACTTTTGTAAAGGAACTGAAAAAGATTATAGCTGTAATTACTCAGTCAATATTCATCTCGTGGGAACTGAAAAGTGCTAAGTAGTTTTAACTGCTGTTACTGCAAAAAAGATCTATTTAAAATAGTCTCCATTAGCAACTTGGACAGAAAGCTCTCCTGCATTTCTCATTATATAGAAGAAATTGTTTTAAACCTGCATATTTTTGGCTTCTCAAATTAGTTTGTTGCCATGCGCTTTCTCAACTACAAACCATTTTAAGCACAATTTGTATTTTTACAGTGTTTTTCACTTAGTAAGCAGATGTGAGATAAGTCATGGTAAATAAAACATACCTAATGAGCTTTTTATATCTGAGATTAATTAAAGGCCACAAAAGTTAAATCTGTTATGCTCATAAAAATCAGACTATTTGCAGCTTACTGGTTACTCTTGACAAATTCATCTGCTCATAGATTTGAGCTGGAGATAGTAGGATCTGTCTACTGTACAGTTTGACAGGACACCTTCCAAAAAGATGGGTAGTTCTATTCTGAGAGTGGCAAGTCTTCCCTGGATGACTAAGAGTTCAAAAGCACTGCTCCAAATGTCCACTTTCCTAAAATTAAGCCTGATTATTCCTAGTGTTTTCAGGTGTATTATTACCTTATTTGCATCAGGTTTGTACATCAAGCCTCATCTTTCTTTTCATGTAAGCATAACCTATATAGTGCTTATAGATACTAAACTCCATCTCTCATAAAAGATGGTTCCTACATATAAAACCTTCGTTTTCCAAGTCTCCTGAAAAGCAGTTGTATGAAAAAAACAAACCAACCCACTATTTGAATTTGCATTTAAACAGGCAGTAATGCAGCAAGACTGAATCTGACTAGAACTCTGATATTTAAAGTCTTATCAGATATCATATTAATATTTTCAAATCTGCATATATGGTTTTAAGCTGGAGGACTGAAGTTTTGTGTGATTCTGCAGTTTCCAGGCCTGGCCTACGCTTTTCATTTAGGTAGATGCTACAAGTGCCTATCAGTTCTTACTCTGCATGGGAAGAGGGAAAGTGCATTCCACTTGTCATGAGACAGACACAGGTAGACCTCTTCACATTCATGGTGAATTTTTTATGCCTTTGTAGCCCAAATGTGTCATAATAGTATATTACATAAGCAGGTGTGCTGGTGTTTTCTTAACAACATCATTCCAAGTGCTGGGATGGCACAGATGCTAAAATTCAGCAAAACAACAGTATGAAATCTGTGATAAAATGAAAAGAAACCAAGGATGAATGTAAGTAACCCCATCCTGTGGATACCATATGTCAGAAAGTGTGGCTGTTTAAAACGTTGAGGAGAAACAAACAATCAAAAAGACTGTTAACAAGTTTTCTTTGAAAAATCTGAAGTTGCAGATTCTGGAATTAACCTGTGAGAAACAGGGAAAAGATTATCCAGGAATCATGTAAGTTAGCTTAGAATAGTGATACAGCTCTCTTCTGAGATGCCAACATCTCCAGTTATTCTGTGCACTGAAGAATCCTCTTCGGCTATTAGTTTACTAGTCCAGTCGGTGTTAGTTAATACCTACATGGAATTTTTTTATTTAGTAATTTGTTTGGAGGAGGAGGAAGAGGAAAGATTGGAAAATCCTGGAATAAGAGAAGTGTAGTGCAAAGTTCCCGTACATTTTTATTCGATCACTTACAGCTGTTCTCTTATCAAAGTTAACCTGCATTGTGTTTTAGTAAACTTTGGATTCTTTTAGTTTTTTGCTTCAGTATTTTTTTTCCCCTTGCTGTTTGGTGGTCTTGCTGTTTGCTTGGTGGGGTGATAGATGTAGTACTGAAATACGGGATGTCAATTTTAACCTCATGCATTTACAGAATAAACCTATGTGCAGGAGCCTGTCGCTGGACCATGAGATGCGTCCTTGAACTGTTGGCCACTCACGTTATTGACTTTTCCTTTGCAATAGCTGTTGTAGAGGAAGGAACAGTGTGTCTGGTTACTCCTCAGTGCACTGCCAAGCAGTGCCACTGGGCCCTCTGTCCATGGGCTGTGTCTGGAGTGTAGCTGTACTATTCCATTGTCAAGAACCACGCTGATAATGGTCTGGGTTTCACTTCAGCAGAAGTTTAGAAGATGTATTCTCTGGCCTGATATCCTGTCTCAGTAACTGCTGACTGATACATCTGTGACAACAGTACAGTAGCCTAGCTTTAAATAATGGTACCCATTAGTAGATTTTTCTTTCAAACTACTCATTTTCAGTGCTTTTATTCCTTTGTTTTAAATATTTGGGGTGTTTGGGGGAACGGGTGTTAGAACATAATTCCAATTTTTTTAAAGAAAATGGCAAGTAACAGTCAATTAGTTTCTTGCTATACTTTCTTCGTATATGTTAAAGTTAACTATTGGAGAAAACAATTTCTACAAAAACATCAGAATATATGCATGGCTTCATTTTATTCTCAGTACAACCCAGTATTTGCTATACGGGTCTGTAAATATGCATATATATATATATCAAGATAATGCTTATATATATGCAAACATATTTATTAATGTGTCTATTTTAAAAAAATAATGTGCTTTTCAGCTGTTACTTTTTACCAGATACCATTGTGAGATGAGGAGCAAACAAAATAATTAGCATTAGTTTGTCACACTCATTTTTAATGAGACAGCACGCTGTCGTAATTATCTTTAAGAATGAAATCACTTGCTTAGTTTCCTAAAAGCCTGGTGTTCATTATGGCACAGGTTGGGGACATTTTCCTTTGCTAATTCAGGGATTTGTGAATCTTTGACAAAGCTCTCCAGATAAACTTGGGAGGTATACTTCATTCAAAACTACATGGGCAGATAGGTTATTTTGTCTCAATGTGATTCTGGCAGAGTAGGGAAAGACAGAAGAAAAATGCATTTAGTTAAGGGTTGTATATAAAATTAGAAGAATAAAGATCTGATGCCTGCTTTGATACATGATGCTCTAGAGAAAACCAATCTTAAAATGAGGTTTTTTACTTCCATGCATACACAAAACCTTAATTCTGCAGTTGCTCAGTTGCTTTTATTTATTTGTTCTCTTGACTGTGATTTTCATACACAAGTGTGATGGTTTCAGAGCCAGATAAAACTGCTGCTTTTCTGCATTTCCTCTCCTCAAGGAGAAATGAGCCCCATTTACCTCACAGTTAAATAATGGCCAGAGAATGGATTGATTATACCCAGCTTCTTGTCCCACTTCCTTCAGAAATGTTTTAATGATGGCCTTGTGCCCTTTCGTGACTTTGATGCGTGCAATTTAGACATCAAACAGTTCTGGTTGAGCGGTATCATCACTGCCTTTCATCCTGTATCATGTGTTACAAGACTTTCAGGACCATCATGTGCTGGGTGGATGAAAGGTGCTGCTCTAAGAGAGGTGCCTCTGCAGATACTTAGTGTGGATGTGGAAACAGAAAGCTCTCTTAGTGGGGTGTGTTGTCAAAGACCTGTCTCATCACCGTGGGCCAAGGCTTACCTTCCTACCACAGTGGGTGACATCCAAATTCTATTTCAAACTATATTTGCATTAACCTGGAACTGGCTATCATTCACACAAAAGTACAGTTCCTTTTTTAAACTAGTTCATTACTTCACTGGTGGTGTGGGGTAAGTAATTTATTGATGTGTGAAGGGGGAAAATCTTTTTATTGGTTTCAAATGTGCTGGTTTGTAATTTAGCTGAACAGCGTGTGATGTAGGAACAGAGAAGTACTTGACTTTGCCTCCTCTTCATTATGTCCCATGTGTTAACTTTCTTGAGCCAGGCAAGAAGTTTCAAACTTTTCACTCTTTTCATATTTTAATGGGGGCATTTTTCCATATACCAAATAATTTGTGGCGGGTTTCCTTAGAGCTCATTAATCTTTGGAGTTCATTTTCTGGGAGGGAGGTGTGACATGCAACAAGCATATGAGAAAGCTCCACCCAGCTGACACATCCTGGTTTCATTTTCTGTATTACTCCTGATCCTATTCCACATGTACCCCAGCATCTTGTGTGGTTTTATTTCTAGCTATATGATATGTTCAACCAAGCATATGTTTCCAGTATTGTCCACACTGAGCTCCAGGCAATCTCCCTAGTAGCCATCATGGAATTTTAGGATCCTGTGAAGCAGAAGAGTGGTGATTTGGGTTGGGTTTTTGGTTTGTATGTATTTTTCTGTTTCTCTCCTGCCTTCATTTTAATTTTTGACTGGTCATTCTGTGAAAAGTAACATTGAAAGCATTACTCTTCCCACTCGGTGTCATAGTTTCACCAGGAGGGAAGTGTTCCAAGAACAATTCTGGTAGTCGAGCTTCTTCAAAGTTTCAATAAAAGCAATTATCATTATAATCATGAGAAAAGGACAAAATTATACTTGTTCCTGCATTTCAGTAGTTCCCTGCCTGCACTGCATGTAAGAAAAGAAATAGTGTCTTTATTTCAGTTTTTCAATTTCATTGTTCAGTTTTGAGTATTTAGTTCTAGTTGTCACCCTACTGATCTGATTAAAACATAATGAAAGAACTAATTTTTCACCCAGTTGCCTGAGACTCCCCCCAGTGAGGGTGGTGAAGTACCCAAGACAGGTGTCAGATTGGCTGGTACAGGCACAGAGTTCATGAAGTCAGACTACTCGAGTATGGCGATAACCACGTAACCTGGATGTAGTTCATAAAAACAGACTACCCCAAAAATTTGTAAAAAGCTGATGACTAAAGATTTTTATCAATGGATACTTAGTTATATCCTAAATAATAATTGAACTTATTTTCCTAAAATTTCAGCTTCTTGCTTGTCAAAACGTGAGACCACTCCACCTTCTTGGCAATGGCCAGTTGGGTGGAACTCCTACTTGGCAGCTCCTAATGCGCAGGATTGCACAAGCAATCTCCAGCAAGGTCATTAACAGGGCACAACTGAAAATACATTCTCAACCTCCTCTCAGTACGTGTACTTACTTGCACAAGTGGAATATGAATTTCCAGTACTGTTGACATGAACTTTGTTGGCAATTGCATTTTTGAGGGAAAGCAGTTTGTAGAAACACAAAAAGAGGCATAGGGATAGCACCATAAATGTAATTGAAAATACTATTTTTTTTCCATAAAATTTCACATTTGTGTTCTTCAGAGGACAACAGCACAGCAGGCAAACAGTGTACCAGAAATCTGTGTTTGAGATGTCAGCCTGCTGGTACCTCTCACTATGCCTTCATCAGCTATCCTCAAAAAAACCTGACCTTCTAGAAAACTGACGTACTAGGAGAAAGAATTTTCATCACAAAAC
Source organism: Dendrocincla tyrannina (assembly GCA_035047865.1). Lineage (NCBI taxonomy): Eukaryota > Metazoa > Chordata > Aves > Passeriformes > Dendrocolaptidae > Dendrocincla > Dendrocincla tyrannina. Next base: position 102,014,614 of record JAWWMP010000001.1, read on the forward strand.
AATTATCATTGATCTGTGTCACTGTATCAGAACCCAAACAGTTCATGTGTGGAAAGAATTACTGCTGGAAATACATTTTCTCACTTCTGATAGTTTTTGAAGAAAACTCGACAGTATGGCCTCACGTCTGCTTCTGCTGCACAATGTATGCTAACCTCACTGGCACCCAAATTCACCAAAATAGGCCTCACAATGAATTTTATTACAGTACAGGCTCACAGCCAGCAACAGCTCTGTGGTTCTTTATTCCATTTTCTTTCAAAGTAGCTCACATTTGTAATTAATCTTCCTGTTCCAAAAAGTGCCTGAAAGGGGGAGAATGCAAAAGTAATTTATGTTTAGTCATATATATATATACTTTCAAATAATATATATACTTAGGAGAAACTACAAGCAACGTTAAAGCCCCGTTTGAGCGTTGCATGAGCCAACCTGGGATCAGACAGAGCACATTTGAATGGACCTCTTGCTGCTCTCTAACAGAGGAGATGCGTGACGAAAATCCTAAACCAACAAAATTCTGCTGGGGAAGGGGGGGGGGGGTGAAAGGGGGTCTTTATTTTTCTTCCAAGGATTGTATCTGTATTGTGCATGTTTGTAAAAGAACAAGTTTTATTTTGTGGGAGAAAACCTCCACCTAAAGATCAGGATGACACTCAAAATAATTTTCATCTTGAAATTAACAGCTGAACAGTTCTGGTAAGCATAGGATGTAAAAACAAAATAATTTAAGCAGGTACTGCCTCACCAAAGCTACTTTATCCAACACTGACACCTGACCTACTCTTTGCAGTAATAAGTGCTTAGGGAGGTTTAGAGTGGCAATTTTTATTAAGCAACTCTAGAACTCCCACCGTCTATGAAGCGGGTCCGTGTATTCCCCTGGGAAGCAGACCCGTATGTATTTCTAGATGTTTGCTCACGCCTGTTTTAGGCTCTTCCCCGGCGGCCCCGAGGCCAGGTGTGCCCATGGCACTGGGGCGGTCCGCAGGTGACCCTGCCCGGCCCCGTCCTGCCCCCTGCCCGAGCCCAGCCCGTGGGGACGGACCCGCCGGGCACCCCGGGGCAATCCCCGCGTTCCCGGCCCGGACAGCCTGCCAACCAATTCCCGGCACGGCTCCCTGGGCAGCTCGCTGTCCCGGCGCACACGCCCCGCTGTTCCTGCGGGAGCAGCAGCTCCGCCGAGCCTCCCCCATACGAGTGTCCCACAGCCTCCCCGACGAGTGTCCCACAGCCTCCCCCATACGAGTGTCCCACAGCCTCCCCGAGCGAGTGTCCCACAGCCTCCCCCATACGAGTGTCCCACAGTCTCCCCCATACGAGTGTCCCACAGCCTCCCCGACGAGTGTCCCACAGCCTCCCCCACACGAATGTCCCACAGCCTCCCATAC
>JAWWMP010000001.1:102017163-102090686 GCA_035047865.1 Dendrocincla tyrannina
CCCTGTCCCCGCACGTGGCCCGGCCGCGGGGGCTCCGCCGCATCCCCGGGGTCCCGGCGGCGGCGGGGGCGGCCCTGCGAGCGGGGGCGGCGGGAGCGCGTTCTTACCTTCCCAGAGAGGGGAAATAAAGGCGCTTTTTTTTTTTTTTTTTCTTTCTTTCCCCCCCCCATCCTCTACCGAAACCACACCGAAAGCAGCGGTGTCCCCAGTGATCTCATGGTAATTTCTGGTTGCGCGCCCATGTAGGAAAAGACTAAAATACACGGACTTGGTCGCGCAACGGGGAAAACTGCAAATATGCTGTAATTCAGGAGCTCTATGTAATATCACCCACTAGGTGTTTTATGTGACAGAACTGCGTTGCTATTCTCATGTGCTGCTTAAGTATCTCATCCTGTGCCCTTACATAAACTAAAGTGGCTTTTTGCGGTAACTTTTTTCCGTGGGTGCAAAGGATAACAACATCCCAGAAATAGTAACTTTGCGGTGCTGGTGGTTGTTTATTTTGGCTGAGAGAGAGAGGTCTGGGAGACTACGGAGCTCGTTTTCCTCAATGAAAAGCACCATCATCTGCTATGTGTTTTCTCAAGGTCTTACCTAAGACTTGTAAGAAACTTTAATGTCAGAGATCAGATGATGATGATGTTTAAAAAAGAAAAAAAAACCAAACAAACCTGCATTCCCTATTATTTCAAATAGTTACAGTGAAATGGAATTTAATTTTTTGAACAGGTGAAATGTGGCAGGCAGTGTTAAGCAAATTTTACTTTGAATGTTTTTCCATGAATTAAAAATCGTTCAGTGCACTCTTGCAGATTTCCCTCCCCCTGCCTTGATACACAAGAGCTTCTTTATTTTTAGGTTCCTTGTGACCTGTTTGCATTGGGAATTCAGAACTTGTCTACCCTGCTTTTTCCAGAATCATATTGTGGATGACTAGAAAACTGTTGGGCTTATAGTAAAGAGGAAGTGATACCTCATTGGCATAGGTGATTCATGCTATATTAAATGTTTTCTTAATTAGCACCTGTCTCAAATGCTTCCATTTAAAAAAGGCTGATGAAATGTGTAGCACTTTGCCCCGTGTGTAAACGCACATAAAGTTTCCACGTAAGCCTTGGGTTCCTGCGGTGAATTTTTTGCCAGAATTACAGGAAGTGTTTGTCACGAATTTTTTTTAGGTCGCTCAAAGAATCACCAGCAAAAACAGTTTAATATAAAAGTGAAAGGACAACAGAGTTTGTTGGTAAGGTTCCCTCTACTACTCACTACATGGTTAAAGCACACAGAAAAATCACACTGAAATCAACCAAAAATTATCCACTTGGAGGCTGGGGAAAGGAAAGGGGAGAAATGATAAGGATTGGAAAGGGTAAGGATAAAAAGGTGTAAGGGAGACCCTCCTGTAGAGCCACAAGGCTCAGAGTGGACCCTCCTGCCAAACTTAGCCCCAGACTTGACCAATAGATTAGGCTCAAAGGTTTTCACAGCTCTTAAACTTAACAGCACTTAATAGTTTAAGTTAATTTGACAAAAGATTATGTAGAATTTACTATAGCACAACAGTAACTTGAAGGTCTCAGTTAAAAATCTGAAGTACTTAAGAATCTTAGAGATTCACACATTCTCAGTTGCATGGCATATTCACACTTGCATGCACACAGACCTGAAGAGTATGTACAAGGTATGTGCCTGTGAAAAATTCCCCTGAAATCCAGGGAAGTACTCACGTCAGATGCCTTTCTGTCTTCTCAGGGATCAGAGGGTTGAGCCTTGAGGAGTGGTATCAGCCCAGATTCTGTCATCAGCATTCAGCAGCCGGTCCTTCAAGGATAGCAAACTTGGGAGTTTGCTGGCTCTGAGAGGTGTCCCCTCAGAGGGAGATGCTGGCCGCAGCTCACTGTGGTTCAGCAGGACTCAAGGGATCTCGCTTAGGGCATCTGTTTATAAGGTTGCAAGAGTGGGGGCTTTAGTCATAATAATTTTTCATCCTGGCTGTAGTTTGGGTCAGTAACTTTCTTTAAAGGTTCAGTAACAAAAATATTGTTCCACTTGAATTGTTATTCAGGTAAGAAAAGGAAGTTTCCAAGGCTGTTTGTTAAAAACTATGTATTTGTTAGACACCGCTAGTTCCTGGGAACAGACAGTGTTTCTGATAAGCTCCAGAGGAGCTCAGCTCAGGTGCTGTTCCTCAAGGCCGAGGCCTAACGAGCATTTCTGAGATCATACTGTGGCCTTGGGCAGGGTGGGGAGAGATGCACCACCACAGTGTTTTAATGTCTTAAGCTAAATGAGGGAAGAGATTTTTTTTCTCCTTTGTGGTTGTGTTTGAGGTAAATAAAAAAGCTTTTCTTAAAAGCAGACATGTCATCTGTGTCATGAGGCCACTGCAAGAGCAAGAAAAAAGCATGGTAAAGGTAACAGAAAAAAAGTAAGGACCATAAGCAGAGGGGTCATGTGAGAATGTACATGTCTGAACCAATATCAAAGACCATATCTTGAATTGTACAGCCAGCAGTATTAATAGTGTAACTCTGTTAACATTGAGTCTGTATGAACTTTTATAAAGGCAAAATACAAATTTTGGAAATAGGTATTTTTTAATCGTCCTCCTACTGTGTTAGAACTTCTCATCTTGCAGTGCTTTGAAACTAGTGATGAGCAATACTGCAGGTGCCTCAGTCCAGTGTTTTTAAAGTAGATAAATGAGTCCACAGAACATAGTTTTTAACATAATGACAGAACAGGGTGAAATGTTTGCTTGAAATTACTTGGATCTCACAACCAAGATCTTTGTTCAGTGAGGAAGCCACCTCAGAGGCCATTAGGTTTTCAGAAAGGTATAATTAGACTGTGATCATTCAGGTCACTGAGCACAGTGTGAAGAAACGTTGCATGGAGAAATGACTTAGTAAGCTAGTCTTGTGGTCGCATGCATCTGAGTAATTGTGTCTGGACAAGTGGATGAAGGTGTACCTACTATAAAATTCAAACTCAAATTCTGTGACATCCTAAAATGGTAGTTCTCCTGCAGAAGTTATAAATAAAATTGCTACCAAGAATGATTTTTCAACACAGTTGATACAGTTATGTTAAATAAAGTCTTCTTGAGTATCTTCACTGAGAAAAAGTATGTTACATACATGTTTTCAAAGTAAGCTTCTCTCTGTTAGCAGGAAAAAGTTAATTGTTGGGATGCAGGAATCCTAAAATTCGTTGTGAACCATAAACATTCATGATAAATACATGCCACAGAGTTTTCTTTATGTAATTGGTTAGGATAAGAAGGTATAAGGCTTTTATGTCCAGTTGCACATGAAGTAAGTCAGCTGAACAATGTCAATCAAAGTGTCTTTTTTGGAGCCTGATGCTGAGCAAATGATTATGTATTTACTTATTTAATGAGGTTGTCTTACAGTTGTGAAAATCTGGTTTATGTGCATATGTTTTTTCTAAAGCCTCCAGGATATTTCTTGAAAGTATTAATAATTCCAAAGGCTGAGGTTGTAAGAATCTTTCTACAGCACAGGCCAACTGCTCCTGTGCGTATGTTGGAGATGTTTTGATAGGTCAGTGCTAGTGCTTGTATTTTTTAGGATAATTGGCTAACATACAGAAGAAAAAGGATGTTGGTGTAGCTGCTAATTATGGTTTCTTTTAATAAAAGGTACGGAGAAGTGTTTTCAGGTGGTTTAGGGAAAGTATGGAATACTACACATAGTACTGACAGTAAGCACAGTCTATTTTAGGTAGCACTATATGTTACAGACTTGTGTAGGTAGTAGAACAAAAAAAATAAGTCTGACACATTTTGGCATGGTGGTAGGACAAGTTCTGCCCAGGTGTCTGTTTCTTCCTTATGTTCAGTGCGTGTTACTGATGCAGTACTGTTTGAACAAAAGCTGGATTAGGCTCCTGTGGTCACAGCCAGTTTCACAAATAGGATATTTGGTTTGTACTCTGATCTTTTAGGTATGAAGTAAGTAAAGTTTTACTGATGTGCACCTTTTTTGATCAAGGTATAAGAAAGAACAGAGCAGAAGACTGATTGAAAACTTCAGGGTGAACAGAAGCAATGTTACCAGTAATTTTCCTACAGTCATCCTCAAGTCTTGTAACGCTATCTTAAATACCTTGAAGATGATATGCTTTTCAGAAATGTCCCTGTCTTGTAATAGGTGGTTTCACAGCTAGGTAGGAAATATTTTTTAGTGGTAGAGTTTTGAATTTTGATAATAATTTTGTGATCTTATAAAGTTGCACTTTACCTGTGCAACATACTCTTTTTGCCTCTCTGGAAGTCTTTCTAGGCATATAATAACCTGATTCTGTTCTGTCAGATTACGAGCTACCTGTAGTTGAAGCTGGCTGGAAGCTGAGAGAGCATGGTAGCAGCTAGAAAAGGTAGCAGTGTTTTCAGTAGAAGGACTTTGCTGGGGCAGTTTTGTTTTTATTCAGCCAGTACTGAATCAGCGCTATTATACAATGTGCTGTGGGAAGTGCTCTGTTCTGGCTGGAATGTTAAACTGAGAAGTTCACTAGTCTGATGAGCACACATTTGAAAAGATAAGAGGTAAGATTTGGCATTGTTCGACCATTGCCTGAATAAGGAGGGAGCAATTTCAGTGATACTAATATGGTTTAGTACTTACTGTTCTTGATGTGATGTTTCTTATTGCTGTACTTCAGCTGGAAGCTTGATGCAGACCAAATATGAAACTACCTTTAGTTAGTGTTTTAATAGCAGCATTGAATATAAGAAGGCTGTTTAGACTTCTGGTTATTGTTTTTAATATGTAAAGTGACATCTAATGTAGAAAATTTTTTGTTAGTCATAATCAGGAAATCATCTAGCACTTAGTGCTTGTGGCCCATGTCAGGCAATAGGAGACTTCTGTTTTTTAAAATGAAAAACACACACTTTCTAATCTAGGTTAAATAAATTATAATTTCAGTATGTCATGACACTACTGTCAGATTTGCTAGGACTTATAGGCTACAATTCAGTAGAGTTTAAGGAGGTTTTTTGGGGGTTGGTGGTTTGGTTTTTTGGGACGGGGGTTTTGGGGTTTCTTATTATGTTATCAGATCTAGCTGCTGGTAGAACCAGTTCTTAAATACAGCATTCTAGCCTGTGGCCAGCAATTTGTAATAGTATTTAAGATAAGAAAACTGGGTATTTTTACAAAACCTGTCTACTGCTACACTGGGCTTCAATTTTGCTGGGAACATACCTGCTTGTCAGTAAGCTTGGATTAGTTCCATGTTCACTGGAAAGCTGAAAGAGGGTTGACCAGTTCTATATATTTTCACCATCTTTATAATTTTCAACTATATTGGAGACATGGGAAACTTGTACACAAACATTTTTCTTCAATTCAGTATTCTGATAGGTTATTCCTGACTTCTCTGTTAGACTTCAGAAAACGAGTCTGAAATTCTAAAAATCCTTGTGGTTTTTTTGACAAAGGGTAGAGAATATTCAAGGATTTGGAAATTATTATTGTCAGTAAAAAATTGAACTGACACCTAATTTGACTTCAACAAAAAGCTCTGCTGAATTAATGAGATTGGTGTTCACTTTGTCAAACTTCCAGATGCTTTGGAATATGCATGTGAATTGCCAGCTCTGAATTGATGTTTAGGTTACTATGATGGTTTGCTAGAAGAGAGACGGGCATATCATGACTTACTGGTCACATGTATGCCCCTGCCAGTATTTGTTGGATTTTTTTCTGCCAGAAACAACAGAATTTTCTCAGATAAAAACCAGTGAAAATTTTTCAGTTGTCTAAATTTGAAGCAGTGCTTCTCATGAACATCATCTTCTTGACAGTGTTCTGGTACTTTAGTAGCCAGTGTTAACTATGTACCTGTGGTGAGGATAAGGTATTTTATGTTTAGTTCCTTGTGCTCTGACTGTGATTAGATTGGCTTTTATTTTTTAGCGGTTCTCGTGCTTTGGCTTCTTTCCAGTCATCCTGCTCGCACTTCTGGTTGGCAGGATTGCCTATTGCTGTGCAATGAACTGGGGTGAGGAACTGATCTGGCTGTAAACTGTGTTAGAACAAGTCGCATGAATGTTGTTGCTAGCAAAGAGGAGGTGTGTGAAAAAGGGGAATGAAATAATAGCAAAGCTGCTTGGGCACTGCTGCTGTTCAGTGTGTAACCACAGCCAGTCAGGCCTTCTCAGCTCCTGTTGGAGCTGCTGGCAGCTTTGTGCTTTGCTTTCAAAGAGAAACTCTCAAGTTTGTTTATGGATATCAGAAAGTCTGGAAATGCTTTGTCAAACCAGAAACTTTTGAGTTTAGAGCAGACTTTCCCTATGTTTTGCCAGACTTCTCGGGCACAAGTATCCGCATGAGAAATTCACATTCTATGTGATGGAAAAACTGCAAGTTCCAGCTGTTGTGTTGGTACTGCAGGTGCTCTGGTATCATGTTGTGTTCAGAATACTCTGGTCTTTCCTGTCTTGTCAATTTAATATATTTGGCTTCTGTATGAATCATGTTTTTTAGAGAACATCTATGCCGTTAGTACATAGAGAAAGATTAAGTAAGCTGTGCTATTTTCACATTTGTCCTTTTTTGTGAAGCATCTCGTTTGTTTAGCTGACCCTAAACTTGCAGGGGTAAGCCTTTCCCGTGCCCATGGAACACCCACAATTTAAGACAAGCTAAGGAAAAAATTTGCACATTTTACAGTTGACTTTTTAGAGATGTAAACCACTGGAATTAGTTATTTGTTATACCAATTCAATCACTGCATGACCTTTGTAGGTCTTTATCAAGTATGTTGTCTGACATGACTGGACAATAAAACTGCAGTGCATTTATATTTGTCCATAAAGCATGTGCATCGTTTTCACGCTTGTAAAGAGCTATGCAATGTGAATCTTCCTTGGTAAGTCAAAAGTTGCTCCTTAATATCTATACGGATTATTTGCAGTTAAAAATCTTACTGCCCTTTGTAAAAGATACTGTGCGAATTACAGGATCCTTCTCAAGGATGGATCTGCCTTGAGATAAGGTCTAGAGCAAGGGACTTGCTTTAAGAATAGAGAACAACAAAGCTGTTATGCATGAATATTGGTAAATAGATATATTTGTTTAATGATTTTTAAATAACGTCTTTCAAGCATGCTGAACAGATTGAGAGTCAAAAGATATCTCGCAATATATTATTAGTGTTGGCTGCATTCCTTTGATGTTGGCTAATTTCTTTTGAAGAGGAGTACAGTCCTGTGCAGAATATAAAACCCAGTGCAAACTCCTGGCTTTAAGAATTAGCACATTTTTTAAATATGAAAATGTAAGATAATCTGAAATTAATTTGTATTTAAAGAGCAGAACTCTATATAAACAAGCCGCTTTTACAATTCCTTGTGATTTTAAGGAAACTTACTTTCAGTTTGAAAATAAATCAACGAGAAGAATCCCTTTACTTTGGAAGTAAAGGGAATTCAGCTCTGCTTATTGTGCTTTTAGCTATGAATGCATGTTGTATAGTGGGATTGCAAATGGACAGCAAAAAAATACCCAGCCACCTTCACGCAGTCCCAGCCTCTGTAGTGTAACCAAATGAACAAAACAAAAATGCACTCAGTCAAACACCCCTGAAGTTCTCATCTGCCTTAAATGTAATTGAGAAGTTGAGAGTACTGTTCATGTGATTGAGAGTGGAGTCTGGTACCTGCTTGATAAGCTATAGAGTGTTATATCAAGAACATCAGGTGTTCTGCTGTAAAATATGAACATAGCACAGCAGCATTAAAACAATTTATGATGTGTAACTTTCTGGTTAAATAGTTAAATATTTTGCATTTTAGGAAGTCTTTAGACAGAGGTCTGTTTCATCTAGCAGAAATAATGCATTGTTAAAAATCATAGGTAGTAGGACTTCAAATCCGAAGCCAAAAAGATGATTTCATAGGTGAGAATTTTGCCATTTCAAAACCAGATGTATTCCCGGTCCTGTTTATCATTTTTGTTACAACAACCAATATTCTGCAGTTAAAAGCTGACAGTCATACTTGGCACTGTGATTGCAGTAGTTTTAATTCTTGCCCCATGTCATTGCAGCAATGTATTTACGTAGATTTCTTTAGACTTCCTAGCAGGTGATTTTTTTTTTTTTGGTCCATGCAAAAGAATGGTGGAAGTTTTCATTTTAAACACATTTGCTTGACTGTTTACTTCACTTCCTCCTTTGTGTTCTGAAGGTGGTTGGTGGTGCCATGGAAGAAGCTGGATCTCAGGAGATGGGAATGAATAACCAGGAGCAGCTGTTAAAGAGCAAGTGCAATGAATTGTCTGATACAGCACTGCAGCATGTGCAGTCCAACTGTTACGGCCTGGAAAGCACGGGCACGTTGGAAGAAGCTGAGTATGTCACAAAGAACAGAAAGCACCCAGGATCCTCATGCTGCTCCCAAGAGTCTCGTGAGGAGACTCCTGGAAGAGAAGAAGCCCGTACTGATCCACCTGATGGCCAACAAGATCCAGAGAGTGAAAAACACAAAGAGAAAACTTTGGGTGTGTTTTCTGTGGCATTTTGATTTTTAAGCGGCTTTAATATTTTTGTCAGATAGCTATGCATTTTCTCTCTGTCCCAAATTTACTCTATAGCCAAAAACTTAACAGGATATTTTGAGAAACTGCACTTCTGCTTAGGAAAAGACAGTTCTTAATGCATGTGTAAGATGCCTTCAGCTGGTGATGCTATTTTTATCAGAACTTTAATAATAATATCAACATGGTAATTACTAATCAACTTTTTAAACTTTCTGGTTTGAATCTGGAATTGCGGTGTTCAGTGCTGCCAAAGCACAGCTGATAATTAAATTCTAAATGCTTATTAAAAACACTTGTGTGATTATCTTTTAATGCCAAAACCTAACATTTTGGGTTTCATTTTTTCAAATTTTTCTTTATATGTGTGCCATTATAAAAGAGAAATATTTTTGTGAGTTTAAGAATAGGTTAATTTTTGCTATATGAGTTTTTGAATGGCACGTAAGGCAAGACAATTTTATTCTTGCTGTGAATTAACCCATTTGTTATCAGTTAGGATTATGCAGCTGTCAAACCAGAGAACAACTTAACTCACTAATTTCTCATGGATTTATATTTTGCTTCTAAAGACAGGCTGTTTTTGTGGTGTTTTTTTTTCCTCAATGTCATTGTCTTTCATCCATTTCGTAGGAAAAGAAGTGTTATTATTAATGCAAGCCTTGAATACGCTTTCTACACCAGAAGAGAAGCTGGCAGCTTTGTGCAAGAAGTATGCTGATCTGGTAAGTAATTTGTAAAGATAGCAGGAGTTATTCATGTGTTAATATTAACTGGAATGCAACAACTAATACAGGACAGTGAATGATTTTGAATATTTTACAATGTTGGTAAAAAAAAAAGGACACTCAAACTGACTATGAGTATTGCTTTATTGCTTCAGCCAGTGAAGTTGTTTCACTTCTATGTGACTGCCTAAAGCCAAAAAAAATAAGTTTTGATAACTTGGTGTTGAGGCATAATATTGGGATTAACAGAAAAGCTAAGAGTTCTTTTGGGAGTAATTATTTTCCCTTTTTTTTTTTTTTCCTGTTGATAATGCTTTTATACTAATGTTTTATAATTTACACCCTGTTGGATAAAGAGGAAGAACATACCTCTGAATATTTTTTCCCCAAAATTTCTGTACAGTTATATTTAACTCAGTGATTTTTGGGGAATAGGGAACATTGGAAAGACCTAGGTTTAATTTTGCTTTGTGCTACTTGATGATTCAAAGGAATGGATAGAAAAGTATACATTTCTTCAGTAACAAATCAAAAAAAAAAGGCAGTTCATAAAATGCATTCCTATCTCAACTGGGCAAAATGATAATTTATTCTCTAAATTAATTGATCACAAAACTGGGGGACTTAGGGGGAAGGCTCATAAGTTTCACTTTCCAGAATGATCCTGGAGACAACAACACTTGACTCATTTATCTTGAGACAGGAACAGACAGGAATGCAAAGACTGGAAACCCTGTGTATATGTTTTCCCACCGTATTCGTAGTTATAAAATGAATATGAACTAAAGAGGTAATTGAAAAGCTTGCAAAAGCATAAAATTTTCTTTCTGTAGATGTCAAGTGTATCATATGGAAATGTTTCTGAAAATGACATAATGGCTGCACAACATGGCATAACTTCTGAAATAATTCTTTTTCCCCTGAGATTAGTAACGTCTCCAAAACTTTGAAGATGATCTAGCAGGTAGTTTTTTCCCTCACAGAGGCAGTGTTAGTCTAAAGAACTGACTTAAATTAATTCTGTTAAGGAAATCCCAAGTCCTCCTTGGAGGTCTGTTACATTTCTTTTTTTTGTTTTCCTTGCTTTCTCTCACATACTCTTGCTCACATGAGTTCATTTCCTTCAAAACCAGCAGATTCTCTAAGAAGTCACTTTGATTTATGTGAGAAACAATAGTAGTTCCATAGTGCAACTCAAGGATGGGGGACCCATCTGAAAATGAGCTTTGATATTGTGAGAGAAAAATACAATAAATGAGTTGGTTCTTTTGGGCAATTGCTTATGCATGTGATGCCTTTTGTATTTGAGCAAACAGCTCTCATGTCAACTCGCAGTGGTGATGATGATGGCCTGCATGAGATGCTAGGCCGGCATGAATCCCTCGATTCTGCAGAAAGAAAACAGTTTGCACTATCTTGACTTTGAGTTTTATTGCTGAAGGAAAGATCTCAAAATAGTTGGGGAACAGCTAGGCCAGATGAATTGTAATTTTCTTCAAGAAGCTTGGCAATTGGAAGAGATGTGATTGTGTTTTTTGCCCTCCCAAAAGAGAATTCGTAGTCAATAGGTAGAGTAAGCATTCACAGTCCATAGATAGTTGCCATTGTAGAAAACCAGTTGCTTTCCCCAAGAATCTCAGAATGGCTGGGAAGCTGGGTGGGAACTTGTCTGGGTATAAGAATAGCTCTGTTTCAGCTAAAGGAGTCTTAGAGGTACCCCTGTTCCCCTTAGAAAGTTTAGGTTGGATCTGATTGTGTTCCTTTTAAGATGCATTCTTTTCTTCATGATAGTGGTGGTGAACCACTGGCATAGGTGTCAGCTTTAATGCCAGCAGAGGTTTGAACTGTTTATGACAGTGCACCTACAATGCTTTTTTTCTTTTTTTAAAGATTCATCTTTAAAGCTCACTGTCAGGTTTTTCAGTGGTGTCTCATGAAAAGGACTGTACAATAAAGGTAGGAATGCCTCTCTCCTGGCAAAAGATCTTCCACAATTTTTTTTTCCTAATTTGGAATCTATCAGGAGATCAGTCTGTGATGCAGGAGGGTTTGCATCCTCGGTGATATATCTCACACTGGCACACTTTGACAAGCCTGAAGTTTCAGAGGTATGCAGACAGCACAGCCACTTGAAGTGTTGTTTTCTGTCCACCCAAGAAAAGGGCTTTTTATGTTTGGATGTGAAAATATTCCTTTAACATTCCTTTTCCCTAAACTAGATTAAATACACATTTAATTTACTGTTGTCATAGGGGTTCTTTATTTATTCTTTCTTGTGTGATTCAGCATGATTTTGAGCCCTTTCAGAAAGGCAGCATTGTATTCTGTCATAGTGATGTTCCTCATTGCCAGTCCTCTTTTCCTGGGGTGTTCTTAGGCTGAGGTGCTGTCTAATGAGGAGCAGCGTAACACTTAAAATTGTTGCCTTTTTTTGCAATAGAACAGACTTCAAATAATATGGTTTCTCAGGGAGCCTGAAAATCATATATAATGGAACTTGCTCTCAACGAGGTATTAATGCGAGAAACTTCTGTTCACTGGATAGTCATAGACTAGATTTTGAAATATATATATACAGAGTTTGTGTGTCATCTCAGCCTAAAGGAAACAGAACAAAAATTTTGCTTACATTGTTTGAGACTGCAGATCTCTTAAGTCATCGAAGACTGGGCTGTGTAGCTTTAATAGTATTTGACTTGATTTGTCTGGGCTGAGAGTTTTGTCTGCTCCTTTCTGAAATACCACAGCGTTTCACAAACTTCTATCGATTACTGCTTCTCTTGGTAGGTGCACCTGCTGACGAGAAGGAACTCTCCACAGTTCTGTGATTTTTCTTTCTGGTAGTAAAAACAAGACCTGTTGGATAAACAGCTGTGTTTACCTTCTAGATAAGAGTGGGAAAAGTTGTTGCTTACTGAAAAGCCAGTCTCACTTGGCTTTTAAGTGTATCTGCAATGTCCTTCTTTCTCAGGGCTACTCCTACCCCCTGTAGTTGATTGCAGGCTGATAGCTCATGGTCAGCAGGTCCGTGGTGCCTGTTCCTCAAAGACAAATGTTTGTTAGGTTGGAATTTTGGAATTTGTTGTGTATTTTCGTCTTCTGTCCTTATACATTTAGAATTGTCTGTAGGTTGATGGTAGTTTCTCTTTAAGATCAGCTTGGGGTCTTGATGAAATTTAATTTCCTTATTTTCATCCAAAATATTTAAAAGTTTCTTCAGGCTGCTCATCTAGATGCATAAAGATATGTTTCACCTATGTTTACTTAACAAATTTACTCTCTAATGTTAGTTGGAGGAGAGCCGGAATGTTCAAAAGCAAATGAAGATACTGCAGAAGAAGCAAGCACAAGTTGTGAAGGAGAAAGTCCACTTGCAGAGTGAGCATAGCAAGGCCATTTTGGCACGTAGCAAACTGGAATCTCTCTGTCGGGAGCTTCAGCGTCATAACAAAACTTTGAAGGTCAGTTTGTTTACATAAATTACAGTGCTGCTGGTGGTGGAAATACTGCTTACTGATCACTGCTGAAAATCAGGACTGCTGCTTTTTACATGCCACTTTGCCCATTGCCTGTACCTGTATGAGATGAGTGGCATTTGGTGTAAGTGTAGCCGATTTTAAGGTAAAGAATACAGGTATAGTTGACTCACTGGGTTTTTTTTCCCCCTCAAACCAGTTCATATTACTTGCAGTATTTGATCTTGTCATATTTCTTTCTGGGAGCAGTGCTGATGACTGCTGGAAAAAATAGCACAAGTGACATAATAGCAGCATGAAATGGCAGGGTATCAAAAAAGGCTTAATTCTGTCAGAATATAATGGATGGGAGTGAAATGGAAGAGCGCCAATAGATTCTTATCTGTGATCGCTGTAGGAAATTCCATTATTGTATCGATGCTGGGTTTTACATCTGAGTAATTCTGACGCTTGCAAAGGTATTTATGTAGCATCTTAATACGAGCCTCCCAGTAATGTTGGTAGTGGTAAGGACAAGATTATCTAAAGGTTTTGGAATTTCTAGATTCCACACACATCACACATGGGTAGTCAGCTTAACATTATGATTTTGGCTTGTATTAGTTGTAGCACTCTAGAAGTTGAAACTGTACAGGAGTGAATTACCACCATTGTTTCTGACTAAAACATATGAAAAAGGTGTATGGTTTGACCTGAACACTTTTAATATTCTCTCCTAAAAGGAAGAAAACATGCAGCAGGCACGTGAAGAAGAAGAAAGACGGAAAGAAGCAACTGCACACTTCCAGATTACGCTGAATGAAATTCAGGCTCAACTGGAACAGCATGATATACATAATGCCAAGCTCCGACAGGAGAACATTGAGCTGGGGGAAAAGCTGAAGAAACTCATTGAACAGTATGCATTACGAGAAGAGGTGCTTACAGTATAATTCTGATGGGATTTTATTAGTTCCTTGATTGAAAGGATCAGATAATTATTGAAAGGGAAACAAAAATTCTTATGCCTTACAGCCATTGCATATATAATTTTTTTACATTATTCTTTTTGCTTCACTACTGAGAAAAATTTAATAGCTGTTTGGCCCACTGTCTACCTTTCCTACCTAGTTTTGAATATCAAAATTCAAGATGCATTGGAAAAAGTCTTTAACAGTGAAAGTGATCAAACAGAAATAAATTGCCCAGAGATTGTGGAATCTCTATCTTCAGGGGTATTCAGAACTCACCTGGGCAAAGTGCAAGTAACCTGAACAGGCTTTGAAGTTTACCCTGGTTTGAGTGGACTAAATGGCTTCCAAGTCATTAAAAACTGTGATTTCACAACACTATGGGAGGGGATATAAGTTATTCTTTGTCTTATTTCTTTTGATTCATTAAGGTTAGTGTCTTCTAGGAAGCTCCTTTGTGCACATAGTTGCTGTTGTTGGCATAGAATCAAAATAAGCTATCATGCTTTAAGAATGTATATTTGGCCTGGTGTCATGGAAGTGTGTCTGCCATAGGGCTAACGGAGCTGGCTTTAATTGGCACCAGGATGTGAGCTAGCTGCCTAAGCTACAGTGGTGGAAAGCAGCCAATTCTCCTTGTCCAAGAGAGAACTCTGTGGAGTGCTACAGCTGAGATTAGTTGGCTGGTTCTTAGTTGGCACAGGGGGTTTGGAGTGTAATTTCTCAGCTGCTTCTGGGGACTTGTTTCTTTGTTTTGTTGGCTTGGTTTGAGTTGTTTTGTTTCAAATCTGGATCGGTTAGAAAGCTCTCTGTAGGCTAGTTCCCCAACTTTTGCAATTATGGAGTATTTTTATCTACCATGAGAGTATATGGGGAAGAGAAAAGATAGGAAGCTGCCTTGTTCTACTTTACAGATAGAGGTCAGACTGAAAAAATTCAGGGATTTGTGGGATTTCATGAGTTAAATAAACTGTTATTGCAAATTTTGCTTATTTTGAGCTTTTTTAACAATGAGGACTAGAGCTTTTAGAAGTAACAAAGTACAGTAAGGATTAGAAGTAGATAAACCAACTCTAGAAGTAAGAATGTAGATTGCTTGCTACAGGATTTTTGAAACGTCTGGTGTGAAGTGGTTGGCAGTATTGTATCAGTTTAATAAAAGCAGGCACCTGGCTTCTGGGAAAGGCAAGAAAGGGTAGTTACAATGTATGGAGATGGAGGGGGAAAAAAAGGCATGTAAAACACTCTTTTGCTGCTTTTTCTTTGGCATGAAACTTCTAAATAATGTACATCTCCCCAAACACTATGCTTGCCTTCATTGACCAGCCGACTGTGTATTTGACTACTATGATTTTCTTTTTTCCTTTAGCACATTGATCAAGTGTTCAAACATAAGGAACTGCAGCAGCAACTCGTGGATGCCAAACTTCAGCAAACTACTCAACTTATTAAAGAAGCAGAGGAAAAACATCAGCGAGAACGGGAGTTTGTAAGTGAATTTTCTGTGTGTTTGGAGAAATAAAACCACAAAACCAGACTTCATGATTTAAAGCAAGTACAGCAAATGAAAATGACTGTCTTTTGAAAGTTAGGGTAGATTTCAACAGTGAGACTGAGATTTAAGTTTTGTATATGATTCCTAGAATATTAGTGTCCATTCTAATAGGCAAGTAATGTTTCTGTTTGCATTGTCTCAATAAATATGCTGAATGTCATTTAGATTTTTCCTAGACTGGGAAATGAGCTGAAACACCAAAGGTACTTTCCTGTGGTCAAGAGTTGTGACCTCTGTTTTTGTGCTGTCAGAAATAACAAATGCAGAATAAAGCATGTGGTCTTCTGCACTGTTGCCCCCTCAAACTAGGGGTCATATTTTATTTGTATTTTGGTATTTACTTGTAGTCCTTCTAGCAGTTTTCTTAGAATGTATCTGTAACTTCTCAGCAGAAGACTTTCTTTTTCTGTATAATCTCAAAATTTTCATCCCGTGTTGGATTGTTCTGGTTTCTTTGAATGTAATTTCTGAGTCATAAGCTGATGAAAATATCTTCAAAGATGAACCTACAAAATGGTGTCAAGTTGAAGCAAAATTGGTTTGAACTAGTCTGTAAAGGTAGTGTTAGTGACTGGGGAAATGAAAGTGGAAAATAAATTAGGTTATGAAACAGTTATAAATTACATACAGTTTGTTAATGAACTATTAATAAATTTAGCAGTTCAAACTTGCCACGGAAATAGAAACATTGACTCATGCTGCCAACTAGAAAAATGTCTTAATAAAAATCTCTGCATGCCAACACATGCCTTAAATTTTATATATCAAAGTACAGTATAGTAGTAAAAAAGTCCATGTGAGAAAAGATGATTGAATAGCCCCTAGGTGATGTTAATATTTGTTCATTTTTAATCATAGATCAAGTTAAGACATTATTAGGAATACTTTTTTCATTATGTGGCTTTTTGCATTGTTTTTTAGCTGCTAAAAGAAGCTACAGAGTCCAGACACAAATGTGAACAGATGAAGCAACAGGAAGCTCAGCTGAAGCAGCAGGTATATTTTTTTAATGGATATATATTCAGTAGCAGCTTTGAAAATAAAATACCAAGAGATTTACGACTGTAGTGAACATAATGCAACATCACAAAAAAACTTAACATTCATCAGATGCTTGTGGAAAATACTTTGTGGGTTTTTTTTAAATTAAATCTTAATTTTAAATTTCCAGTAGGTAGCTTTTCAGTAGCGAGGCATGAAGTATAAATTGTAAAAACTTGATGTTTTGTACTTCCTGTTTAATACATCTGGAGACTACTGTTACTGGAGGGTGCTAAACATTGAATTTCTGGAGTTAGTGTCCTTTTAAGTTAATAGTGTTAATATTACAAAGACTAGAATATAGGGAATATTAAGAAGAAAAGCTTAAGAATGATTGACTTCTCTGAAACTCTTGTTCTCTCTCTTTATCTTTGTTTTTTTTTTATGTAGCTGTTCAGGACCAGAGAGGGCCTTGTGATTATAGAGAGTTGGGTGGGAATTTTTACCCAGGCAGGTTTTACAAGCTGTTTCTTAGTGTTTTCATCTTATCCTGGAAAGATGTAGGATTGGGAGCAAGCAATGTTACGTTTATCCCTGTAGTTACTCAGTTAGAAACCCGAGTATCTCTGTGCACACAAAACTCCTGCTATCTTGAAATTTCTTTCTGTAATTGTAAATGCTACGGCAAAATTCTCTCTGAGAGGAGAGATGGTCTCCAGCTTTGGAGCTTTGGTTCTGGATCACCTGCAGTCATTGACCACTCATCACATAAGGCACAGGGAAATGGTAGTTTCAGCCAATATCAGAGCACTGAGAAGCAGTAGCTGTTCCAGTCACTGTATGCCTGTTATTGCTTCAGCTGAGGTTTTGTATAATGTCTCTGTCCTGGTTTCAGCTGGGATACAGTTATTTTCTTCTCAGTAGCTGGTACAGTGCTCTGTTTGGGATTCACTATAAGAATAACACTGATAGCACATTGATGTTATGGCTGTTGCTAAGTCACATGTCTCTATTCTAAGTCAAGGACTCTCTTGTGTCTCCTGCTTTGCTAGTGAGGAGGTACACAAAAAAACCCAAAAACCTGAGAGGGAGCATAGCCAGGAGAGGTGACCTGAACTGGCCAAAGGGATATCCCACACCACAGAAAATCATGCCTAGTAAATAAACTGGGGTAGTTACCTTGAAAGGGGGCTGGTAGGGGTTTAGGGATGGGGTCTAGCATTGGGCAGCAGATGTGAACAACTGTATTGTACATCACTTGGGGTTTTTTGCTTATTATTTATTATTATTATATTTTACTTTGTTTCAGCTATTAAACTGTCCTTACCTCAACCTACAATTTTCACTTTTGATTCTCCTCTCCGTCCCACGGGGGTGGGGAGCGGTGGCAAGTGAGCAGCTGCGTGATGCTTAGTTGCCAGTTGGGCTTAAACCATGACAGTCTCTTTGAAAGCTGTTCCGTGCCCTTTTTTTCCACACTTACTGTGCCTAACTCATTTCTAGGCTTTCCAAGAGTTATGTTGTTTTCAAGAGTCATGTGTGTAGTTAAATGTAATCATACACATCTCCATTGGACTTGAATTCATGAATATCCAGATACTTCCAAATAGGGGGTTTTGCCACGCTTAGTCTTTTATGATTTTTTCCTGGTTGGTTACCATTTATTTAAAATCTTGCTGCCTATTTTGTTGTGCGTTTTGGTAGTTACAATGAGTATAGTTTCTGGTTTCCTGGGGCTGACAGATATTTTTTGTAGAATAAGACGAGCTAGAAAGTTCTGTGACAGTAATGGCAAAGAGTCATGATGTACTGCTGACAAGCTGGGCTAATTCCTTTTATGAAATTTCCTTTGCTAATAGAGCAGAATACAGTATTTCTGTGCTCTGAATTGTATTGTCCTGCAACCCCCAATGTAAGAATTGAGAGAACTGATTACTCTTCAGTGGGAGTAAGTTGCTATTAAATGGCCATGTATTCTTAGAACATCAAATCACACACTGATTAAATTGTTTTAATAAGAACCAAACATTTTTTAAAACTCTGTAATTAAACATATTTTGCAGTTCTTTCTTGGTGATTGACCTTGTGGTGCAGGGCAAAAAGTTTTCCTGTCTTCAAATGTTAATGCTCTTCACTTTCTTAAAGTGTAATGCTTTTCACTGTTACATGAATTTCTTGTCAATATTCACTTTCCATGATTTTTGCTCAGTGGGCGGATTACGTTGGTTGTGAATGCGTATTTTGATTTCCGGAATCAATCATGTTTATTTTGTGCCAGCCTTGGATATTAGCTTTGGCTGGTTAAGGTGGAAAGGGATGTATTTCCTAAGTTCTAATTTCAGTAACCATGTGCTGGTTTCCTGTAGATGTGTATGTTCGCAGATATTTTTTTTTTCCAGTGGGGAAGTAAAAATGAGATGCTGATGAACCATAGTGTCTTCCAACATTTTATTAAATGTAATATTCCTTTTACTTCAAAATATATTGCTGCCTTGTAAACACAGAACTGTACTTCACATGTAATTTGAATAGCATATTTTCACAAATTTGACATGTTCCTCCAATGGAAATTTTAAGATAGCTGAAAAAAAAAGTAAAGAAATTTGTGTTTTACTACTTCCAGTTTTAATTTTGCCTTGTACCTTAAAATGTTTGTATTTGTATACCACTATTCAGATTAATGTTCCTGCCTCTTTTCCAACAGCTTTCTCTTTACATGGATAAGTTTGAAGAATTCCAGACTACCATGGCAAAAAGTAATGAGCTCTTTACAACTTTCAGGCAAGAAATGGAGAAGGTATTTATAGGATTACCTATGAGAAGTAATACAGAAATATAGAAGTAATATAGAAATATAAAAAGCAATATGGACATGCATGGTGTTAGTGTGTTGCATTTTAGATTTTGTGTTTGCTTCTTGAAAATATATGGAGTATTTTGACATTTAAGTTGAATCATAAGATGGGGCATAAGAATTTGTCATATTGTGGAAGAGAAATGTAATTTTTTTCGCTTTTTTTTTTTACATACTTGCATAATATATAAATCCTAATTTCAGTGTTTTACCAAATAACTTCTTGTTATCTTTGTGCCTATGTTTTAAAACTCCTTTTCCTGACGCTTTTTATTACTTGTACTTGAAAGTTGCTCATCTGTTTCTTGTAAAACTCAATCTTATTTTCTTTGAATGCAGAATCTGTATTTGTGGGGTTGATTTTGTGCAGAAACACTTTTCCAAAATAATTTTTTCAAACTGGACTTGGAAAATAATGCTAAGTAGTCGAATTACTCATGTAAAACCACCTATGTTGCAACACAAGCCACAAAATTAAATGTTTTATTTATCTTTTGTAGATGACAAAGAAGATTAAGAAACTGGAAAAGGAAACCATTGTGTGGCGTACAAAATGGGAAAACAACAACAAGGCTCTTCTGCAAATGGCTGAAGAGGTAATTTTAAGTAGCAGTATGGCTCAGCTTGAGTCTCAGTCCTAGAGAACTTTGTACAGTTTTTCAGTTTTAGGGAACTGGAAATAATACACAGCCTCTTTTTGGATTGCCTGCCTTAGGTTTTCTGTTGGGTAAGGTATTGTTCTCCTCAGGCATGGGAAATGGAAAGCTGCTATGTAACTCGAAAGTGGATGGCACAAAAAAATTCAGCCTCATCTTTGCTTACTGTTTAATTGCTGGGATAATGTGTATGAAATCATATGAGCTGAATGAATTTTAATATGCTGAGTAAAGTTCAGTCAGTGCTGTGATAAAGTGTATGTTAAATATACAACTGAAGGAAGGAAGGAAGTAACTCGTGTAAGGGATCTGTTTTGCACTGCTGCTACTTTTGAGGTCATGAAGTGCCATTACTTCTTGTAGTTTGGCAAGAGCGGCACTGTCCAGTTGTGCCTGCAAGGTCTAGTTCAGCTGTGTGAGGTGTGACCTTGCCTAACTGTGTTGGGTCATGTAGGTTCTGCTAAGGCATTGCTTGTCTTTCTGTTCTTAAAAGGAGCTAGATGGGGAAGCCAGGAGTATGGTACCTTCTGACCTGGATTCTGCTGCTGGATTGTGTATTTCTGACTTCTATGCCCTTCTCCTCCCTGTAGTTGCCATTATCTGGGTTGCAATTGACTTCTTTATGGGATTTCATATCAGGGTTCCAGTTGATACCCTGCCCTCACAGTTAGCATTAAGTAGTCATGTAGTCCTCATTGCTTGTTTTTAAAGGTGACCATTGCCACTCCAGCTCAGACAAACCGTCTGAAGTGTAGTTAGGTGAAGTATTCTGAGGAAATTCACTCTAGTTAATCTCGAATTTGACCTACTGGATTAATTAAGACTTAATATTCAGGATTAAATAGTGGTGATTCTTTTCCTTAATTTAGGAAAAAAAACACCCAGTTGTATCACAGAGCTTTTATTTCTTTTGTCCTTCAGAAAACAGTAAGAGATAAAGAATACAAAGGCTTTCAAATAAAACTGGAGCGTCTGGAGAAGCTGTGCAGGGCCCTTCAGACGGAAAGAAACGAGCTGAATGAGAAGGTAGAAGTGCTCAAGGAGCAGGTTTCTCTTAGAGAAGCAGATGTGGATCTAGCTGTGCAGGTGTTGCAGTCCTGCACACTCAATTCCCATGAGGAGCTGGGAAGTCCTGTTGACACGGAACAAGGAATCCAACCTGATGCGGAATCACGTGTGGCAGATAGCTCCAAAAAGACTGTCTCAACAAGTCCTGTTCCTGGCACTGAATCTGTAGACTAAAATGGAGTGTAAACACTGTATTGAGAGATATATTTTGTGTATAACTTTCTCTGTTGGTGGTAACTATTTGGTTTTGTGGTGAAAATTTTCTTACTTTTTCTACCATATCTGTATTTTCTTAGAACTACTGGACTTATGTGGTACAGGAAGCTGCATAGCAGCTTTAAATAGCTTAAACTATAAATTTTCCACAACTGTGTTGCACATCTGCCTCATTTTTTAAAAGAAAATATTTTTCCATAAAAGGATGCATGTGCGTTTCCTCCCCACAACACAAATCACTGTCATGGAAGACTGTGTACAGATATAACATCGTTTGGGGAAAATGGTGACAGCAGGTCACTTTTTTGTTTTAAAGAACAGCACTCTGGTTTTGTTTATTGATTTGCCACTCAGTATACTAAAGATTACCAATTTTTCCAGTAAATTTGTCTACATAAGGATGTCTGATGGCCAGTAAAAATGTCAGCTTTCCCCCTTAGTATGTTTTCATATATATGAATGAAAAAGTAAAGGTCCAGAATATAGTGAAATATATGTGTAAAGGGTTTTATGTCCTTTGTGGTATGAAAAAAACCAGCTTCGAAATCCATTAATTTGCAGCTGGTGAAACAGGGTGTACAGCTTTTTGCAGATGTCTCAGGGTTGTGTCATAAAGGTTAGTTTGGACTGTTTGCCCTGCCTGTGAACATGTTGAATATAAATGTGTGAGAAAACGTACAGCAGTGTTACCAAGTGGGGTTTTGCAGTTGTGCAGCCTATTGCACAGGTGTTGGTCATGTTCTTCCCTCTTAGCTGCAGTGTGTCCACCACATGGACTGACTAGAGAAATTCAGTGCTGTCTAAGCAAATACCTGGACTATCTGAAGATGGAAAATAGATGCTCACTGCTGGAGATGTGGAAGACGCGAGTCTGGGAAATAGGCTTTCTCTAATAGCTGAATTGTGATGTATTTGAGCGTTAAGCATGTATTGGGTATAGTTGAACACGAATATTCACATACTTTTCCTGAAGTACAGTGTGGAACTTCCTGCACATTCAACCCCAAAGCTGTACCAGTTGTCAGAGTGCCTTCCCAGTCAGGTTATCTGGTAAAGATGGTACTTCACATTCTTACACTAACATACCACAAGCAAAGCTTTCTTGTTAATCCTAAGTCATATAATATTTTCCTAAAAAATTTGTGATCCACATTATAACTTCTTTTCCTGAAATAAACTAGGACCAACACTCATTTTTGTCAAGGAGATGTGTGATATAACTACAACCTACCCCTAACTTTAGTTCCCATGTATTTACTTTCTAGTTTTGGTTGCTGTCATTTTAAAAAATACAAATATGTGTAGCCTTTTCTGGTACTTAAAGTTCTTTGCACTTATTGGGAGGGAATTTCTGAATCAAGCACATCTCAACAAGCTTCCCACCTCCGTTGCCCTTGACAGTTCAGTGGCTAAATTACTTGAATGTTCAGGCTGCACTGAGCTCCTGATCCTTTTCCTGTAGTAATGTATGTTGAAATAACATAGCTGTCTTTGAGAGAGAGTTAAGGTTATGTAAGGCTTATACCACTAAGAGGAATTGTGCAAAACTGACATTTCTGAAATGGAGCAAATGGGAAGCTGGCCATCTTTCTCC
Source organism: Dendrocincla tyrannina (assembly GCA_035047865.1). Classification (NCBI taxonomy): domain Eukaryota; kingdom Metazoa; phylum Chordata; class Aves; order Passeriformes; family Dendrocolaptidae; genus Dendrocincla; species Dendrocincla tyrannina. The sequence continues at coordinate 102,039,812 of JAWWMP010000001.1, forward strand.
TAGATTTGTGTGGGTTTGGTGTTTGTGATCCAAGCACAATGCAGGAATGCAAAGAAGGTAGCAATGAGCAGTCAGTCAGGTTAGACTCAGAGCTTTGAAATTTTAATCATGCTTAACCATATGGTATAAAAAATAACTGGAAAGAAGTATTTCAGACTTGCTGTTCAAATTACTTGCTTTGTAGAATCAATCTTGAAAAAATAGTTTTTCGGAGAACTGGTTTTCAGCTAACACTAAGCATGAAGTAATTTTCCTGACGAAAGGTGAAAAACTTTGCATCTGATGCATCTACTTTGGCAAGGTAGGACATGCAGTTTTCCATTTTTACAATTTATTATTTGAACATTTGTATCCTGACCAATTCTTTCCACAGTGCTTGTTCTGTATGGAGGAGAGTGAATTTTTGGACCATGCTGCAAGAATATTTTGAAGGGCTTTTTGAGAAAAGACTGATGTATAGAACAGCAATACAAATATATTTGTTACTGACTAAAGATGTAAATGCAGCAGAATGCCCCAAGGGAAAAGGTTTTTAAATGGGGATATCTTTTCTTTCCTACCCTCAACACACCCATATGATAGCAATTTATCTGGCCAAGGCAAACTGTACCTTGCTTCCTGAAACCAGTCAGTAAAGTTTCATGCATTGCTTAAAATCTGTTCTTTAAAAAAAAAAAAGAAAAGAAAAAGAAAAAAACGCAACACAAAAAACCCAAAAACCAAACAAATTGATGTAAGGGTTAAGCTCAGCACTGTCACTGATCTGCCATACTGCAGGCTATTGCACTGCCAGGCTGCAGCCAAACGGCTCCAGTAGGGTTTTTAAGTAAACTTGTATTACTGCCTTTCTCCCACTACTACAAACTGTTTTAACTTGGGATGTAAACTGATGTAGCCTGAGTGTGTTTAATTGTCAAAACTCTGGGGCCTGATTGACAGTTTCACCACAATTAAGCTGCAAAAAGCTAAATTGTATGCAATTCAAGACCCAAATACATGTATACACACACAAGTAAGTTAGGGCTGTATCTCTAATGTTTTATCCTTCCTTTCATTACACCTGGTTACGTTACAGTTCAATTCTCAGGTGTTGCAGAAAATCTACCTCTTTGGACTGTAGATGGAAATAACTGTGAAAAAGTGATGCAGAAATCTAGTTTGTGCTAAACACACTGCTTTATTTTTACAACCCATGTCTGCTTTCATGAGGAAAAATGATAAATGAACAGGCAGTCTTTGTTTTGCTTTTCAAAAACATTTTGTAGAGATTTTTCACTAATGTGAATCTGAAATTTTATCTACTCGATTCTGTATAGATTAAGTAAATAAGTATGCTTAATATATTGGACTCTGAGTTTTTCTTTTAACATCACGTTCCTGTCTTCTAACTGAATCTACTGAAGCTGTATTTATTTGAAGAATCAAGAGTGAAAATTAAAAGGTGTGAAATTTGAGCTCAAGTGTATTGTTGGAGTGGGCTGCCCTGTGAAGGGGCTGTTCCAGGGCTGTGCTGGTGGCTTGCACGTTTCCTGGCACTGCACAGGCCAAGGGGTGAGTGAGTTCTGCACTCTGTGCTCACCCCACCTTGTGAGTGTCCTAAGGTGAGGGTCAGTCAGACCATGGAGGGCGGGAGTTCTGGCTGAACCTGCACCTGCCTGCTTTGAATTCTGCTTGTGCCTTCTGTCTCCCAGAATTTATCCATCATAGTTCCGTGAGGTACAGTGTGAAAAATATGGGGCATTATGTTAAAAATCAGGTTTTCCAGTAAGTTCATCAAGTGCTCCCCGTTCCATGGGATCATTTGTTACTAATGTACACTCTCCCAGTTTTCTGATAATGAAAAGTGTTCTGTTTGCCTTTTTTGGCATATTCCCTAACATTTGGCAACCTCCCTAAACTTCGTTTTTTTTCTGGAACTGGTTTTGAGTTCAGCTTTCCTTTGTGTCTTTTTTTTTAGGTAGCATTTAGAACTGCTCTACAAAAACATAATCTGATGTCTCTGTGACTCTTTGAAGGTAGTATTAATTTTTTAAGTGAAAAGAATTTGCTAACTTGTTTGAATATACCTGTTGTATAAAAGGTGAGCAAGGTCCTAGCCCTCAGCCTTTTGTAGAGCTGTGCCAAGTATTTTGGAAATTGAAGTACACTGCTTGGTTTTAGATGCTCTCCTTGTACTTCAAAGTATTCCCTCACATCTAAGCCTTGTCTACTTAAAGGGTGTTGCTTCTGCTCCTGTGTAAGCACCTCTGTTTCTCTCCTTCCACTGCATGCTGATACAGGAGTCACATCTGTTATTACTTCCTTGGATCTCTCCAGTCTTCCCAAGTTCCTTATGAAAACAGGTTTGATTTGCAAGCTTTTGCTAGAGGGAGATTTGTTTGCAGTTAATATCAGGGGATTTTGGCTTTCTCCTTTTTTAATCAGGTGCTAAGGCTCCCTTGTTAATGCACATGCACACACAGATTTGAGCTGTACTTCTCTTGTGTAGAGGAGGTGTGAGGGGAGAACCTCTTTCATCAGCTGCATTCTGAGCCCTCCAGCCCAGCTGCGGGAGCATCAGGCATGTGTTTGATGTACTGAAAGATAATTGCTTCTAGGCCTTTAGTAAGTTATTCCTCACAGGTACTTTTTGTTCCTTTCTGGTTTTGGTTGGTTCGTTTTTGGTTTACATTTTGATAATTCACTTTTTTGCTCTTGTTTAGTCATTTCTTCTTGAAGGAAGGCTATAGTTCCTTCTAACAGCCTAACTCAGTTCCAGCTAACTGTGCTAGCTTTTATGGATCTTGCTGACTCTGGCACCCATCTAGCCTGAACTTCTAAGTAACTTAAGAATATTGTGCTGCCTGTGAAGAATTTATTTTAATTTCCTTTAAAACTGTTTTTTATCTTTTAGCTTTGAGGTCGCATGTTGTTTTGGATTTCTTGTTCAAACAGGGTTCTGGGGTGTGCCTGTCTCATGGACTGCAACAGTTGAAGCAGGCCCTGGTGTAATTCCAGACTATGCTGAGAACAGTGCTCCTACAGATCTACTTCAGGAAAGTAACCTCTTAGAGCCTCTATTTAAATAGCCTCTGAATTTAAAAAACCCTGTTCAAGCTGAGGAGATGAATTTAAATCACTCGTTAATCTACCTACAGCCGTGTGACAGATAGTCCATACTGATGTAGTTCACTGTCACTTCCACTAAATTTATGTCCTGGTGTTAAAGGTCAAAATAACTACCTCAGTTCTGTCAAGTCCAAGATACCATACACAAGTCCAAGATACCATGCTGGTGTTTAACTCTTGTAAGTTGCTGGAGTAGTTTGCTTGGTTTCCCCACACACACACAGTGATACTCATATAAAACCATTTGATCTTGGTCATGTCTGTTTTATAAATCCTGCTCATCAAAGCTTTTGCTGGCTTTGATTTCACATCTGCTGTTCCCTACTGGGTGGTTACTGCCTCTTCTAACTTTTTTCTCCAGGATATGGATTTTTGTGCATGATTGATGTTTTAAAGGGAAAATCCAAAAGTGGAAGAATAATTGAACAGTATAGTTGAATAGTATGCATGTTTAAATACGCCTGGACTGGGGGAAGCTCTGGGTTTGAAATTTACAGGACAGAACCTGATGTTCAGAGAATTATGAAGAATCACCACACTGTACTTACCAGTGGCTGGAAAGCAACAGGTCAAACTGGGTGTTGACTTAAATACTTGTTCCCTGGAGAGAGTTTACACAGCTTTGTTCAGCTGTTCCAGTGCTGAAAAGGCATCTTGTGCACACAGACAATAATAAAGTATAGTATGAGTAATGGCATAAACCAAACAGCTACATAGCAAAAATTGCCTGGTTTCCAATAACTAATGCTCTCCAGGGTCTTGCATGCTGCAAAAGCATATGCAGTTCTTCGTACATAGTAAAGAAAAACCCTGAAATGCTTTTTGTCACAGTGAAGCAAAATGCAGGAATGTTTGTGGAGAAGAGTGGGAACAAAAATTTGTGATGCGCGCTAGTAGTGACCCCTGGCTTTATTAGCAATAAAAACCCACTCTGCCACAGTGCAAGAGTGCTGCTCTCCAGCAGTGCTGCTGTGGTCTGATGAGAGAGCAGGGATGAAGATCTTTATAATTCAACTTGTGGAAAAACATATCTCTTAAAATAAAAGAGTAGGTTTTAAATGTATAGTTTCACTGTCATTCATGTTGTATTTCAGTACAAAGATGAAATAATTTAGATTTCCTTGGTGCAGGCTGAAAACTTTGGAGATAAAAAATGCCCTTTATGCTGAAAAGACTGCATCAAATACATAGGTGTTGAGAACAAGTGAGGAAGTCACTCCCAAGTGGCATTTTTTTCACTTTAAGTTACCTTCTGTAGTTTTTGTTATAACTGTTCTTCTGGAGAAAGCCAATACAAAAAAGGTAGGTCTCAAAGCTCTTGTATGCAATCACCTTGAAAAGAAAGGCCAGTGGATGGAAAGCCTGATGGTGTTTCCTCTCCCCAGCATGTACCAACCTGCAGGAATAACATCCTGAACTAGGTATGCTCCATTAGTACTGTGGAAGCACACCTAAAGTAGCTTTTATCTAACCCAATAAGTGAGTATCTTGCTGGAGCTGTTGTTCAGGTTGACTGTTTTATTAGGTTTTTTACACTTTGCCTTCCATTGTATTTACTATTAACAAACAGCAGTTATCTCCTTCCAGTGGGGGGCACCAGCTTTTAAAACCAAAATCTTGAGGCACTCAGCCAAATAGCCTTAAATATTACGATTTTCCCACTGTTTCGCAAACATGCTACTCAGGCACTAAAAAAAAAGTATTTAAAAAAGTAACTTGCAAATTAAAAAGCATATTGGTCCCAGCAACACATTCTCACTCAGTAACAAAAAGCTTTAAGCCAACAAGATGTAGGCCCTCCTAATTAATGCTGGCTGCGAGACCAAGCTGTCCTAGAGCTGCCTAAAAAAGGCTGCTAAGAAGTTGCTGCTACTGAAGGAAGCGTGTGTGCACAGTTATTGAGACAATTCAGACTCAGGGAAAATAAAGCAGTGCAGAAGTTGTATTTATTGCAGCACTTTGAACTGCAAGTACAGTTAAAGATAATGAAATTATGCTTTCATTTTATTCCATAATAAATTATCCATCCTGCTGCCTTTTGGCAGGTACTGAATGCAGCCCTAGGCCCCAGCTGGCTGGCTCTTCCATGCTCTATGGGGGCGCAGCAGGGCTTTGTGGGACATTCAGGGTACCACCAGTGAGAGATCCATGCATCTCCACGAGTTCTCGGTGTTTGAGTAAAGAAAATCAAGAACACGCACAAACTTTTCACAATGTCAGTATCAGAGAGACTCTTCACAAGGGCATGGAGTGATAGGATGAAGGGCAATGACTTTTAACCCCACAAATGTAGGTTTAGATTAGAAATTAGAAAGAAATTCTTTACTGTGAGGCTGGGGAGGCACTGGAAGAGGTTGCTCAAAGGAGCTGTGAATGTGCCATTACTGGATATGTTCAAGGCCAGGTTGGACAGTGTTTGGGGCAACCTGGCCTAGTGGAAGGTGTCCCTGCCTGTGGCAGGAGGGGTTGGCAAACCAAACCCATATTTAGAGAATGCATTCATTTCCACTTCCTGTGCATGGCATTTTAGCATTTTTACACCCAAGAGCACCAGCTGGTCCAAACCTCAGTTAATCTAGTGGCCAAGCTGTCCTTTGGCAGATTCATGCTGTTCAGCATGTCCCGCTGCTACCTACCTGCTGAAATCCAACAGCATCTCAGCCTTCCAGGGGAATATTTAAGTTCTTTTGCACGTACCTGCATCACTTTTAATAGGAACCATTCTTGAAAAAGTGTGGAGAGAGGCAAGTCTATGCATGGTGACTCAGTGCCTACCAAGCAAGGGGCCCCTGGTAATAGCAGGTAGGGAATTAAAAATAAGTAGCCTAAGAAAAGCAGAGAAGAGCAGTGCAGTTAGCACACTCCACCTTCCCACTCCCATTCAGTTCGTGTGGCAGTAAGAAGACTTCAGTGAACAACCCCAACCATAACAGACACACAAAGCTGGAATCACCTGTTCTAGGGATGAGCTGTGCCATACATGCTGGTGCCAAGCAGCCAGTAGGTCTCTTGAAGTGAGCACTGAAGAGCACCAGCAGCAAGAAGGGTCCTGCTCTCTCTGTACCAGGAGCCACCACTGTGCTCTCTGGGAAGCACTTTTGTTTTTTCAGGAGTCAGGCCCTTGACATCTTCATTTCCTACTTTTCAAGAGCTGCATGTGTCAGAATGATTGTCAAAAGCAAGTAGGGCCTGGCCAAAAACCACCTCTAAATTCAGTGTTTATCAGTTGCTGTCACTTGCATTTCACCAGCGGGGTGGGGCAGAGAATAGGAAGAAAATCTCATGGGTACAGATGGAAGACAGTTTCAAAGGTGGGTGAGGGGGGAGTGAAACCACTCTCCACCTCCCAGGCCAAGGCCCTGCCAGCATCTGAGCAATGGCCACCATGAAAGGCCCCCTTTGTCTTCCTCTACGCCAGTTTGATTGCTGAGTGAGACCTAAAGTGAGGAATATCCCTTTGTTCAGTTTGGGTCAGCTGTCCCTGCTGTGTCTCCTCCCCACCTTATGCCCACACCCCACCCACATGATGTGCAAGCACTGCCCAGCAAAAGCCAAGACACAGGTGCATTATCAACACCATTCTAGCATACATTCAAGCAGCACCCAGCACTATATACACTTCTGGGATGGACATGCACTCCATCCCAGCCAGACCCTGTACAGGAAACTTCAGGCATGCAGCTCGAGCCCAGTAGCCTACTAACTTGTTACAATTCCAGTAGAGAGGAGAGCGAGAGACACATCAAGGAGTAACATTTTCAATGAAAAAAAATCGCATTTTCAGTACTGGTCACCCAAGTCATCTCCTTTTCAGGCTGAGCAGTTCATTTAATTAAGGCCTGTCTTAGGTAACTAAGAGCTTTAATTTAAACTCCAGTTAGACACTGACTTACATTTGTCTGACTGACAGCTCCCAAGGTAATCTGTAACTTCTCAGTAGATCTATGAGAAATACGGAGATATTTTACTTCTACACCGTCCAAATTCTCCAGCTTTTCAGTCAGCCTGAGGTTTAGAAGCAAACTGTACGTTATCTGGTATTTGTTCAGATTTTAATGTATTTTAAACACCTGCCCAATTGCCTCACTTAATATTCATCTAAAAAAGGTACAGGAAGGCTCTAACCAAACACAGGTGACACCAGTTCACTGAGAGACCACTGGCACCTTGGCACCTAAGAAAATACTGCAGGGTACTGCTTCTACCACTACTCAAAAAAACCCCACAACACACACAAAACCCACCAAAACAAATGCACAAATCAACAAACAAAATCAGACCACCAACCCCCCAAACCCAAAGCAGTTATTTGATTCTGGTCAAGATTTATACTTGAACTTTACAGGAGATATAGTGTACATCTCCATGGATTCCCCAAACCTCTTCTTATACCCATTCTCTTTGTGAAGGAGTCGTTACATACTCCCAATTTTTTTTGCATCAAGACAACTCTCATCTTCCAGACCTTAGTTGTAGGCTAAGTTATAAACTAAAAATGCATACTTTTATCACCACAGCAATTAAATTATATTCAGGCAAGAAGGCATTCACCTTGTGCCAACACACATTAAATACACCAAAATTTTTGACAAAAACTTTTATTTATGCAAAGCCAATCCAGAAGTGGTGTGTAAAAGTGAAAAGATTTTTTACATATTAATAAAAAGAGGTGGGTTTTGGTACATTTTTCTCTATGTGAAGAGTGAGGATTTGACTGCTTTATTTACAGTAACCCACTAAGTTTGTTTAAAAATATAGACACAGGTATTAAGTAATTCTTATTTTCTCTAAAGCTAATTGCTGTACAGTATACAACAGCTCAAAGTGCCCAAATAACCAAGGGTATGCCAACTTGACTATACAAGCTTTTTGTTTCCAATTAAGAATATTCTTGCTTTGATGTAATGCTTCTGCCCAGTGTTTGTTTTGGTTTTTTCTTTGGGGCCTTGTTTTATGTATACAGTAGTCAAATTATATTACAATGTCATTCCCAGTTGTTCCTTGAGGAAGAAAAGTTACATTCCTTGACCCTCCAGTTCAGCTGCTGCTATATCTGGTTCTTCATCATTGTAAATGTTTTCTGCCTGAAGACACAAAACATTGCATTACAAGTGCTGGACACAATCATTTTTAAACAATCTTCTACACTTCATATAGAAAAAATCTTTGATAATACCAAGGTGGCACAGCCATCATCCCCTCCTTGAAGGGACCTTCTCCCTGCCTTTTCTTGAAGGGCAGCCAAATTTAGGAATATGCACACAGTGGCTATATTTTGGCAGTTGCCTTCTTGTACTGTTCTATTTCAACAGCATAAGCACTAGCCATTTAACAACTAGTTTTACTATGATCATTTTATTTGGAATTATTTCAACCTCAGTCTGAACACACAAAACAAGAAGATGCATTAAAAAAACAGAACCCTGACACACACTTAACTCCATTACAGTTTTTTAACTTAATTTATTCCCGAATTACTTTATTCCACCTTTATAAGATAGCTGATCAATCTCCTGCAATGCAAATATGGCCTAATGGGTGAGTTAAAAGGCATCTTGCTTCACAGCCAACACATAGGGGAGGGGGAAAGAGTAAGTCTTGGCTAATATTGGATGTAAGTTCACAACTGCCACATGTATTCTTAACTAGTACCTAAGACCTGGACTCAAGAGTTAACTAGCAGTTGAATTTATTCAAATTGTTTTAGTCTTGGTTTTCTTTTCAAAGTCCTACACTGTTTGATTAGAGAGTAGCAAGTACAGGGGACAGACTACTTTCAGTCCTTGAAGGCTCAAGCTGCCCTAAGAAGGCTTTTCAGTTTCATTTATGCAACAAACTTCAGAGCAACTCAAGAGCTGTTGTGACACTCACCATTTGCCATATCTGCATTATGTTGTCCTCTGATACAGAACAGATTACCCAAGGCTCATTAGGATTCCAACTGAAATCTGAAATTTTGGCAGTGTGTCCTCCATGAATAAACTGTTTAAAAAAACCCACAAGCTTCAGTAAGCCATTTCATCTACAGAGAAATCTGTTAAAACCCAAGATTCTGAAGTTAAATTCATCATGCTAATGACTAACATAGAAAAACTTGCTACTAGAGGTTCACGATACAGACATAAGGAAGGCATGTGTGAAACCACTTCCCATTCATGGCTTATGGACATGGATGCAGTTGCTGAGACAGCATTTGAGACAAGTTTGTACTATTATAGCAACAACTGACACCCTCAAAATGGTGCCTCCTCACACAAGGCTGGGCTGTGAAATTCGTACTGATTACCTCTAAGAGCACTTCCAGAGGTACCCATAACATGGGGAAACCTTCAGAATTGAACAGAGGAAGCCTACAGCAAGTTAGAGCAATGTATTGGAAATCAGGGAGGTGAAAAGATTTATGAACTGCTGCAGTTTATAGCACAGTGACACGGCATCACACTGCCACACAGCATATGAGCACACTGAAACCTGAAGGAAAGCATACCAGCAGCTCAGGAGGACCATCTTCTGCATCCTCTGAAGACTGCTCTTCTCCAATTTTACTGTAAGAAAGTAGTTCACACTTTTTATTGATAATGACAACTGCAATCTGTATCAGCTTAACTGAATAGTTCCAGACCTTTGTTTCCAGCATTTCCTTTTACTATTGGTTTTTCTCACTGTGAAGTAACTATAAGCCTCAAGTATAAAACATCAGCTGTTTGGCACTGTTGTCACTGAAATGGAATCTTAACTTGTGAAGCACATGGAGGCAGAAATCACTTATTACTAAGGACACCAGAAAACAATTCTATAAGCAAAAATCCTGATGGAGAAGTACCTTAGATGTACTGTGCTGTTTCTATTTCTACACAGAAGACTGGGCCTGAGGTAAGCAAGCATGGCTAAAGAAGAGCACAAATCAAACCTGTCAAATAATGCAGCCCTTTTTATTAACCATCTGTTCATATATACTAACAGAAAGAAATTGTTCTTCACCTTAGATCCCAGAGATTAAGCCGACGATCAGTACCACTTGAAGCAAGAATTGTTTCATTATGAGGAGACCAGTGAACCTATTGAAAAAAAAACAAGAGAAGCAGCTACTGATTTCTCAAGCATAACCTGAATAACCAGCACCCTTGCCACTAATTTTCAACTATACTCTGTAAATCAGTTTCTTCCAGCATAAAGGATATCCAACAGATGAAATAGACTGCTTTCAAGTCTTAAGAGCTCTCAAACTGAACAGATGTTATTTCAGTGTTACAGATTTACCATATTTTATGAATGTTTAAAAAAAAAAAAAATCACTGTTACTTGCACCTAACTAAATAGGCAGAGTTCACAAAATTAGTTTTGAACCCACGTCCTCTCTATAGCACACCATTTTAGAGAAACCTGTACCAAAGGTACTAGCGAATAGCCAGTGTTTTTTCAGCAGTAAGTTGTTAACTACTTGACTCAAAGTCAAGTGGGGAAAGGCAGAAAGAGACTATATAGTACTGTCTGTAATTGTTAAACATAAAATAGGGAATTTTGGTTCAATCAATTTATTTGTGTCATAAGAACACAAATCTACATGTTCTTCTCCAAATCAGTGCTCTTCTTGTTTTTTTCCCACAGGTTGTGAGAAGTTTACCTACCTGAAAAATCTCATCTTTATGAGACTCAAAAGAATGGAGTTTCAACTTTAGGTTTCGAAGATCCCATAGAGCCACTGTCTGGGAGACAGAAGAAACAAGGAACAGTTTTTATTATAATGGCTTTCATCTAGAATACTTAAGAATTTAAAGTATACATGAGTAAAAACCTTGTCAGCAGAACCAGTTGCCAGAATGAATTCACTGTAAGGATTGAAGGACAGACAGTTGACCTCAGCTGTATGAGCATCTACTGAATGACTTGGCTTGGATGTGGCATTAGATCTTGTGTCCCAACTGTTGCAATGAAGGTTTTGGGGGAGTGTTAAGGGAAAGGCGGAAAGAGGGAGAGCAAACAAAAATAAGTTTTTACAGTAGGTACTTTTTCACTACTTAGTTTAAGTAGACTACATTATTACTAAACCCAACTCTGAAGCTACAGTTTTCATTCCAAAACCTTCAGTATTTTGTGTCCGTTTTACACAAGCAGCTCCCACCAGGAGGCTGACATACTAAATTACACCTTCTTTTCACATGATGTGAACACATTAAATGGCATGCAGATTTCAGTGATTCTGCACCGTTACTGCACTTAATTGCCTAAAAGAGCTACATGAAGTAATTCCAAAATTTTGATTTTTTTTCTTTTTTTTAATCGAAGTGCTCTGGACTAGGTCCACTGGCAGCACAGAGCAGGCACTATCCAGAAACCTCCTATCCCCAACTTACATCATAAGCTTCTGATCATCTGCGACAGATCCAAACAGCGATTCATGGAGCAGATGCCATGCCACGTCTTCTACTACTGCAGAGTGCCCAGTAAAGATGGCTTTCGCATCAACAATCTTGTCTTCTTTTGGCCCAGCACTTATATCCCATAAACACACTGTCTGTAAATAAGTTACATTCTACTGAAATGCAGACTCTGACTATTATCTGTCAAACAAATAATCAATCACATTCTGCACATAAGCAGAGAGATAAACTGAAGCAGTTCTTTTGTTTTTGAAAACTTAATATGCCGTAAGTCGGAAGAGAGCGAACTTATCAATCAGTTTTCTGTTAAGTTTGAGGCCCAAGGATTACTTCTGAGGTCACAAAAAGCATTTTACACTTTTAAAGTCCACAAAGAAATTTATAAACAATTAGTTCAATTATCTTTGAATTTTACTAATTTATGGTCTCCACCCAACCGAGTTTAAAGGGCTTATTCCAGCAGACTACTATAAAAACATTGCTCGCTCTTCATCAAGAGCCTTAAAAAGAACTTGTTGATTACAGCCTAAAGCCAACTGACAGCCTTCAGAAACAGAATTACAATGTGTGAGAACTTTCCCACATAGCAATACACAGCTGCACTAAGCCAGATTTTCTCTAATTATCTATTACAGCATAAATTAAGAGGAGTTGGGGTTTTTTAATAGGGGAAAAGACGTGGTTTTTACATGATCATCTGATGCACTGAGAAGATGTCCACTCAAATTTGAGTTCCATGATAAGCCATAGCCTTCCTTCTGGTGTCCTCTTAATCTAAGGTCAGGATTACACTCTCCACTTGGGTCTGAAAGAGAAAAATTCCTTCCATTTAGCATCACCTTGCACACCAATCCAAAAGAGCATCATTATCACCTAAGACCTTTGTTTCTGTTGCAATAATTATAGTTTACATTTGAACCTCTTTAGGGAGTGCTGCTTCTAACATGATTCTCTTATGATATTGAGCATAACCAAGCAGTTAAGGTCAGTGAAGATGTGGGACTTCTCATTTGGATTCCAGAGCTCATCATCTCTCCCCCCAGGTCAGAGTTAAACAAAAGTTTTACAGAAGTTTTTACTCCTTGAAGACAAGATGCATTTTGATTAACTTTGAAGAGTCTGACCCACCTGGTTTTGAAGGATGTTTAGTGTAGTCAAATACCAACACATCAGCAGACGGTGTTTTTGTTGCGATGATGCAGGGATTCTGCGGCATGTAACGAGCACGGTTCACTTCACCTTCATGATTAATTTTAATCTCCATTTCAATTTTGCCAGTCACAGATCCAAAGCCACCTAACTCTACATTTGTCAGAAATATGGGAGTTTTATCACATCAATTGTTTTAGACTGTTGAAGCAGCATTTCACAGAATCTTCCCCACTTCAAGAAACAGTGGTAGGCATCTTATAAAATACAAGAAAGACTCATGGCACGTGACACAACAGCACTAACACTTTTGATATTTGAAATTCTCTTTCAGAGCTTTAGTCTCTACTTGAGGCAGATGTGTACCTGTTTTCACCACAACTGACAGAGCTGCTAGAAATGCTAGTAGAGACTGTATGTATAATGTTACCTAAATTCTTCTGAAACAAAGACTTTTCTCTTTTTAGTCACAATTAACAATATAGAATTAGTGTGGACCAGTAAGGATACATCCACTTCGGTATTTACCAGAAAGTTATAATATTATGAGAACAACTAGAAATGATACTGCTAATAGAGAATCTAAGAATGCTGCATGCCCACCTCCTTTCTCACTGTCATAGTGCGAAGCGTCAAACCGATCGTCATTGGGAATCTGGACTCTGGCAACAACCAGGTGGTTCTGTTCGTCGGACGTGTGCGTTCCCAAAACCAGCCAGTGTAGAGCATAATCCTTTCCTTCTGGCCTGTTTAGAATAATAAATGCATGGAATAAGATTATGTGCTCAGTTCCAGAAGTTTCATAGCTATAGCATCAATAACCCTGAAGATCCAAACCTCTTCAGGGAGCTAGAAAAGAGACACTCATGTAAGAAATCCTTCCCTTTGTCGCAAAGACTTGTGCAGTAAAGCAAACTAGACTCTGACATGAGCAAGCCAAAGATACAACCAGCAGGGCTAGAGTGACAAAACACGCCAGTAAACATTGCCACTGTGCTTGAAAGGGACAGTTACAGTTTGCACAACATCTGAAGGTGACACCAATACCTACTTCAATATAATTTCCCTAGAAATCTCACACTATTGATTTAGAAAGCAATCAGTACTACTTTCTATAAAACACAAATACTGAGGGGACAAGTGGCAACTTATTTTAGTTACTTCTCTAAGAAGTTTTTACCAGTTATTTTATTTCAGATGCTCATTTTTTAATACTGTACAAATCCTAGTTAACTAGAATCAAATTTATATTTTAGTGGTTAAATGCAACATTTAGTTAAAAGAGAAAGGCTGGATGGACAGTGCCATTTATCTCTGAAAGCAAAAAATTGAGCAGTCAAAACCAAGCAACTTCTGCAATCTTGAAAGCAACAAACTAATTATGTTGCCTGAATGCAAGCAATCAGGAATCATGTGGGCAATCATAAACCACTATGGGTATTACTACATCACTTCCATGTGAAGAGGGGGAAAAATACAAAACAAAACAAGAAACACACAATGCACATGCACTTACTTGCATCAGGAACAGGTGTCTCATCATGTCAGGTGCAATACAAAGAGGCAGTCCTTGCCTTAAATGGCTTACATATTTTGACACTGGATAATTGGGAATATCAGGTTTAAAACTGAATATTAAGTCAATCTGCAAAATATGAGGCAAGCAGAAGTGTTCCTCATACGGGCTTGCACACCCTCCAATCCCCACTTCATTTCCTCCATGCCATGAATAGTTAGCTCACATCTCAACATTGTCTCCAAACATTCTAGTATATCAAATCAAGGGATCATCTAACCACCAAGTAAAACATCACATATATAAGAAATATATATTATATATATAGAATTTTATAGAAGAAAAAGACCATCCTCTGATAATTGCAAGAAGGTTACACATAAGATATTTTAATGCCTAGCTCCATCCAGTCTATAACAAAATAGAGGACCCAGTCCTTGCCCACCACCTCAGTGGAGCCCTAAGTGGTTATTGCCACAATTCAAGTTCTATAGTAGCTGGCACATGAACAGATTCTACCCCCACGTTCAGGATTCTTTAAGAAATTACCCACTGAGCCCACAATTTTCAGGGGAAGGTGGAAGAATAGGAAACTTAAGATGTGTGAAATCAACAATGAACCAGGTACAAAACCAGGACATGAAAAACCAGTTTCAGAATCTTGTCCAGACTTTAAAAGAATGAAGTCTTGCCGAGACTAAAAAAAAACCCAAATCATCAGAGACAGATACTATAGCTTGGGCAGAACAGTAATCTGTAGTGTATATGAGGAAAAAGTCTTCAAGAACAAGCTAATTTAGTAGATAAATTTATCTGATCAGAATTAACTATTGATGAGTGATTTATTTAGCAATAAACTGAGAAAGATTTCTCTGCTCACAGCTCACAACACCCTCTGCTAGGCTAAGCCAGAGTTCTGTGAAGTATCAACTTTTGACTTTTTTCCTCCGTGCCTCTGCATACCCAAAGGGTTCTTAAAGCTGCAAGCAAAATAAAGTGTTAGAAGCTCACAAAGACCAGTCCAACGCAAACTGTTCTCTGCTGGCGCGGTTTTAGGCCCAGGTTCGCGCGGCGGCACACGGGGCTGCAGGCCGGGCAGCCCCGGCCCCTTCCCGGCCTGTCCTCCCAGCCCTACCTGGTCACCTCGGGCAGCCACTGCACCGTCAGGCTGGGCCACTCCAGCGCGTGTGTCAGCACCAGATCGTACAAGAACGGGGTGTTCTTCTTCCAGATCTTGTACTCCTCGCTGATGACGCGCTCCTCCACCGCGTCCTCCAGCACTGCGGGAGGGGAGGGCAGGGAAGGAAAAGGAAGGGAAGGGATGAAGCGCGGCACGGAGCGGGGCGAAGGGGCAGCGCCACGGCCAGGGCCATTGCGGGGAGGGGACTGGGCAGGAGCGGGGGAACCGCAGGGCCCCGGGGGCAGATAAGCACTGCCCCTCCATCCCCGCTCCGGCTCCCCGAAGGGATCCGGGGCGCCCCAGCCCCGGGCACACCCGCCCTCCCTCAGCCTCCCTCACCCACCGCCGGCCGGGGACAGGGACGGGGGCTCCTACCGTCCTTGCTCGCCATGTCGAGTGAGACCGGGGAGTGCAGGCGAGGCAGGCGGGAAGGGAAGAGAAGAGAAGGGAAGGGAAGGAGGAGGCGGGCGAGAGCCAAAGACCCCCGCGAAGCGCGTTCGGGAGGGGAGGGAGGCGCCGGTGCCGCCCCTGCCCCGACCCGAGAGCCCCCGGCCCGGGAGGGGAGCCGGGCTGGGACCGCCCTGGGGCCGCCCTGAGGGCCGGGTTGAGTCGGACTGAGACCGCCCTGGAGGCCTGGCTGGGGTCGGACTGGGACCGCCCTGGAGGCCGGGGCAGGACCGCCTTGACGGTCGGGTTGAGTCGGGCTGGGGGACGGGCTGGGGCTGGGTTGCGGCCGGATTGGAGCTGGACTGAGGGCCAGGCTGGAGGCCGGAATGGGGTCGGGCTGGGGCGGAGCGGCCGGGGAGGGGCCGGGCGGGCCGCGGGAAGGACGAGGAGAAGGGGACGGGGAAGGGGAAGGCGGTCGTGCCGGGCCGTGCCGCGCTGTGGCCGCGAGGGGGCGCTGTGGGTAAAGCAGCGCCGCCGCGGGCACCCGCGTTAATGCCCGCGTCTGAGGTAATACACCCTAAACCCTGCCGAAAACTTAGGTATTAATCCCACCGCGCAACCAGCAGTTATGGAATCATTGTGTCGTAGAATGGCTTGGGTTGGAAGGGACCCCAGAATCAGCTCGATCCAACCCCCCTGTCATGAGCGGGGGACCTTCCACAGACCGGGTAATTCAGTCTTGAGTGCCAGTGGGTGCAGAGGCCACAGCCCAACAGTGACTGCTTTTCAGCAGGGGTGCTCGGGGTTGCTTAATCTTCTGGGAGAAATGTAGGTTTGAACTGTTTTCTAGTTACAATTACGGCACGGAAGGTGCTGAACTGAAATACTGAACTGAACTACTGAACCCTCAGGTCATGCAAATCAGTCAGTTATCCCAATTTTAAATTCCGTTGCCCTCTGAAAGGGGTAGTGGTGGTGTCTCATGCTCTGGCGAGTGACACGGCTTCATGTACACAGCCATGTACAAATCAAACCTACAGCCTTACCCCCGTACAAATCAAACCTATAGCCTTACCCCCGTACAAATCAAACCTACAGCCTCACCACTATCCCTTGCTCAGCCTTGCTGATCTCTCCTTTCACCTATTACTAGACAAAAGACCCGGTGTTCAAGGTCAGGTTGGATGAGACTACAAGCGACCTGGTCTAGTGGGAGGTGCCCCTGCCCATGGCAGGGGGCTTGGAACTGGGTGATCCTTAACATCCCTTCCAACGCAAACCATTCTATCCTTCAATTCAGCTTAAATGAACAGTGTTTGCCTTAACCAGGGTAGATCTTTCTGGCAGCTAATTACACTTTACAGCATAATAATGGAAATAGAGGCAGTTAGGAATCAGGTTACATTCTCCCAAATGCCCCTAAAGATTCTAAGGAAGTTTTTGCCTCCAAATTGCATTTGTTTTCTTGCCATATTGTGACTTATAGTCTGAAGACGAATTCTTGCTTCAGTATTAAACTGATGGAGATGAATCCCGTATCACTGAGGCTCATATGCCTGGAGTCCCATAAGGGGAGGAAATCAGCTCTGTAGTGGAGCTTACTGTGCTCAGCTAGAGATAGTGGCAGGAGAGAGAGGGAAACAACCAAATAATAGCTGTCATTAAATTTTAATTTCCCCTCTGTGAGAACACTCTTCATGGGCTGAGCCTTCTAGGCTCTGGTCTCCAGTTTTTCAAACAAGGAATCCAGTTACGGAAAATGTTTGTGTGTAGGAGAATCCGAGGCTGGTAACAGCAGCCAAAGGCTGTAGCATGGGAACTGGGGAGAAGGCTGAGGAAGGCAGCCAGCTCTTCCAACAGGAAGCTTTCCCCAATGAACATTGCTTTTCTGGCCAGCACGTTAAAAAACACAAATCTTTCGGTGATATAACTATATATTAATATATATAATAATATATATTATATATTAATTTATAATAGTATATTAATATATAGTTATTATATTATATATTAATATATAATATATATTAATATATATAACTATATATTAATCTTATCCTTAACCTGCACAAACTAGAAATAAACCTATGCATGGCTCACTTACTCAAAATGAGAATCCTGATAAATTACTTGGAAGTTGTACAATAATCAGCTCCATAGGAGTACATGAAGGAGTATGTTAACGCGGATGCAGGGCCTTGGTCGTGCCAGATGTGGCACCAACTTCCTTTTGGCAATGTTTACTAGTTGCTTTGGAATTTGCTGCCAAGTATGTGTCGACTCCTACAAAGTGCCGAGGCTTTCCTAAAACATTTGAGAGTGAAGACCGAACCTTTCAGAGCCTGTCTGTTGTTGCAGAGTGTTGATCACTTAAGCCTTCGGATACTGGATAAAGGAAATCTCTGTCATACTTCCTGGCTTTAAGTGACCTCTCTTAGCTGTCACTGAGGGGTGATTGCATGGCCCCTTGAAAGATGAAGCATGTATGAGTTTTTGGGTGGGATGCTGTTTGTGCTTTTGCTGTAAACAGTATCTGTGGCCACAGCTTACCTGGAATATGATGGGGAAAATGTGAATTAGTTTTGCAAAATAATGGTCAAAATTGTCCTTCAATGATGTCATGTAGGGCTTGGCTGAACTGTCATGAAGAATTACTCCCTGACCCTCCACAAATTTTTGCAGACTCTATTTAGGATCTGGAAGTTGAGCTGGATTGTAATAGGCTTCCAGAATTACTTCTAGCTTTGGTGAACAAAACCTATCATGCCTATCTGTCAAAATACTTGGTAAGTGACCAGCACAATTCTCTTCCCCTTATTAATGATTACACTTGCACACAACCACATTTTCTTTTCATTTAAATCTGCACACCAAAAATCCTGTTATTAAGTGCTCTTCTCCCATTGAGATTGTCGTGGAAAAGACAATTTATAACACTACATCTATCAAAGACAGCACATCATTGACTCTTATGTTGGTTATTTGCAATTCATCAGCATGGTCACATCTGTGACCACACATCTAAAACATATCCTTTGATTCCCACACTTTGTAAGGAAAGCAATTATCCAAGCCTGTTGTTCATCACTTTCAGTATGTGTAAAATGTAGTACAAATTAGTTTTGAAGTAAAAGAGTGACTTGAATCATAAGCTTTATTTTTATTAAGCTATACTTCTTTCAAACCTAAGCATGAAATACTGCATTTTCATTTCAGTAAAAAATCTGCCGTCTCCTGCATCCTCAACTGTATGTGCTTCGTAGTGCTTCAAGTTGCCAGATACACTTATGAAGAATCACGTGCACTTGTTAATTTCTCCTTGAAGATATGTATGCTGATTTCTTACTCTGCAAAGAATCAGCTGGCTTCCTGTTGCTTATGTCTCTTGCACATTATGCAGAGCTGATAGATGTTCATAGCACAACTCAGCAAGTAGGTGTAAATATTACTGAGAATGACCATCTCAGTCAGAAAAGTGAATAAAGGAAATCAAGTTTGCACAAAAACTCAAAACTGCCCCTTGGAAAAGTAAAGTAGCAGCCTCAATGTTTATTATTCTCTAATATATCTACTATCATTGCATAGTCTCAGTACCCTGATTGAAATAAAGCATCATTTTCATCAAACATGTAGATAAGAAAAGCACACCTTGGTTTAAGTGATGCAAACATCCACTCAGAATTTCTTGAAATGTGACTGTGTTTATTTTCTCCACTGCTCATCCAATATTTCTTTGTATTTATCCAGCAATTATCATGTCCCCAGTATCAATCACACTGAACTAATACCTTGCTGTCACAAAAAATCTCGAGCTGTAGCAGTGTCTTGGACTTGTTCTCTGTGACGTGCAGTTTGGGATTTGTCTAATGACAGCATGTCTCTGATGGTTCACTTCTAAATAGCCATGTCTGTGTTTTATCCTGATGTGTAACATCTGTATGCTGCATAGCCACGTGCAAGTGACAGCTTTGCTCGGCAACGAGCAAAGTGCATTTGAAGGAATGTCAGTACTTAGGGCAAGGCATGACTCACTGGGATTTTATCCAGCATTGTAGACAAATACTCCTCTTGCACCTTCTTGTTGGGATTGTTCCCACCACTGGAATGTTGTAGCAGGAACTCATGAGCTGCAAGTTTTGAGTAACTAGCACCATTTGTCACACTTTCAGCTAACCACTGCAGATTGCATTGAACTCCATGTGGCAAATGAGAAGAAATTCTGTGGCAGTCTTGTGCATTCTTTCAGTATGCAGGAATATAAAATGTTTTACCTTTGACGCAGAATATTTATACTGTGAGGTACAAACTAATCTTGTTCTGTGTAAGAAGACCCTCCTTCCCCTCCTGAAGTAGCATTAATGCTGCACTAAGCTAAGACTAATAAATCCAACCCTGCTGAACGCTTTTTTTGTTGTTTGCATGGACAGGGCAATACTCCTTCAACAACTGGGCTTGCTGGGAAATTTCTGTGCTGCATGGCATTTGTTTAACATTTGCTATGGTTTTTATTTTTTAATAATTTCATATAGACTGGCCCATAAATTGAGAAATATATATATCAACATTTACATAACTGTCTTGGTGCACTTTTATTAATTTTGCAGGGAGTAGAGGAACTGGTTGAATTACAGAAGAGCAGGGGAATATATGAGTAGTTCACAGGTCATCTCATGAAACAGAACTGCAATATGTGCTGGATTGAGCACTGTGTATTTCCAATATGTGTTGTCATTGTATAGTCTGCTGTAGTTCTGCAGCCTCTGGCCGGTACAGGTTATTGCCCATATGTGGAGTTTGCTGACCTGTAGGGATATTAAAAGAAATGGCAGAGAATAATTTGCTCAGTAGAAAATACCTTGGCTTTTTGATAGAAGTAGCAGATGTGCAAATTTTGTACAACAATCTATTTTTCTAGAAGTGCAAACATTTAAATGAGTGCCAGTGGGGAGATTTTCAATGAAATGGAAGGAGACATCTGACTTCTGAAGCTTCCAGCATTTGGCTCAGTGGAGTTTCTCATTGCTTGTTGCCCTGGTCTTCCTCCCTGTGAACTTGGAAGAACTTAGGCAGCAGGAATGGGGTAGTTCCCAGCCTGTGTCTGGGTCATAGGAATCAGAGGAGACTGTAATCGAGAAGCTGCTGTTTTCAGTTATGTGGAAAGGAGTAGAGGCAAAGTGCTGCTCTCAATGATGTGCTGAAGCATCGTGAAGCACAGGAAAGCCTAAGCCTTCTGTGCCAAAGAAGGTGAAAGTGAGTTGTTTATTATAATCCATTTCCTCTTCAACTTCCACTCTAGGGCTTAAAAGCCTCTGCAGGTATTCAATGAAGGAAAATGATCTCTGCTCTTGCCTTCTAATCTCTGGGAATGTCTCTCCCCACCTGAGCTGCCTAGACTTATTTTTCAGAGACTTCTCTGAGGTCACCATATGGTTTCCTTCTGTGTTCTTCACTTTTAATCGTTTTGAGAATTGAAGCAATTAATAACAGCATTATCTTCAAGGTTCTGGATCTCTCAGAGGCGAATCCACTGAGACAGGAACTATGCCAAGTTGTTTCAGCTCACTGATCAGTTTCTGTGGTAATGAAGATTTTTGTTTGTGCTGTTTGATTTACTCAGTCTTTATGGCAGAACACCCTCACATGTAGTCTTTGGAAGCTCCAGGGATCTTGACTTTTATGTGTTGCCTTCTTTCCAAAGGTTTTTAATACTGAGAACCACATTCCTGCACAGAGCGTGTATTACTGGACAGGTGTTACGTCAGACATCTGTGCAGCTTTTTACACTGGGGGCAAGGGCTGAGGCCAGAGGAACTATGGATTCACAGCATATTACAGACATCATGTAAGGAAAGAAGGAGCAGGCAGATGGAAGATCTGCTGAGACAAGGTTGGTGCCTGTTTACATTTCCGCAGTTGGTTCTAAAACTGGTGGGTACCCAAGCATCTTACAGTATCCAGCAAATAAACTTTGCTGCTCTTTCTGCTCTTTCTTCCCAGCAGTGTCTGCAGATAAAGTGGCATAGCCATGTGTTCAGAAATGGGAGGGAAAAAAAGGATAGTGGCACTGCCCTGTCAAGTCAGTACTGTACTTGAACATATTTTGCAATTAACAGTCTGTCTTATATCCTTAGGGGCCAGTTCAATGCTGTTAATGCCATTTTGCAATACGTTTCAGAGTATGTTTTTATGAACAGTTTAAGCCAGTCTAAGACCATAATAGTGTCAAAAGGAGTAGACCTGGTCTCCCTTCTTGCTCTCCAGCCTTCTGGCCCTGGCTTGCCCAGTGCTAACAAAACACAAGGTCAGTTGGGAGCTGAATCAGGTCCCCGGTCCAGGTGATTTATTTTTTTTTAGCAGAGTTGTTTTTCAGCCACAGGTAATCAATCTCAGCATACTGACTGCACATCTTTCTGGTCATAAACCTGTATCAAGGAGAGTACATGACCATGGGCAAGAGCTGGGTTTCCTACCCCATTCGTGTTCCAGTTTCAGATTAGTTTGCACCACTTGTGAGACTGCACCACAGACCATGCAAGTCAATGTCATGTTTGCACTCTGTTGCTGTTTCACTGCTGTGTCTGGAGTGTTCAGTTCCCTGAACAGCCAGCTAGTAGAATTGTCTCTCTGCCACTTGTCTGTCTCCTGCAGATAAAGAATCTGAGAAAGAAGGTGAAAACTCCATTCACATGCTTTCATTTATTGGCATGGAAGGAAAGCTTGAAAATTTCTACTTAGTTACTGGTATAAGCGGGATATATAATTAGGACTTCAGGGGGAGATAACTGAGCTAAATATGAGTACAGGAACTCCCAGTGTCATGGGACACTATTAAAACCTTATTTGACACGCATTTAAAATATTCTTCAAAGGGTTTTTTTAAAGGAAAAAGCTTTAAAAAAATTGCTCCTTTGCTGAGAGGCAGTACAACTGGATCAAATTAAATAAAACCTGAATTTTAAAAGCATCTTGTGTTTTGAGATACTGCAGAGAGCCTCTTTATCCGAGTATCTGAGACTAAGCATCCATCAGCTGAGGAAATCCCTAACTCTAGGGGCTTTAGAAAAATCTAATCTTTCATATTTGAACTATTTCTCTATACAGCTGGAAATCTAATGTAAACAGGGTCTAAGCAACTTGGCCAAAGTAATTTAGGGAATCAGAACTGATGACTGCTAATACTAGCTCAGGTTTCTAGCCACATGCCCAGAATGCTAACGTTGGGCTTTACTGTTTTGTGGTTTTCTTTTATTCTCTGCTGTGAGGTGCAGTGGGGGAATAGTAGAGCAGTGGTGATTTATAACACCTCTGCTCTGTTTCTTAAGAAGGACCTGTTTTTTGCAGAGAGACAAATAGAGACTACATGACACCATGTGAGATTCATTTTTGTCTCTCTGTGGCTTTAAAAGCCGTTGCACATGGGAGGTTAAGGAGGGTGTGAATAACCCCTTTTCTTTTTCGGAGGAGTGACACAGATGCCGACATTGGATGTCAGAATGGCTCTGTTATTAATTATGTGTTACTGTTACATCTCCATACCACAGGCACAGGTCAGCACTTCAGTCTGTCAGCACTCTGCAGACACTGCGGGAAGATGCCAGTTATTGACCTGAAGATCTGTCTTACTCTTAGATTTTGAGAATAAGACAGTTGGATACAGGAAGACAGGACCAGGCAAGATGGCAATTATTGGTGAGCAAAATAAGCAGCTCTCATGGTCGCAACCTCCCTGGCAGCAGAGAAAATACAGAAAGATAATTGAAATTTGAATTTGAAAGAGATAAAAAATGGCTTTATGAATGCTTATGGGAGGGCTGTGCCCAGGTGAAATAAACAAGCAGGGGGAAAAAAAGGGATAGATAACTTTTCAGAGAAGACTTTTTTTTTTTTTTAAATTGGTTGCCTCCACAACCAATGAGTTGCTTTAGAACCCTGATTGTAAGTCTTCTGGGGCTATAATTAGCATTTTAGTTTGGACCAGGAGTGAACTTTTGAAGCAAACCTTCTGATTGTTCCCACTTCGAGCACATTGGTTTACACTGCAGACTGGTCACAGAGCACATGAACTGGATCCTTCTTGAGCGAAACTAAATCAGAAGTGTTTCATCTGCCAGTCAGGGGGGCAGATGTACAGAACCAGACAAAAGATAATGTAAAATAATTTACACACTCTCCCTCCCTCTGCCACCAATATATTTAACATGGAGTCAAGGTCCACAAAACAAGTCGATCTATTCCTATGGCATGTCACTACTTCCTAGTGGTAGACGTAAATTACCTTCTTCCTTTGATATTTTTTGTTGAAAGGAATACAGCTTTTTGATAGCCTTTCAAGTGCATTTTGCTTCTCTTTCTTAAGCATGTTGATATCTGATTATCTGTAATGCCTCAGGGGCATTTGCTCAGGTAGCATTATATGCTTTGCTTAGTATTTATAGTGAAATTGTACCCATTCCAGGGCAAAGTTTCTGGATCCATAGTAGGCATCCTGTAAGTGAAAATTATGTATTGAAGGTAGATCTCAAATGCCTACTCAGCATTTTGGCAGTAGCACATAGGAAACACACAGTTAAAGATAGTGAAGGTCAGAAATTCTGTCTCAAGGGATTTTGAATTGAAATGTGAGAGTTCTAAAAAATATGTTACAGGTTTTAACAGAACATTTGGAAGCACTTTTCCTTCTTTCCTATGTGTGGCCATGGAGTCATTCATCAGTCTCTCCTCCACTCTTACTTGGCTCCGCAGTGGAAGTATCATGGGGCAGTATACTGTTGATCTTGTATGTGTTTTATTAAGGCCTAGCATGCTCTCAGATCCCACAGAAGAGTTCAGAAGAGAAATATTCTGGTAACATGTGGAACACAAAGAGTTGAGCTGGTGGACTCAAATGTGGAAATACTCCCCCGTCTCCACACACTCAGGGAAAGGGAAGGGAAGAATTTACCACAAGTTGTTAAAGGGTAATGTAGCACACTCTCACAATCAACCACAAGGAAAAGTAAGACTCCAGAGAGGTGAAATCTGGTTGCTCCCTCAGACTTTTCCCTGGACTGATACAGCTACTACCCACAGCTTCTCCTGTAGTGCTGTGTCTTAAGGCTTATCAGTGTACGAGATGGTGGTCACAGAAGAATCCCAGCTTCACTGGGACTGAACTCCCACAAGAATTAAGGGCAATAAGTTTCACCACTTTTCACCACAAATCCCAGGCACATTTATTCAACAAAGCTTTTGTAATACAATACAAAGAATAGCATCATGGGCATTTAGTAGCAAGGAAAAAAAAGTAATGCCACGAATAAAAGCACAGAACCCTCCTCTTAAGAAGAGATAAAAGAACACTAAACTAAATGTTAAAAGATTCATGCCACACTTGCAATTCATTCTTAGAAGGACTTAAAAATTGCCATGAAGACAATAAAGCTATTTTAATATAAGAGAATCTTCAAAATACATTAAGTAGTATTTTTCTAAGTAATTGATAATGGCATTTGTGTGTTGTTCACATAACAATACAAAATTAAGTCTGTGTAAAGAGCTGTTCTGAGTGGAGTAGGGCAGCATGTAATAATATGCATGATGCCTATTTTTTCAGACATCAGCTTGTCCCTCCTGTTTCTGGGATAACAGCAGCTTGCAGGAAGCCTGAAGAAGTGCCACAGTACATACTGTCTCTGAGGAAAGTGAGCAATCAGCTGCTGAGACTGAAATTTTGCAAGTGCTGGGCAGCAAGCTGGTTTGGGAGTCCGTGCTGTATAGGTAGGTGCAATACTATTCAGGATTCTCATTTCTTTGTGTTTAAAAAGCAGCAGGACCTTTATAATGACTACTAGGTGATCTTTCTGCATAAGGCACGGACTTCCAAGTCTGCTAACAGGATCATGTTTGATCGCTTCAGAAATTCTTACTAGCAGAGAGAATTTATGTTAGAAGAGAAAAAAAAACAAACTTTTTTTGGCACAGGTGTTGCCGCTGAGCTAAGAGAAAAGAAGCCTCCTTACAAAAGTTAGTGAATACACTGCATAGCAACTAATGTTTGGTTTATTGCATACAGTAATCCTGAAATACCCATAAGGGTTACAGCATTCTGCAAACTAATTTTCTTGTGGGAAAGTGAAGGTTAGAAACACTCAGAGTATATCTGTACTGGTAGCTAAGTGAAGCCATATCTAACTAAGCTTTACCCTAGCAAATGCTGTAGAATTCTGTGGAAATGGGTAAATGGCTATATTTCTAGATATATATCTTTTTTAAAAATAGGAAATATCTGAGTTTGTGTGTGGGTATGCATTGCTTTCCATCAAAATAGTCCTTTTCTCCCCAAAAAGAAGCAGATATGGAAAGAACAAGCACATCTCATAGCTAAAAGATGCTGTTTCTTGTGATGTCCTGAGTTACAGTTTGTTTGCTGAAGGGTATACTGTGAGATAATTCTGTGCCATTTTGCTATACACAGCTGTATGACAATATCATCTGAACTGACCAGTTCAGGATATTGATTGGCAAGGGATTAACAGAGTTACCAGAGCCAACTCTTACTCTGCATAAGCAATCACGCCATACATTTCCACCCAAACTCATCAGATTTCACTCACAGTTTCAAAACTGTTAACTAATGTTGACTTGCTGTTTATATTAGAAAACCTCCATTTGCCCACAATTACACAAATTTGAAATAGCTGAATGAAGTGTTGTGAGAACAGAATCAGAATTTCAGAACCATTCAGCTCAAGACAACAGCAAACTTGTTAAGTAAGTCCCTAACAAAGTATTATCCTGCAGGAGATACACAGTCTTTGTAAGTTGTTAGTACAACAAAAGACAGTACAATACCTTAGGCAGACAGAAATTTTAATTTACAATTTTCTTAGTAAGTTGATTCTACTCACTCACACTCTTATGTCCACATACTTGCAAGTACTAAGACATGCATGCCTGACCAGTTTTGCCAGGATGACCTGTATGTCATATGGATTACAACACCAAACAGCTTTCAGGTCCTCACTCTGCCTCCTGAATTCCTCTTTATTGGTGATAATAGATTTGGTTTGGACAGGGTTTTATACTCTCTAGGCATCAACAGTTACTGTGGGTCAATATTTTTGCCTCACACCCTTGTTTATTTTACCCTCCATAAATCTTCAACAAGACTGCTGCCTGTTCTGTTTGTTTGCTCATTTCACATATCTTTATGACTATGGTCTGGCTCAATGCTGAGATAACAGGAAGAGGAATGGCTCGTCCACTGTGCTACAGCTTTGTTGCTTTGCTCCATTGTTTCTACTGGTGCTTTTGTGTGCACATTTCCATCCATCTGAATTCCAGTATTTCTGTTACATAGCTTTATAGACTGTAATGGCAAAAAAAGTTTTCCTGCCATTCACTGTAAAGAAACTCTCCACACATCTGAGCATACTGGACCGAGGATCCAGGGCTATGGCCCCAGGAAACTGCATTGCATGCCAGAGTTGCTCTCCAGTGCATTACCTCAAGGGCCATCATTCGAGTGTAACTAATTATTACTCTGCAATGAAGTCAACTAAAGGTCTTTTCACATGCCTGGATATGCCTTTGACCCAAGGTTATTACTGCTTTCTAACCAGTGTTCCAATACCCCAAAGAACAAGGTGTGTGAATGTCTCTCAGCTTGTATGAAGATACAAAGCTTATATGAAGAAGTAACACTTTTTATTGGCAAAACTGAAAAAAACCCCAAGCCCCCAAAAAACAAGCATTCAAACTCAGAGTTCCTTCAGCAGGCCACTCAGGGTACAAAAACACTTTAATGACAACTAATGTAAGCCTTGCAAATACATATTCCAAGCTGTTTTTTCTTGCTGCATATAATCAGGGGTGCAGATGTGCCATCTTAGGTCAGCTGAAGAATAAAATGAAACCTTTTGTACCTTTCCCGAAGTTCTCAATTTTTAGTGCACATGAAGAAATTTTGATAATGACCTTTTAAAATCTGTATTTCATTATTTTCTCCTAACGTTAAGCATGCTAGGTTTTGACACATTTTCAGTTATTACAGGTTATCAACCATTTCAAACTGACACTCATTGTCTCTGAAAATAAAGAGTAAGTTCAAGTTGAACAAATTTTAGTCATAAGACAGGAATCGCTGATATGAAAGAGAACTACCTCTGAAACACAGCCCGATGGAAAATATTTTGTCATCTGGAACATGGAAGTTGTTATCCTGGCTTGAATCAGTCTTATGGAGCTCTGTTCTCAACAAATATATCTAGCCAAGTAATGAAAGACTGTGGAGCCAAAGGGAGTAGTTTTCCTTTTATGACTCTTAGAAAGGTTTGATTTATTTGATTAGGTTTATTTAAGTGGCTTGCAAGCAGTTAGTAGTCACTAAAATTATACAGCACTTAAAAAAATGTCTGTGTAGTAACTAACTTGATGATCAGCTGCAGAGTTTAACTCTGCATTTATTCTCTTTTTGTTTTGCAAAACTGTAGTCAAAATTGTAGGACTTGGATACTCGTTCAGTAAAGAAATAGTTGCAACGAAACAAATTGTTATTGACAACAAATCTTTGTGGTTTTCCTTCTGCCAGAGGTAAACACAACCACATTTTCCATGTCCTCCCCTGTAGAATCAGTATAGCTAAATGGTCCTTCAGCCAGTTTGTGAAATCCAGTAGTTTAGTAATGGAACCCAAATTACTGTAAGAGGCAGTTGAGGCTGAGCTTCTAGATTTCATATGGTATTGGCTTAGAATCACATAGGCATTACTTGTAAGAGGTTTGGAAAACATAACTGGGTCTGGGCAGCGAGGAGAGTAAGGATTGGCAGCCTCTTAAATCACTGCAACTGTTTCTGAAATGAAAAAGCACACAACCCTTGGAATTCTAATCTGCCATCAAAGTAATTACCACAGCTTTTTGTCATCCTTTACAAACCCCCTTGAAAGTGCTGATAAGAGTATTCAGAATAGATATGCTGCTCACTTACATCTGTTCCAGAAGTATGGCCATTAGTCGCTCAGAAGATAGTTTAGGGAAAAGTTTGACTTTTCTAACATATTGAAAGGGATTAAATATTTCATTTTTGCCTTGAAATGCAGCTTTAAAAATGTTGAGTTAGAAAGTCTGCATGGAGAATGCAAAGCTAGATGTTTACTGACCCCAACATTTAACAGGTTTTTTTTTCTTTGTTCCATACGTTGTTGGTTGTTCTTAATGAGAGAGAAAAAAAATGTGTAAAGTATTCTCTAGGATTAAATAAATTGTAGCATACTAGGGCCATGAAACACCTTCACAGAAATGTAGCTAGGAGCTAAAACATTCATCAACAAAAAGGCACCAGAACAAAGAAATATTTAGGTTCAGTGAAAAACTGAGTTGCTCTATTTCCCATTCAGCACTATATATGCACAGCATAAAAGCCAGAGAAAACTGAGGAGCAAAACTCTGAAAAGACTAGCAGTTATCTTCCACTGTATTTTTAGCATGGGAACATAGCCAGACTGCATCAGTTAGCAACCTCCCAGAGTGTTCTTTCCTTCAGCCAGACAATCTGAAAACCCGAAAAATGACTTTGCACTCATGCTTGTACCAAGCAAGCTGCAGGAGGTGTTCCATCCTTGCTTAGCACAGTCAGTGGTACTAAAAGCTGTATTTGTCAACAACTTTGTATTGCTCTCAGTATAATGCCAGTTATCTTTGCTCCTGAGGTTTCTGCTGGCAGCACTGTCCATGCTAAGGCTGCTAACAACGCTGCAGCTGAATCACTGTGAACAAAATTCTTCACAGTGCACCAGACTCAGGCTGACTCAAAATAGCAGTGATGCACTGTCATCAAAAAGTGTCTGCAAGTAGAAGAGCTCTCATTAAAGCTGGCCGAAAGCTTCCCAGGTGTGAACAGCTCTGCTTCTTGTATCTAGCGGGGGTACAGGGTAGATTTCGCTTTTTAATACCGTGGTTTTGTCTAGAAGGCTGCAGCTATTTGTAATATTCGCAAGTACAAACCATCGAGGGTGGAAACATGAAAAAAATACTTAGTGGGAGATTTTTAGCTATAGTCACAGTATTCACAGTATGCACTTTGGGAGCATGGTCAGGTCACAGAGCTCACATCATCTCCATCGCAAAAGCAAGGACATAAGTATAACCTAAGTAGTTACACTGAAGCCAGCTTGAAACTGGCTAGAGACACTACAGGAGGTGATACACGTAGGTCACTACAGGCTGCAAAGTCCTCGTAAGAATCCAGGTAAACATTTGTGGCTGGCCACACTGAGATGCTGAAAGATCTTTCTCCAAATCAACTACCCAGAAATTCACTCCAGACTCTCCCTGCAAGCTGCAGTCACAAACTGATTGCAGTACGGACACATACTCTATCTTACACAGTACTTTTAGTGGTCAAGCTCTCTATGTGTTCATCAGGGGTGACTAAAAATCAGAAACTATTTGGTAAGGTGGATTTTCCCTCCTGTCCCCAGGGGGCCTGCTGACACAGGATTATTCTCAAATGATGTGTGGGAAAAGAGTGCCTTAGTGCATTAGTGTATTCAACTTTGCTGGTGAGTAATACATTAACAAGGCATTCCTATTGCTGTAGAAATTGTTGTGCAAACATGGAGTTCCTCTGAAGAACTAGCCTGCAGATTTTCACCGTGTTTTACTCCAGACTTGTTTGCAGGTTTCCTGGTTGGAAGGAGGTAGTTCACTGCTACTTCTCAAACTGCTCCCCTAAAACTTTTTAATTTCTTTTAAACATTGTGATACGGCTTCCTTCACGTATCTCCCTCTCAGCAGAATCCTGACTGAAGGTCTGTGTCTCTTCTGTTGGTAATTCAGGATCTTTGCTGTAGGCCGTCCCAGCTTTTCTGTCTGCACAGTTTATTAAATGCAACACTTACTACTTGATTAAGACATTTGCCTGCTCTCTTACACCTGCCAGAAGTAATATTTATGTGCTGCACCTTGGGTCTGAGAAGGCAGGTATTTTGGAGGAAAGCTGCATGCTCTGAGCTCACTTCAGATCCCCACAGCCCTCTCTATGTCCAGAGAAAGACTCCACATTTCCATCCTCATCCTGTGGTAGCCAAAGCCAAATTGGCACTCCTGCTCTGCAGCAATTAACTGAAGCGGCATCTCTCATGATGCTGCCAGTGAGACAGCACAGGGATGTAAAGTGCCTGCAGTTTATGCTCTGCCTCTGTGTGTGTACGGGGTGGGGAGGAGGACGACAAGAACGCCAAAGATCTGGCTGGATCCTAACAAAACCCTGCTCCAGGAAGTGCTGGAAATCCACAGATAAGGAGCTGAACCACCCCAGGGCACTGGCCCTGATGAGCCAGCTCTGGGAGGAACCCCAGACACTTCTCAGGAGCACTCAGGAGAGCATCCAGCACCACCTCATACTAAAAAAATGGATAAAATATGTTATCTGCTGCAGTATGTGCTTTTAGCCATATATGTATACCGACATAATCTGTTGTTTTTCATTGGCCATAAACATTTGTAATCTACTTACCTGCTGAATTTTTTTTACTTTGCATTACTTTCCAGCGTATTGAACTCCAGTGATTTTTATATTGAAATTACATAAGTGGTAATGATAAACAAAAAGTTGCAAAATGATACTGACATTAATTTCTGCCTTGCCACTGTCATCCTCTGGGATCTCAAGTGGAAACAACTTTGCCTTCCTCCCAAAACCCTCTCACTGCCCTTGACTGAAGGCAATTTCATTTAATGAAGACACACATACTTCAGTATAAAGGTGTCAAGTGAATTTTTCATGAGCTCCTTTGTCTTCAAAGCATTCCATCTGCTTCATCTCACTGCAAAATTGTAAAAGAAAATTAAAGTTTTTTGTGGAAGTGCAGCTGTTGCTTTGAAAAGCATCTGTTTACCAACTAATACTGGGAGGCAGTAACACCCTCAGCTTCTGCTGTCAAGCAGCAGAAGTAAAAGACCAACATAACTGGGCAAACAGATACACTGCAGAGAAATGAGCATAACTGATAACATCAGCACTGTGAGGAAATCAATATTCAGATATTTTTAGGTGCCTCATTTTCTGCAATTACTGTCTTGAGCGGTATTTTAAAAAATGAAACAGCTGAGCTGTTTCCCCCTCTATATTCTCCTTTCTTTAACATAGGACTGTTCTCTACTGTGAGGAATTTCATTACAGACCAGCCCTGTTATTAGTGTGGTATGTTGGTGCGTATCTTTACTCACGAGGAAACCAATATAGTCAGCACAGCTATACATAAAAACAACAGTCTGCATTTCATCTAATTTCAGAGCCGAGGTCCACATACACTGATTCAATGACAGAGTAGAATTCACTGCAGCAACCATGGGCCCTATTCTTACCTCACTGGCTACGTAGTTATTTAAATTTCCACAGATGTGCAAAAGTGTTGCAAAAGAAAAGATGGGGTTTTTTTCTTGCTGATATTTTACTATTGTGGAAGTAAGCTGTATTAAGGAATAGGGTTAAAAAATCACCATACCCTTAGGAGTTCTCCCAGCCTGTAAGCTGCTTGCTGAACCTACTACAGCACTCTACAGGTTTGTGAGAGCAGGCACACTGCAAGCCTTTGGGCTTTATTTCACCAACTACATCCTGCAACCTTGTGGAGAGAGTTCTGGTTTAAAAGATGAATTACCATGATTTGTACTTTCACCTCTTCTTATTGTTAAGTGTTTTCTCATAGTCATTTAATCACAAAGAAAGTGCAGCTCTGTGCCTATACATATTTTCACAGAGTAAGCTCACATCTACCACATAGCAGATAATCTGATACATTCCATCGCTATTTAGCAAATATAGCTGCATATAAGGAATTTATTTTTGCCTTTCACTTTTCAGCCTCTCTGCCTATAACAGGACAGAAATAACACTGTGTAGGCTTCTTGCTTGTGACATTTCCTAATTCTGGGGCACTATTTCCTAATCTCGATATTTATTTTTGTGTAAGATGTTTTATTTAGAAGAGTTCTAGTACAATGGCATCTATCCTCAGATATAATTTTCAGTTATCAAACCAAAGTAACATTTATAAACGTGATTACAATCTTAAAGGCTCAAACATAAAGATAAGAAAATATAGAATCATAAAAAAATTACTCTCTTCAGTGCAGAAGTAGATTTCAATTACTTCTAATTAATTCTGGTTCTGCTGAGATTGGTATCTGGTTTAGTATAGCTGCCTTGACAACTGGATGCTACTTCCTTCCTCCTGAGCATAAAGATTTTCCTCTGTTTTAATTTAACTGATAACATAGAGTTTGACTAATAACTGCTATGGCAGCTGTGTAATGCTGTCTCTCCCTGTAATATACAATGCTGAATTTTGGATGAGTTTGAGTAATACACATCTGCCCAGGACAGGACTTCAGCAAAGGAAAGAGGGATCAATAGGCTGATTCTTTTCCATCAGTAACCACTGGACTGTAGAAAGCCAGAAAAAGTCCTGATAGATCTAAGAAGGAAGAAAAAAATGTTTCAATGTTACAAGGTTGCTGTACACTGGTTTGAGTGACTGCACCGAGTAAAAGCTGATGCCAATGCCTTCCAACCTTCAGAAGACAAGAACTTTTTTGACTAAGGCTTTCTGCCACTGTTGTGAAGACAGAGACAGACCAAAATTAGTGCTCCCACTGGGGACAGTCTGTGAGCACCCATCCAGAAAAGAGAAAATGTGAAAAAGCCACACTTCAGAAACTCTGTTTCTCAAAATTCTTTGGTTTTTTTGGAGGTGTTGGTTGGTTGGTTGGTTTGGTTTGGTTTTCTATTTTTTTTACATTAGGAATGCTGATAACTAAATTACTTTCATTTCCATATCTTTGCTGAGTTTTCTCAGGGAAAGATATTAGGATTTTCCTGAATCTATAGGATCAAGGAATACTAGAACTGACATTAAAAAAAATCCACAAAGGAGAATCTGTCCTTCTTGCAGACATCAGCAGCTTCTGTATTTCTCACACAGTTTTGATTTGTAACTACTCCAAGCAACAGACTCCCTGAACATCTGTTCACTGAATGTCCCAGAAAGATTGGTTTTGTATTGCAAATTTCAAGCATCTCTGATATTATCTCTGCAATACCAGAATCTTTGCTCTCCTTGCTGAAATGTTCTTCGTGTGGATATCTTAGACAAAATGTCCTTGTCTGAAAGCTGATAATTGCTGATGTATTTTTTTAATTCCTACACATTTTTTAAATATTGAGGGATCTTGCAAAACTCATACCCAGTCATCTTGTTTAGCTGTTCTTTTTAGCTTTCTTTTATTTTTATTTTGTTTTCTTTCCATGGCATTTCTTATAACTGGAAAAGTTGTTTGACTTTTTAGACAATGACTTTTTATTTAGATGTCTGCTTGGGATGCACTCTTCCATAAAAGCCTCAATGACAATTCACTAAAATAGAAAATCATATTAAACATTTGAGATCAGGCCTTATCTGGCACACTCATTTATTACAAATCTTTACAGAGCTATCTGTCATAGTAAATTTTTAGACCATTAGCCTGCAAATGCTTAACTTTGCAGATGTGTGTGGAGCCCTGTGTAAATTCACTATTCTTTCCAGGATTTTAAAGATAAGTCAGTAAAAAGTGCCCTCAGGGTACACGATTACCTGGCTGTGTTTAAGTACCAAGAGTTAGCACATGAAAGACTCAGTTACGCTAAAAAGCATAGTAAAATTCCCTGCCCCCCCCCCACCCAATCTCCCATACTCTGGTTTTTACTGTAGATCTTCATACTTTATGAACTGTTTCATATTGATTTATTCCAATGTGGCAAGTTAATAAATATGACATTGACAGCATAAGCTTTTCTATAAATGAGTAAACTCTTCTGTAACTATATTAGGATAAAGGTTGAACTCAATGATCCTTATGGGTCCCTTCCAACTCAGCATAGTCAGTGATTCTGTGACATACATTTCATAAAAGTTTATCTTGTTTATCTTTAAATACCAAAAGAAAAATAAATTAGCAGCACAAAAGATTTAAAAACCCCCAAACCTGGATGTCTGAGCAATTCTTACTCCTTCAAATCAATTACATTGCAAGTAAGTATGCTAATTAAATTTAACCAACACATTGGAAATGTGCCTCCCTTAAAAAGCTTTAGAGAAGGCAAGACTTGCCAAATGTTTATTGTTTAAACTAAGTGCAAACTACAACAGTGTTCAAAAATACACTTGTTCAAAAATTCTTGTCTGCTTGCTAAGAAAGAGAGTACATATTCACTACAGTGTTCCTGCACCCAGACAGGGGGGATTGAAGTATTGGTCATGAGCAGAATTGAAGTGACATTGTGGGAAATATTTGTAAACATCTAACTGACCAAGCACAGAGAGTAGCTACACATCCTGTGGCCCAATTCCAATTACTTTTCTAATATTAGGGACAGGAGCAGTCGATGTACCACACCCAGAGTAGTAAACAGGAAAGGCTGCATCTATTGCTTTGTCCTGCAGTGCTGCGTGACAAGGGGAGACAGAGGATATGTCCACACAGATCCATGCATACAGACCTGAGCACTTCAGTGCTGTGCTCAGACAGGAGACAGGTTGCACCAGTGCAGAGAGCTTAAACTCTGCCTGCACCTCGATGCACAGATGTCTTGTGCTTCCTCCCCTCCCCTTTCCTCCCCTCCCCTTTCCTCCCCTCTCCCCTTTTCTTTTCTTTCCTACCCTAGCTGATCTCCAGTGTTACAAATTTGCTGCAATTTAGAGCTGAATATTCAAATGCGATACCAGCTATAGATTTCAAATGGTACACTCAAGCAGGATTTTCTGATCTCAAGGGCTGTATCCTCTGTGAAGTGAGGAGAGTCCTCCAGCACTTGCAAAAATAGGGGAGAGGAGGTAGCTTGAAGGGGTAGGTCCGGCAAGAGAAGATAGGGAACACAATGGCAAGTCATTGGCAAGGAGTATGAGAGGATGACAAGAAAGGTCAGAGGTCATCCACAGCCAGGAGAGGGAAGTGTAAGATCACTCAAAGCAGGGAGATGAAATAAGGCAGGGGCATCTTGGGAGATGCTCTTTACTTCTTTTATTAGAAAGGTGCTTCTAAAACCTGATCCCTCTTTCTTACTGTGCCACTGGCCATTCTTACATCTCAAGTTCTTGTAGATGTTGTGTTCCTATCGTTCCCCATGAGAGGTTTCTCCCATGTGCAAAGTACTCCTGATGCACATCTATGTGACACTCTGCTGAGCTGTACTGGAAATCTTGTCGCACCAGTGAGCTGGTATGTCACAACAGCCCAGTGCTGTTCATTGAAGATGGTTTGAACTCCAGAAGGGTACCTTGGCCATTAGTCTGCACCTGAGCTCACCAGCTGAGGCAGGGGCAGCTTTACCATCCTGATTTGCAAGACAGCAGGTCAGGCTTCTCATGGGATCTCTGAACTTGACTGTATTGTGGAGCCTGGCTGTCTGCCCTGATAAATGAGATAACTTCTGAGCCATTTAATCAAAACTTCATTTCACCAACTTATTTCTTATTAGTCACTGTCATCACACCTGACATTGCTCCAAAGTCAGTCAGGAATAATCTCCAGATTGCTAGTCCTACCATGAGTTTATTTGCTCCTCTTCACCCTTTCAGAACATCTCAACGTCCAACAGCCTCACAAGAGATGGCCTGTTATCTCACAAGACTGCTGTATGGTTAGAAAATATTTTCTTTGTACTACTGCCAGAGAATGTCTGCAGGGTTGCACAGCAAAATTAGCAAAGGTGGGAGCAATACCAGACTTTTCTGAATCTCAGAATCTCACTAAGATACACTCTCCAGTCACAAGACCAATTTATCTTCCTTATATGCACCTTTCTTCTCCACCATGATGAGATTTAATATCTAATCTCTGTACTGAATAATCTGTCAGCTGTCAACTCCCTGGAATTCTTACACTGGGAGAAAAACTGGTGAATGTATATAAATGAGAAAGCAAATAGTACTCTAACAATATTTATTCTTTGCAAGTCAATACTGGCAATATGAACACATGTAACAAAATACAAGATTTTTTATAATAATTGACATGACGTTGGCTCAAAATAAAAAGAGTATATGCACGGTCTGTATTTTAGGCTGATCCTATTCCTATTTTAAATTCTGGCTTTAGGTACCTCAACAGCAAATCTATAAAGACCTTTAAGCATATTGAGTTGCAAAGAATGGAAGTAATTTTTCACACTGCTGTAAATGAAGAATAATTTTAGTGAGGCTGCTGTGGCAGCAGCAAAGGCCATGGAGTGAGGAAGTAAGCTGGAAGTACTGTGTGAGGAGGGTGTCAGCCAGCCCTATTCCCTCCTGAAATCTGCAAGCAGGAAACAAAGCTTGAAGAGGGGTTTGAGCTGAGCACCTGCTGCAAGAGGCTCCAAGGGGAAAGCAGTTCCTGGGACCATGCTGTAAACCATCTCGTGTTCTCTCTTTACTGTATATTCTATATGGGACCTCTTGCGTTCAGCTCTGCAGCTCTGCCTTCTACAGGAGGGAGAGGCAATGAATTACCTCTGTGGTACCTTCCCCTGCTTGCTGACTGCTGTGCATGAGCAGGCTGGTGATGTTTGGGCTAGCAGTGACATTGAGAGTCGAGCTGTGGCCTGTGTTATTTTTCCTGTGCATCTGCCATTTGTGGCCTCAGGGGCTCTGATGGTCAGAGGCTGTCCCTGCTGTAGGAGGCCTTTATCAGAAAACAAGAAGACCTCCTCCTGTGCTGCTGAGAAACAATGCCTGATCCAAACTAACACCACTCAGGTGTCTCACATTTCTTATCTTTGAAAATGATATCCCAAGCATCTGTTGTGAGCTTGGAGGGGTGGGAGAAGGGAAAGGAGGTTCTCACATGGTAGTATCACAGTGGCTGATCTGCCAGCTGTGGCTGGTACATCCCACCAGCCTGTCCCTGCTGCCTGAGCGCTTCCTCCGCTGCCCTGTGCCAGGCACAGCTGCCCAGCTCCAACAAACCCTACCTTGGGAAAGAGGTTGTGAAGAGATAGCGAGGCTTTGGCATGGTGAGGGAGATGCAGCTGTGGCTGCTGGGGAATATGAGCCAGCTGTGTCTTCAAATGAGGGCTTGGAGAGCTGGAGGTCGCTATCTCATTGCAGGTCTGGCTGCTGTTACAGTGCCTTTTGCATAAAGAGCCACGCAGTGACAGTACAGCCCTTCTCAGGCTGATGCTGAATGAAAAGCTCTGTCACATGCAGGTTACAAGTTCATGGCCCAGTGCATGCTCCAGCTGAAAATGCCTGCCATGATACCTTCTGTAGCTGCAATGGCATTGTTATAGTTGTTTCTGGTCTGGAAAAATGACTTGTAAGTAAACTATTGTTCATGTATCTCTACTGTCTGTATTAACAGCAGAAGCCAGAGTGAATTGCAGCTGATTTGTTTGTGGTTTATATTGAGTTCATGAATTAACTAGAGGACAAGGTGGACCATTTGCTATGTTAAAATATAACTATGCAAATGACATAAGGGCATACTATTTGCCTGAAAGGGAACCTATTTAGGTCAAAACTGCATAGAAAGCTTGAGTCTGCAAGAGCAGTACTGAAAGGCCTTTTTGATCAATAGGTTATCTCATAACTGAACACTTACTGGAATTTGTTTCCAAGTCTGAAGGCAAAATTTTTGAGAGGCAAATTAGCTGCAGGACACACAGACAAGTGAATGTACAGTGATTTTTTACTTAATTGTTATTTCTTCGAATGGAAAACACATTTTGCTTTGCATTAACGGCTTCACTGTAATGATTAATGTGTCTGTGCCTTTCTGTGATTATTTTTCACTTAAGAGTGTGGTTTTTTTAAAAAGAAACAAGTGATGATGCATCAGCTGCCTCATAAACCACTAAGAATTTTTCTTAAATTATAATCTGTTCTCTTGTAATAGCCCCTCCTGCCTAACATGCATTTCCCTCCTTATCCATGAGAACAGAGTTAACTTTCAGGAT
The DNA here is from genome assembly GCA_035047865.1 of Dendrocincla tyrannina. Classification (NCBI taxonomy): domain Eukaryota; kingdom Metazoa; phylum Chordata; class Aves; order Passeriformes; family Dendrocolaptidae; genus Dendrocincla; species Dendrocincla tyrannina. Next base: position 102,078,486 of record JAWWMP010000001.1, read on the forward strand.
ATATTGCAAGTTCTATGTTTTAATTTGTGTCTGTGGGAGAAGACAATACTAGGTCCCTCATTTATTTTTTTTTTATTTTTTATTTTTTCCTTTTGGTGTGTGTGACTTCCAGGAACATGTAGCTCTCTCCCTTGCAGCATTTCTTGGTTCAAGTGTATGATGATATGACCTTTAGGAACCATCACCCTGCAATACAGTAAGGTTTGGTGTATTCTGGTTGAAACCAGGTGTTTGGATAGTGGCTGAAGGCTTTGTGAAATTCCTAAGTGAATGGACAAATGATAGAGGAACAACATTTCCTAATGCTTGGTTTGTTGAGTGACCTTTTGTATCTGCTGAATACAAAAGTAAGTGGATAATATTTCAAAACTAAAACTAAAAAAATAACAAACATGCACCTATTTTTTTCCAATTTCATATGAAGCCATTATTTAATAAGAAATAAACTGCCAGAGACTGTGATGGAAATGAGGCTGTACTTTCCTGGAAAGTTACCTAAAAAGCAGTGTACTATTTTTGTCCTTGCTCTTCCAAAGATGAATGCATGGGTTTTGCCTTATGCCACTTGAGCTCACACTACATGCACAAAAGGACTTTTTAAAAAGACCCTTCTAAACACAACTAGTTGTGATGTCATTTTAAGTTACAAAACTTCCTTGGAACTAAGAAACTGTACATACCAGTAAATCAAAACAATTCTAGTATTTATTGTTTGCTAGAAAAAAATAATGTCAGTTATGTAAACTGGATTGAAATTTGACTTACAAAAGTATGGTTTAGATCTGTGTGTGGTCCTCCTTCCCTCCGCTCACAACTAATTAATGTATGGATATTTGTCAAATGTATTATGACACCAACTTTAATTCTCTATTAGGTACTCAGTTGCTTACAGAAAAAAAAAAAAACTGTCATAAACTGCATCTTCCACAGTGTGCACAGGGAAAGCAGTTTTATTTAAATTAAATGCCATCTAATTTTTGAAAACAATTAACTGGTCATAGCTAGAAAACAGTTACTATTTCTTAAGGTTTTTTCATGCAATAAAGGTGCTAACAAGCTGGAGAACATGGAATCAAATTTTACAGTTCATTAAGCATTTCTCCTGTTTTTCTTAGACATAGCATATCTTCATGCAAGCAACAATGCAAAGAATAATAAGAGTCTTTGCATGCTGAATCTACACACAAAACGCCAAGCTTGTCAATTATATTCCAAGCATGCCTGATACCATGGCCAGGAAACCTGCCCCACCAGTTGCTTGTCATCAAAGTCTTCTTTGATTTTGCAAAGAAAAAGTAAATAAAAAGAATTGTTATGAGGAACAATGGGTGAGATTCACTTGAGCTGGTTTGGGAAAAGCTAAAATGCAGTTTTTCAGCCAACCATTTGCATGTGTTTCCAAAGCTTTACTTGGTAATATGTGCAGTATTTTCACTGTCAATGGGAAGCAGCTGCCAGCCAGATCGCATGTCTTTTGGGCCAGGACAAGTCTGCCATGATCTAAACACTAAGACTAGTGTCTTAGTAATGCATGAATTTGAGTGACTAGTCTTTGGTTGTACTGTTCAAATAAAAATTCCCAGGATCTCCTAAATACTAAAATACTGGGAGGAACTTTTTACTGGAGAGTATGTATTATGTCATACATGACAATTTATACCAATTTGTATCCCGAATAAATATATACCTGTCATACCTATTACTACTATTTCCAGTAGCACATCTTTGGAAGTAGGTTTTTTTTCTGTTTTGTTTTTACTACAACCTTGGTCTCCCTCCCACCCATGATCACACAATTGTTTGCAGGACTGCTGCTGGCTGAGTTCAGAGTAAGTCACTGCTTTACTAGTTGGGTGGGGAGGGAAGGAGGACCACACACAGATTTAAATCATAGTTTGATAAATCAAATTTCAATCCAGTTTATATTACTGACTTTATTTTTTTCCAGCAAAGAATAAATACTTGAATTGTTTTGACTTACTGATATGTAGCATTTCTTAGTTATAGAGAAGCTTTGTAACCTGCAATGACATCACAACTTCCATATAAACAGGAAAGTTGAATCTTTCTTCCTATGATACTTGCATGGCTTTTGTTGTCATGAAGTACCTCTTGGTCTGAACTAATGTACCCTCACAAGAAGCACGCAAGGGCTGTCAATACCATTGCACAAGGCATGCTGGACTGTACAGAAAGTGGCTCTGGCACATGGGGTGGGTTAAAGCTCCCCCTATGCACTGGGTGCAGCAAAGTACATTGGTGTGGTTGGCACTGCTGAGTGCTGAAGGACGCCTGCAATTCAGAGGGAGCACGTCCTGTATTGCCCCAAAGGTGTGCTCATGCCCATGGGGTGGTCAGCTCACACTCATTACACCCGTAAGCTCACACTTACTTTGCAGAAATAAGAGGCATGAATTTCCCCGCCTCTTCCCTCAGCGTGTGGGGGTTCACTTCTGTCATATCTTGTAGACACACATGGTGCAGATTACAGCACTGGGGTAGAATGACTGTGAACACAGCCACTGTGTCATTTCTGATGAGAGTGGGCTGTATGGGGAGAGGAATGCAAGTTTTAAAGGTCAAGGAAGAAGAGAAAATTGTCCAAAGGAAAAAAAAAAAAAAAAAACAAAACCAAAAACCAGCTGTGTGTGTTTGCAGTAAGAGGTGTGGCTGGTGAGAGAAACTATTGTGTTCTGGAACAGTGTGTGTTTCCAAAATCTTCCTGCCATGGTCCACCTTAGAAAAACTTGGAAGAACCAAGGCTGACACCAATAAAGGTCAAATGGTGTCTGCTGGAGAGTTGGCAAAGGGAGCATCACAAGCATGGAGTTGGTCAGCTATCAATGACCATCTTCAGGCACAGGAAAATGCACAATTAGCACAAATTGTTGACAGCGTTTTCATTTGCTTGTTCAAGTTCAGCTGGAAGACAGCTGTTCTTCCATAAGCTAGTTTGAAGATATTATTCTATTATTATAAGAATCATAGTTAAATAAGGCGATAGTTAGGTACAGCCCTATGTCCTCTCCACGTGGCTGGTACCATTTCCTTTGAGCAGTACTTTGTACCTGATTGAGGATACAGAAAAAGGCCAGTGACATCTTGTGACTCTCCAAGTAACAAACCTTGCAGTTGAGAGGTCATTAATTTTCTCCTCTGCAGAGCCTTCTCAAGAGGACTCACATAATTTTTCTGAGCTGCTATGGGTATTTAAGTTGGGCTACAAGATTCAGTTGCTGAAATAGTCTTACCCTCCTTTGAAACAATGTTTTAAAATGAGAAAATAATGAGAAAATACCATAGCAATCTACTGTCCCTAAAGGAACAAAGATTTCTCCATAACACTCTACCGTTTAACACGAGCATGAATTATTCACCTGCTAGTAACTGCATCTAGCAATCCATTCTGCATTCCACACATTGAGAAGGCGGGCAGAGATCTTAATTTCCAGTTGGAGGAATTAAAGGTTTTCATGTTTTGTGCAGGTGAGAAGGAGATACAGATACATGATTTGGAGAAGATAATGTAGTTTAAAAATAGATTTAAAAAACAGGTAACAGGTTTGGTTACCAAGGGCAGAGGTGATGAGCTAGTAATTTTTTTTTTTTTTGGCTTTACAAACCATAAACTAAACTATGGCAATTAAATTATAATGGAAATAACCCTAACCTATTTTCTAGTAATAATGTTATGCAAAATTATTACATATAGATTTTTTTTTCAGAATTGAGAGGAAATAAGAATATAAAAAGTAAACCATGTTGACTTCCCAAATGTTTTTGTGTTCAGGAACATGGGTAACAACACTAGCCACCCACTGCTAATGGTACACACCTGAAAGCAACAACGGGTCATTTGAGTTCTCCTGGACGTCTTAGCACCAAAGCTGCTGTGAGGGAAATTTGTTAACTCTCCTGTGGGCTATAGATGTTTGCAAGGATCACCTTCAGGTTGATTAGCTTATTTCTTGAAATTCCCTAAAGAACTACTGGAAAGAAAGGCTCCAAAAAACAGGGTGAGACACACAACCAACCTCCTGGCTTAGAAGTCCCATCCCTCCCACCTCAGTCGTGACTTGCCTGACTTTTAAGGTAGGAAACATTTACAGCATCACTGCTGACCAGGAATCCCGTCTGCATGAACGGTCAGGGTACCACAGCAGGGCATTTCCTCACGGCAGCGCCCACGCCGCACCTTCAGCAGCGGGTGATGCTTCGGAAACACCACGGGCGAGGGATCCCCCATCCCTGGAAGCGTCCAAGGCCAGGCTGGATGGGGCACCGAACAACCTGGTCTGGTGGGATGTGTTGGGCGAAGTGGGGGACTGGAAGAAGACGCTCTTTAAAGTCTCTTCCAAGAGCAGCTATTCTGTGATTTCAGGATCCGCGGAGATGCCGGGGCAGGAGGGGCGGCCCGGGTGGGCTGTCGGGGCAGGAGGGGCGGTCCGGGGCGGGGCCGGGGCACTGCGGAGCCGGCGCGGCGCTGCCCGGGCGGGGACTGCACCTTCCCCGCCGCAGAGCGGACCCGGCCCCGCTCCCGCTGCCCGGCCGGCTCTGCTCTCGCCGCCCCGCCATGGAGCAGGGGCCGGCGGGGGCTCCTGCTGCCTCTGCCGCCGCCGCTGCTGCCGGAGGTGTGCTGCTGCCCCTGAGCGAGACCGAGCAGCAGCGCTACTCCGAGCTCTTCTCGCGGTGCTGCCCGCCCCCCGAGGCGGCCGCCGGGGGCAGCAGCGTGGGCGAGCTGTTCCGGGCCTCGCAGCTGCCCCCGGACACGCTGCACCAGGTGGGTCGGGCGCTGTCCGGCTCCCCGCGGGGCAGCGGGGTTGGGCTCGGGGGTGCCGGGCGGGACCCGCTCCCGCAGCGCGGCGGGGGAGGCGCTGGAGCTGCCCCCGCCGCGGGGTTGGGGGTGCGGGCCGGGGCAGGGCAGCTCCCCTCCTGTCCTGTCCCCTCCTGTCCTGTCCCCGCAGCCGCGGTGCTGTGGCCGCGCCGTGCCCGCTTTCCTCCTCCGGACGGGCTGCTGGCGGTGCCGGTGTGCGGCATCCCTGGGGTCTCCCCCGCTGTGGGTGCCTTGCCCTGCCCTGCCCTGCCCTGCCCGGTGCCGGCCGTGGGATCGGTGCTCTGCCTTGCCTTGCCCTGCCTTGCCCTGCCCGTTGCCGGTACCTTGCCTTGCCTTGCCTTGCCCTGCTCGCTGCCGGTACCTTGCCTTGCCCTGCTCGCTGCCGGTACCTTGCCTTGCCCTGCTCGCTGCCGGTACCTTGCCTTGCCCTGCTCGGTGCCTGCCCTGCCTTGCCCTGCCTTGCCTTGCCTTGCCTTGCCCTGCCCGGTGCCGGTACCTTGCCCTGCCCTGCCCCGCCCGGTGCCGGCCGTGGGATCGGTGCGCGCCCCCCGGGCAGGTCGGGGGTGCCGCCGCCTTCTCCGAAAGTCCTAAGAGCGCACAGCTGTGGGGACGTGCGATGTGTTAAACTCATCGGTTAACACGGAGATATTTTTTTCCCCCGTGTGTTTCACTGGGGGGGAAAAAAGAATCTGTGGGTAAAATGATGTTGAGGTGTTTTGCATCCGTTCTTGAGCGCGAATGCATCAAGGTGTGAAGTGCGGGGGTCTCGCCCCGTCAGAGCAGCAGAGCCTCGAAGTGACCCCCGACAGGTTTTGAGGAGAAGCCTGTCCGGGGTGGGGTAAGGCTTGTGCCAGCCATTCTCCAGCGACACGGGAGGACCCGACCTGCGGTCTTCTCCACCTGCGGATTAGTAATTTGACCAAGGCACTGTAGTTGCATGATACTTTTGACAATAAGATGGATAGGATATTCCTGTTTATTTAATTAATTTATTCTTTATATTCTTCAGTAGCTTTTACTTATCAAGCAGAAAAAAGTTATGTTGGAGTGGAACTGATGTACAGTTGTACGTGGGAATGGCCTGAGGATATTGAACTCCTCTACTGCTTTCCTGGTATCTGTCAGGACATCTCTTAGTGGCTTATATAAATTCATACTACACAGGAGATTCTGAACGCAAATTGTGGTATTTCAAGGGTATTTTTCTTCTTGCTTGTGCTCTTTACCAGATCAGTAAAACAAAAAGGTTACCAAGCAATGTATTATTACTTTTTATTGAGCTACACTATGACCTTGGTCTTGCAGGTGAATTCAGTTGTGAAAGTAGAGATTTCACATAGATCTTGCACCAAGAGTGGGTCTTTTGCAAAGAGGATTTCAAATAAGAAGGCATATTTAAGGAACTTGTAAAGGCTGAGTTAACTTCATTTTCTGAAGAAGTGTAGAAAAAATTCACTTCTGCTATGAGATTTCTTACCCTCATTTAAGTGAAATTTATGATTGTAGTCTTTTCAGGGTCGTTTTGATTATAATGTATGGCTGAAGCATGAAAATGGTGAGGTGGTGTTTGTTTGGTTTGGTTTTGGTTTCTATTTCATCTTTTTTTGATGTTCTGGGTTTTTTTTACTGGTTAAAATTATTTCCAGGTATATTTATGCTGTGAGGAAACAAGGCTGTAATCGGCTTCAAGAATATTCAGATAATAAAGCCTATGGGATCTGGGTCTGTTTCTCTTCCTCTTTCCATCCCTCCCCTTCTTGTTTATATGGAACTAATGATAGTGGCTTTCTGCTCTGTGGCTGGAGTGCCTGTCCTCAAAACCCACTACAGCCAGGTATTCTTCGTTTAGTGAGACTTAAGAAGTGAATGTAATGGGTTAAAAAAAAAAATTAGGAATGTGGTGTTTTTAATAGGGAAAATCCCACAGCATTGTTTGAGATATTTTTCGGATACCTTTTCTTATTGTCCTCTAAAGATGCAATTTAATATTTTCTCTTCCAAAAATGATACTATTGTAACAGTTACAGGAGCAAGGCACAGAGTTTCATGGTATATGTTTTCTGCTAGTACGGGGAACACTTCTTTTAGGTAGAGGCTGCTTGTTTGGGTTAAGATAATGTGTTTTCTTTGAAATAATTGTCAACTATGAAAGTTTTTTTTGATTTTTTTTAATGCTTTCTAAATTCACCATCTGTTGCTATTAGTGCTTCATGTACAGGCATCCCTGCTGACTGACTGAAAAATGGTCATGCTGGGTTATTCATGTCAGAAATGGGGAGGTTTGGATTGGAAACCAGTTTTGGATTTCTGCTAAGCAGAGCCTGCACAGTCCAGAAGGTACTTAACACCCTTCTCTGGCCCTTGCATGGGCTCTAACAAGGGGCAGCTATGGATGGTTTTGTAAGCAATGTGAAATTTACAGCTTTTAATTCTCAAGGCATTCATTGATCACGGTGCTTCCAGAACTGGCATTTAGTGCCATGGCACTCTCAAACTTGTGCTGTTGTCTTCAGTTGTCCTGTGTAATAAGTGGGATGAATCTTGCAGAAAGAAGGAGCCTTTCCTTACACAGTCTTTGATGGAGATTTCTTACTGATCAGGGAGGTGCTCACAAGCATCATGGGAAATCTCCTTCCACATTCCTTAACTGTAATGGCAGGGTTTGCTGTCTATACAAAATTCATGTGGGTGCATCCTGGCTGGAGTAGTGCTGTTGCCTATGTCAGTTCCTGTGGAAAAGTGGTGGCATGTGCTCCCAGACAGCAAACAGGCAAGGGTTTTGTTTGGTTTACAGGTTAGTTGGCTTAATCCAAGAAGTTATTTAGATGAAAGAGGCTAGATAACAGAGAGCAGGGAGGGAACGTGAGAGCACGTGCCAGAAGAGGAAATGCTGGAATAAATGGAAAAAATCCAAGAACAGCAGGGTCAGCAGGAGCAGATGGTGTCCACCCAAGAGTCCTGGGTCTTGCTAAGAGTGAGGTGATTGAACACAGATTCATTACACCCAGGCTCATTAAAGCCAGCTATTCTGTTGGGCACAAGGGTACAGCAGAGGTTGTGCCTATTTTACTTTTCTTACAGCTGGGATTGAACAGTGAACTTGGCAAGGGTTAGTTCTGGGAAAAAGGTTGAAGTTAACATTAAAATGAAAAATGTCAGACTCTTCACAGAGCGGAGAAGGGCATGACAGTGACAGGATGGCATGGTTTTTTTGGAGTGTATAATCATACCTCCCCCGTGTACTGAAAGTCTTAGGCTAACCATATTGTGTGATTAAAGGCAGAACCATTAAGATTTTATTTAGACTTGCACAAAGCCTGTGGTAGATCTTTTACCAGGGCCTTTTAAAGTAACTCTGTAGAATCTCTGTAATTTCTTGCCCAAAAGATCTGTACTGGTTTTTTTTATATCTTTATTTTTTTACAATATTTATGTTGAAGCATGACGGAGCAGGCTAGTCATTCACTGTGCAGTTATGTAGAATTAGAAGAAGCTCTACAGCATCAGCTGATGATATATATATACACACATACCCACATTGGTCATGTTGAAGATGGTGTTCCCTATGCTTCAAGAACTGAATTTGTGCAAAGGAAAAAGTAAATCTCGATAAAAGAAATGTTTTGAACTTGCTGGGGCCATAAAAATGTCGCTGAAGCGAAGGTGGTCCCACAGCATGCTTTGTTCCACAGATCAATATTGGTAACCTTTTTAAAATGGGAGAAGGCAGGCAGAGGTATGGGAGCAGTCGGGATGAAGGGATGAGTGAGGGCAGCTCGGGGCAGGAGACACTGCTGATGGCTACCAGCAGATCATGACAACAGGTTTGTGTACCCACGTGGGCAGATTCCCTCTGGGGTTTCTGGCCCATTCCTTGGAAGAATCTGTTTGGTTTTGCTCCCTGAGAATATTGGAATGTCAATACTCCTTACAATCTGCTGTGCCACAGGCGCTGACAGTGGCTGGTTTGCCTTGTCTCATTTTGGGCAGTTGATTTGTGACCTTGTTTTGGAGCTGCCAGCGAGTACATGCAGCCTCTGCTCCTGAGCCTGGGACCCCAAAGTGCAGTTGTTACGGGTTCCAAGGACCAGTGGGCTGATATGTGCAGGGATTTCAGGTAAAATAGTGCTGTATAGAGTCAGTGCTCACTGGTGAGCAAAGGAGAGGTTCCTTGTGCTAGTTTTACTGTTCATTGATATCCCTGTGATCTCTGAATGTTTTGTCCTAAGAAGGAGCAGAATTGGAGTCAAGATTTACGCTGAAATGCTTATTCCTTTTAATTAGTTTCTGACTTATTTGATTAATTCTCACTTGGTTGTCTCACGGTATCTTCAACTTTCAGATTTATAAACCTTAATCTTATTTGTGGATGTGGCACTATCAGCACAGAGATCCAGTTTTCTTAATAAAACACAGTCTTTCCTCTGCAAATGAACACACTGTGTTATTTTGAGCTCCAAGGATGACAAGTACTAATTGTGTGGTACTGGAGCTGTACAGGCACTGCATTTTTTAGCTGGGACTCTTCTTCCAGCACTGTGTGAATAGGGAACACAGACCAGCGATCGTGCCTTTCTTCCACAGGCTTCGTGAGTTCATTTGTGTTTATTGTGCCTTGTCTCTATAGTTACAACTCTGCAGTTTAACTGTGTTTTTTTGTGCTCAAAAATCAGAAGTGCAAATAGACTAAAAAAATTAAAATTGCTAAGTTGATATTTCTTTGGAAAAATGCCAGTAAGGATTGGCTTTCTATAATTTATTTTTTAAGATTCCATAAGGATAAATTGCTACCTACTTGATAGCTGGGGTGGGATTAACTTTCTGCCTCGAGCAGGCAGAAAAGAACAAGAACTGTGGCAGTTACAGTATGAGCTGTTTGAGTGCGGAAAGTCTGGACTTAACAGTGCTTTATAGAAGATAAAATGCACTCTGCTGTAGCTGTTGACAGAACATGGCATTATGCTAGTGCTGGCTGTGTGGTTTAGCTGACTGAACAGCAGGTCTATCAAAAAGTGGTGTTAGAAATTGCATCCTACTTACATCTTTGAGTCAGGAAGAAACAAAAGTGGGGTACAACTTTACGTAAGAGATGCAGCAAGAAGAGGAAAGGAAAACTGATGTTTCAGAATCAGTACTTCTGGCCACAGTCTCCTAAACTGTCAGTGCATTTCTAGAGTCACAAGCAAACTTGTGTTTATGCAAGTAGGAGGATGAAAAATCCAGATGTAAAAATCACTGTGGTATTATTAAAAGAATTTCTAAATTGTAACAAGGTAAAACATAAAGCTTCTCCTGAAGCAGTCTTGGTGATGTGTTCCTTAAAAAAATAAATTTGAGGTTTTAATACATCTTTAAACTATTTGTTATCATTTGAACTATCACTTCATAGTCACTGCTTGCAAGATGAGTAGTTTTGAGTGCCTCAGCACTGAGATACACAGTAGATGATTTGTAGAAGCCATTTCTTCTCAACAGTGTTTCAAATCACACGGTAAAACCAGAGACTTAGACCTGCTTCTCACAGACATCCAGTGGGATGGTCAGAATTAGCCTGGCCAGGGCCTGCAGCCTTCGGTCATTAACCCTCATAATAGCCAAGTGTCAATTAATTATTTCATTTTCCAAGTAAATGCTTTGCTGTTCCAGGGATTTAAAATAACTCTGCAAGAGGGATGGGGAAAAAAGATGCATCGGCATAAAGAGTGGCTTTCTTTGTGAAAGGTCGCTGTGTTGTGAAGCAGGGATGATGGAAAACAGTTTTTATGTTGTAATTAAGTGGTTCTGTCATGGTACTTACAGAAGTGCAGTGGGGTTCACCAAGCAGTTGATATAACTCCTTCTGCTCTTGCCTATATCTACAGCAACATGCTGTCAGCATAGTTGTGTTTATGCACACATTGGAGATGTTGCCACAGTCTGTTTTGCAAAGGAGATGTTGAACACAGTATTCACTTCAGTGGCTGAACCTGGTTGAACACCCCCTGCAGAAGAGGGGTGGTATAAACTCTGAACATATGAATTTAACTGAGCTGAAAAACTTAGTTGAGGCAGAAATGCTTGTTCCATCTTTCATGAACCTGTGACAAAGAATCAGGATAAATAACCTATTTAAATTTAAAATACTATGATTTGAGGAATACATCTGATACAATATTTGTAAAGCAAGATTCTTTGATGTATTAACACCTAAACATACTAACAGTATTGTAAAATAAAACATTAATGAGCCATATGTGCTAGTCTAACTTTTGAAGATGGTGAAACAGTTGAACAGCTGAGTTAGTGGATAATTAACTAGAAAAGGTTGCTGGAGTAGAAAATCAGCTGTGGACAAATGGTAATCCCCTCTTCCTGAACGGAGGGAATATTTTCTTTTTCCAGTGTATTCAGCATTATTTTGTGATTACCGCATAAATTTGAGAACTCTGTTGGGAATAACTTTTCCTTTGTTTATTATTATTGTTCTTTTATTTCATTTTTATTCCTGTCATTTAGATATGATGATGAGATGGAAAGTTGTGGTGGGATGAGATCCATTAGTTCTGTGATCTGGTAGGACACAGTGACCAGAAATAATTGGCTAAATCACTAACTGCAAATTATACTTAGTGTATTTATCAAAGTATCTAAAAGGCAAAATGTATGTTTATAAACTTCCAAATCTTTGTATATATATAAGAAATGTGTGGCTTTTTGTGTTTGGCTTTTTTTTTTAGGTAGAGGAAGGCTAGCTGTGTATTTTGAAATGGATTTGCATATATCATATGTGCCTACACAAGAAGGTGTGTCTCTTATTAATAGAGCAAATTTAATATTTTATAGGAACTAAGATGTATAATACATTTCTGATAAAATAAGTATTAAATTGTATATTAAGCAATGTGGTTGCTTGAATGTGTTTTAAAATTATTACTTGGGGGCAAAACCAAAAGTGTTACCATATTTATTTAAAAAGAGTAAGAATCTCATTTTAATAATTACCAACTAATGAGACAGATCTTTATCCAGGAAAAAGTTAAGGTCTTTACTCTTTGAACTTAAATAATATTTTAAATAGCTTCTTTTTCCCAAGAATCTGCCTTGTAAACATTAAAGTTAGGATGCTGCCAGTTGTTTCAGAGTGGGTGGTGCATTTGGAGAGGGGTTTTGAAGTTGCTGCCTCTGACAGGTGGTGTCACCTGCACAAGGCACACCTGTGGTGAGCTGTGGGTGCTCTGTTAGGGACAAGGCTGCTTAAAACTACCCTGAGGTTACACACTGCCTGCCTGTGAAATCATCTCTTGTACCTGTTTGAGCCATTCAGGCCTTCTGTAATGAGCACAGATCACTGAGCAGAGCCACAGGAGTGCCCCACATACAGTAGCGCG